>OX377206.1:95709737-96203589 GCA_947396885.1 Heligmosomoides polygyrus polygyrus | reverse complement strand
CTACACCGCTATACTTACCGAGGTAGTGACGAGTTTTCCGCAGAAATTGACGAGTTTCTCGTAAAGGGTTTCAAAGATCATTGCGAGACCGCACGACTCTTCCGCTTTTGTCGCACCAGCCTTAATATACGAACTAATGACAATGTCTGAACTCGATTAGTGAAAAGAATTGACGAAGATCTAGCTAAGAGTCCACTGGATAACTGAACGAATTATGTACCGTTAAAATTGTCAATAAATTGAAATTGGATTGTCGGTGTAAAGCATCCAGATGGGTAATCGATTCGTATGTTTTGTTTGCGCAACAGGTCGCTACGCCCACATTGCAACAAAGTGGAAACTTTTGTGGCTGCTATCAAATTAACGAAGACACTGTCAAGGAATGAATACCATTCTTTGCTCAAATAAGCGTCTCTAACCAATGCAAAGATTGCCACGTAGTGGTGCCTCTATCAATCACTCGCAACCGCAGCGGCTGCAGCGCGGCAGCTGCGGGTGTTGGATGAACCCAGTTCAGAAGACGAGAGCAGACCAAAGAATGTGAAATTACGAAGAGGACCATGTGGAAAAGATATGCAGCGAGCATTCAACCTCTGTTCAGCGAATTTGGCGCAGTCGCAATCCCCTTGCAGTACTTAGTATATCCCACTATGGCTGTTCGATAATTAATGTCGTTTTTTCCTATTTTTTCAAGTAATTCTATTTATATTAACAACAAACATAAACAGTGATATATTGGCCATTTTCTTGGATGACCTTTTGCCATCTTTGAGTAAGTTGAAAAAAGTCCACGTTCTAAGAAGCCTTGGTTTCTAGAAGCGAAGAACTGATGCAACTCATTTTAACAGCTTGATCACAATCAAAAGTTTCGGTATTCAAATGGTTTTGAAGGGAGCGAAACAAATCGTAATTTGATGTCGCTTAGTCAGGGCTATAGGGTGGATGTGGCATCAGTTCCCAATTGACCTCTGTTAATTTCTGACAGATCACCAAAGAGGTGTCTGGCGTTATCATGATGGAGCATCACGTCCTTGTGATTCACCACTTCAGGGCGTTTTGTCTATTTCTTCGATCAATCTCTATAGCTAACGGGAGTAGACATTCGAATCAATAGTTTGGTTTCATGGAAGGAGCTCAAAGTAGACTATACCTTTGCAATCCCGCCACAAAGAAAGCACAGTCTTCTTTTAGTGAATGTTGGCTTTCGAAGTGGATTGTGGGGGGAGGGGGTCGTACTTTGCTTGGTCTATGGTCGTTTTCTGAATTGAAACAATCCATTTTTGATCTATTCACCCGTTACGATTCTTTTTAGAAATGGGTCGTTTCGGTTACAATCTAGGAAAGAGTCTCGTATGTTAAGACATTTGGTGAGATGGATTTCCTTTAATTCTTAAAGAACCCAAACAGCGCGTTTGTTTACGCAACCAAGCCTCAGCATCGATTTTTCATCAGATCTGACCGCCAGGGGCGGGAAATAATTCAGTAGTTGGGCGGTGGTCAGGCTTTACATATATCATATATATGGAATCGAGAAACAAGTCCGTTAAATGTTTTTTCGTTGATGTTCCTTTCTTGTATAGCGCACAAACATGTGCAGTAAATCAATAAATCAATAAATCAATAAATCATGTTCACACCAACTGAACACTTTTACAAGCGTTTGAAATCGGACTGAACGTCTTCGAAATTAAGATGAGCTTTTTCTACATTGAAGTGCAGACTTTTAGACGGCTAGAGTTATTCTTTGTTCAAGGAAAACGTAGTATAACTTTATTTTTTAAAAATCGAGCTTCCCCAATAAAAGAACAAACTGTTCAGAGTTTTCTAAATTTTTTATTTCTTCAAGCAAAAACAATGAGAAAAAAACTTAGTTTTAAAGCGCAATAAGGCAGCAGTCGTTTATTGTCCTAAGAGAAGAGATCGTGTCAAGTACGCGACTAAATCGTCGAGATATTCACTTGATTGATAGCAGAAATTCTGTCTTCATCAGGTAACACAGAAGTAAACGCTACGACAGAAAGTTATAAAAAACACATACATCTTCACATAGCTGCTTTAAGTAAGCAGCACATACACTATCGGTGAAATGAAAATTAAAAGAGTCGAGTTCATGGTGAGATCTCCTTCTTTGATATACCTACTAATTGCTGCTTTCTTGCTCTTTAGAACAAAATCAATTTAAATATTTTTCCATAAGAAATAAAAATTTTATAAAATTGAAGCAGTATCTACTTATTGGAGCGGGCGAATTTTAAAAATTTCAAAGAAAGTTCTGCTAAATTTTCCAAATTCAATAAAATATTCTAACCGTGTTGGATAGTGCCGATTTTGATTCGAAGGACACTTGTTTTGATTAGGGAGATGTTCAATCTGATGTCAAAAGCTTCAAGCTTGCTTAGAAGAGTGTTCAGTTTGGTTTAAGTCAGCTATTGATCGGTTATACTATCGACTTATATAGGGCGACTTTATCAGGTAGCGTCCGTGGGTACGGAGTATAGAACAAGGCAGTTGCTTATCGATTGGTTCCAACCTCTTTATTAAGAACTTTGGAGACAAGGCTTATAAAATAATACACATTTTTCAATGAAAGGCAAACATTTTTCTGAGCACACTTAAGGCCACCAGTCATGAAAGGAGATCTATACATGCGATACTCGTAGTCGTATTTTGATTCATATGTCATATGAAATGAGCCCGTATAATGAAGCATTTACCTAAAGATACAAACATTTGAAGAAAAAAAACAATACACGTCATTGAGAGGAAGGCAGCAATGTGCCGGACATGCAGTATTTGACATGAAGTGAGCCTGCACATCCCACCATAGATCACACAATAATTGTGAAGAACAATACCGTAAGCAAGCACTTAAATAACTTGAGAAGCTCGAGACCAATGAACTAAGGTAGCGCAAGCATGGCTTGCGGCTAGAGAGACCACATAGCTCAACAGCTGGAGACAGCTGGCGAATGATGTTTTCGAGATCGCGGTCGAGATCCTCGGTTTCACCGCTATGAAACTAGATAACATGATGAAACAGCTTGGCCTAAGCGCATGGGAATTCCTGAAATTAGTACGCGGTAATAAAGCTAGCGACAAGGCAGATAAATCAGCACTGAATACTAATGCTATTGTCGTATAGGAATCTTCCACTGCGTTCAACGAAACTGCTGCAGTCACGCCTATGGATACAAAAAAAAACCATGAATTAAAGTCCGGTCGTACCTTATAGGAATTAGCTAAATCAGAGACGAGCAGGCTACCATTCAAGCAGTTTCTGCCAACCGTATACCTTCGACGGGACGTGATTGCAAACGAGGAATGTATCAGAGTAGGCCTCAGCAATAACCTATAAACAGACAATTCATTGCTGAAATGTTTTCATGCAGATGGCAGTCGGAAGTTAAAACTCGGCAGCGACTGCGGTCGCACAGCGGCTGTTTGGCAAGCTGTCAACTAGGCACGGTCAGAGGAGTGCTCTTTCATGAGTAGGATGGATATATTTTTGCTGTAGTGGCAATGGAAACATTCTGGGAACAACCGTCAGGGAGAACTGAAGGGGTCAGAATCATCATTTTGTCACACTATGTTTTATATGTGACTCGCCACTGTAAACATTCAAAGGCAGCGACGATCTGTCCTCTAATTTAGAAGGGTTTTAATGCAGTCTCAGGTGTCCGCTGCAGAACCAAGACCACAACAATCAATAGGATGCTTCTATTGATACCGTCCTATTATTTTTCCTATTGGTTTATCAATCTCTTCTGGTTTTCCTGTCCCCTAAGTGCGCTCTTAATATTATCGTGTTTTTTTTCAAACTCCTTACATTCTTCACCTTGGCTGATTATTTTGTTTCACACTCTCTTTTCTCTTCCAACTTCACCGCGCAGAACAATGAAAAGCCTGAAACATCGGAGACACCTTCAAAGAATCTAAGAAACGCTGGAAAGATTCAAAAGAAACCCAGAGAGGCGAAAAAAATACTCAAAAAACAAGAAAACCCGAATAAATTGAAGAACAAAAGGTGAACGAGGATGACATCACCACCTGGGGCCGTATGCTCGTCTACCCCAAGTCTCCCCGATGGGGGATCGGGGTGTGATAAGATATGCTGATATTGATTGATTTTCCCCCAACGGGGGAGCACGAGCATACGTCCCCTGAACTCCATTGATTGAAATGACCGCAGCATTATAGCGGTCCCACAACGATCGCCTGAGGCTGCAGGGAAACTTTTCCAACCAATGTCGCTGCCAAGTTTGATAGGGCTTGGTCACGTTGCGAGTCCGGATATACTTTAGCACCCACGACGTTCCATTTTTGAAAATTCATTTATTTCCATCGTAAACAGATTTGCATTTGCAGTCGCTAGTCTGTCTCTTTGAGGCTCTCATTTCGTCTGAGTCTTGCCATTGAAAGACTTCTATGAGGACCGCTAGATCAAAGATTGATTCGAGTCAGCGCCTGACGGTATTCAATTTCGCAACCGGACCGGACATTTGACAACTTGCGCGACAGAAGTCGCTGACGATTGTATCTATGGATAGAGAATCCTGCAAGTCTTACCTTAGCCGGAAACTCTCCAACCAATGTAGGCCCGAACTCATCTGATAAAACGGGCAGGATGGTATCTGCATACTCCATTACCTGAAATACCAGAATTGGTCACAATAGCGATGTAGCGAAGGTTTTACATTAGCTGCTCATGTTCATAACGTGATAAGGTTACCTCCTCATCGCTTACAGGTTCGAAGCAGACGGTTTTACCAGTATCTGCCCTCCTGTTGAATGGGACGTAACGAAGAAAACTGGAGCAATTAGTCGCACTCTGGAAAAGACGGATTTTGAACGCGTGGCTCACTATTGGAAGGAAATACACAGAAATAACGTTCGGATCGGTGTCGACATGGGAAAAAGACAAGACATGTGTAATTGAAATGGGAAAATCGGCATGCAGACTAGAAGTTGAGAAGTTGTCGTCCGTCTACTATTAATAATAAATACAGGGCTGATAGGTGTACTGAAGTTCAGGTTTTGAATAGAAAGACTAACTACTCCAAGTGTGAACCAAAGTGTAACCGCACCTCTGTGAAATGGAGGTCAGAAAGTATAAGAAAGCCTCATCTTAGCATCAGGGTTGATAGTATTAACTATGACTCTGATTACATTAGTGAGCTGTTGCATCTTCGTGATTTCGATTGCTTTCCTGATGCTACACACTGAATGGGAAAACCAAACGGTGACATACCTAGACTATTGAAAGCTGTATTGCCAGTAAGCCGATTTCAGAAACTGGTGGTCACTCACTACCTCCTGGAGACATGAGTTTCAGTGGGGATACGTACAACAACACTGACAATTGCAATCATGAATCGCAAATTCGCGCTGCTGATGCTCCTGATGGCTCCCCTGATCAGCGCTAGTGAGCAGGACTCAATGTCGCTCTACTACAAGTCATCGTCTAGTATGACACTTTGGAAGAGACGTCAACTTGTCGAAAAAACTTTACCCAATCTTCATGGCGACGATGGGTGAACTGAAAATGAAGTGTTATACGAAGGCACCACACTGGTATAACCTAAGAGGGAATATTTCTTCTTACGTGTCGCGAATGCGCACAGCAGGGGTGCAGGAACACGTTGTTGCACCTGTCGTAATCGCGGCACCCAGTCACGGAGCCTATCGAACACGTCTCTGCGCCTGTACCACCATGCGCGATTACGCTCAGTGCTCGAACTTTTCCCGCACACCTATTATGTGCCTCCGCGAGATGTGCCCATCTAATAGGTTGTCCCACACGAAATGTCTCATGCATTGTGGCCTTCTTCTCACAGTTATTCGCATGGGTTGTGCGGCTCACATAGGGCTAGTTTTTTACGGCGTTTCATCCTCTACATTTTCTATTTTTTCTACTTCATTCCTTCATCGGTTTCTAAAATTATAGCCACCAGACTACAATGGACCGGAAAATGATTGTGCGCGCGTGCCTGCTCTACGACTTCAAATTGAAGAAATCCGCTGCGGAATCGTATCGTTCGTCGATAGCCGCATTTGGTGAAGATGTCATTTCCAAAAGACAATGCGAGTGGTGGTTTCAACGTTTTGCCGCCGGCGACGGAAGTCTTGAAGACGAAAAGCACGGAAGACCAGCGCCTATCCTGGATAGCGACCTTTCACGGACCGCCGTTGAAGCTGATTCGACAAGATCGACTCGGGAGCTTGCAGCAGAGCTTGTCTGCTCCAGATTTAAATCCAAATCGAGTTGACACGTCCTCTGCCAGCTTGCTGCATGCTCATGCGAGGCCTCATATCGCAAAAGTCGTTCAGAAGAAAATTGAGGAACTTGGTTGGACCGTTTTGCCTCATCCGCCGTACATCCCTGACATTGCCTCATCCGAATATCACGTATTCCGCTCGATGCAGCACGCCTTGGCTGGGAAGAAGTTCGCCGACTACGACGAAATCCGGATTTGGGTGACCAACTTCCTCGATTCGCGGCCAGCTCCTTTCTTTAAAGACGGGATCCAATCTTTGCGTGTACGTTGGGAAAGGTTGTTGATAATTGTGGAGAATATACTACCGAATTAATTTTGGTTTTAAGTGTTTTGTATGAATTTAACTTTTCGGTCTGAAGCCACATTCCGTGTGTGACACCCTAATAATTGCAATTTTGTAGGTTCTCGTCTTTTTAGGTTTAATAAACAATAATAGATCAAAAGAAACACTGTTACCTCCGCCTCACATATAGCCTTCAAGTAGGCGAGTTTATTAAGTGATGCTGCCTCATCGGATGCGAGGTTACTATCAGAAGTGGAGCAATTAGTCGAGCTCTGGAAGAACAGACGGCTGTACGCGTATCTCACCATCTCACCGTTGGAGGCAAATGCCCACAAATAGAATTGGTTCCCCATTACTAATTCAATACCTACATTGCTATAAACTGAGATGGTGGAGGGTGCCACATCCGCCGGCTTTAAACAATAGTCTGCGGCACTAGCAGGGAATTCAGTCTGGAATAGAAGAAACGTTGTCTTCCTAATGGAGGTCAGAAAACCCAAAAATTATTTTTTAGCTACAATTCCACACGTACAACGTAGTGAAATGTCAGATGATGGGAGTCAGATGATGTCTCATCCACAATTCCGGCAATTTTTAAAGCTTGGAGGATGATATCATCAGGAAATTGGACCTGAAATAGAAGGAGGTTGTCTCTAAAGGACTCCAGAGAGACCAAAAATTTTTGTCCATTTTCAGCCCGATACGTACATCGTTGTCAAGTGTGGCACTGGACTCAGATGCTGCTACATCCAGAATCGACGACGGACTTCCGCCACTGCTGGGGTGGTTAGCCGAGAGAGGGACCTGAAAATAAAGAAATACGGCTATTGAACAGGTCTTCAGTTTGGAATAAAGACAAACAGGTGGAAGACTGAGATGAGACTGTGCAAACTCATAGGTCAGGCACAGAAAACGATTTCTCTGCCCTGCTCTGCACACACAGAATAGAAGAAGGCAGATGGGGCATAGAGACCATATGTAGGGACAAGGGAAGGGATCGTGGATGTTTCCTACATAGCTTACACGTGTTGGTGCACAAGTTCGTCAAGTATCGACAAATTTACCCATTTATCTCACCTGTGAAGAACCGCTATCTGATGTGTCATCACAGACAACGATATCGTTAACAGCGTCTACTGCCTCCTCGTTGAATTCACCAGCCGCGACCTCATTCTCCTAAACGCACACTGTTTTCGAATACTCAGTTAACAGAGCGTGAAGCATTGTCATCATAGGCTGTGAAGACTACTGCTTGTTAGTGCTTTCAAATTCATGCGTGCAGCTTCTTGCTACTAGTAACCGCTCCAGCAATTCCATATATCCCCAGGTTCCTGTCTGTAGACGAAAAGCATGCAAGCTACATGAATGCTTGTAGAAAATCTCCCAGCAGGGTTAGTTCCGTGAAAAACGTCGAAAAAGACGGTTCAGGCTTACCTCCTGTGGGAGAGCGTTTGGTGCCTCAGGTGATTCGGGATTCATGACCACATTTCCGTTTTCATCGGCGCTTACAGAGAATAATGAGATCTGAAATGGAAGTAATGAATCCTGATGTGAATATAAGGAGCTCAGCAAGCTATAGAGCAAAGAAGAACACCCGCACCTCCGCTGGATTGACAAGCTCCAGGACGGGTTTCTTGGCAGCGTCATCCACAGCAGCTTCATCGCTCGACTTGCGTTTCCTTACTTCCCTTTTTTCTTCTTCTCCTGTCTCTCCTTTCTTTTCTTCTCCATTGCTCGCACTGCTGTCAGAGCTTATCTCCTGCTGAATAAGTCTTAATCTGAGATATCGCCCTCTCGAAGCCTCAATCAGTCGTTAAGACGAGCCCATACTAGGTTCGTGTAATTTTTTAGAATGATCACAGGTTCTCGCACAAGTAAAAGTGTAGTAAAAGCACGATTACGTGTCAATGTTTATTGAAGAATTACCTCATCACCGACGGCCAAGAGACTAAGAATGTTACCGAAAACTTCATCTACAGTAACATTTCCACTTACCTCCTTTGCGGCGGTGTCAGAAGAGTTCTCATTCACAGGAACATCTTCAACCACTGGACAACGCTGAAGATAGTCAGACAACTGGAGGACCTAAAATGAATGGCTGATTCCTTCGTTCTATACAACAAGATGTGAAGTGTGAATTCAAATGCGAAGAAAAATCTGGATCTCGACAAGGCCGAGCCCGTACGTCTTTTGGTAGGTCTCGTTGTCGGTCACACTAGGTGTGTTTGATGCCACACTGAGTTGTGCTGTCTCACGAACCTAAGCAGATTCTAGTGGGCCAGGGTTTGTAGAGTTGCCGGAGTATGGATAAGGTTGCGTAAATGAAATCCGAAACTTTGTAAATCGTATATCATTATTACGAAAAACCCTTCGTCAGCCGTAAACCGTAAGGCGTAAATCGTAAGGCCTCTGTCATACCATCGCTCACCCCGAGCGACGCCCAATGATATGAACCCATATCGATTCCATCGCGCCGCCCGATCGATATGGGAGCATATCATTAGGCGTCGCTCGGGGTGAGCGATGGTATGACAAAGGCCTAACAGCTCCGCGACATGTAGTTCAACGACTAATTTTATACAGGTTTTTCCCACTGATGGTTATTAAAAGTGATGTGACATTTATTAAATTTCTAACGCTATCTTCAACTTAATGTGAAGAATTTTTTGACTACTGGACATCTTGAGGATCAAGTGAACAGCATTTAAATCAAACTGAACGTCGTTTAAGAAAAACTAGACAAATGGATGATTTATGTTGCCCAAACAAAAGCATAACCATAAAGTTCCTACCCTTTCAGTTAGCGTTTAGCTTCCGTTTAAATCTACGCCGAAACAATCGCAACAAGTCACTATCAAATGAAAACAGAGAGCAAAAAGATTATTTCGACAACAGACCAACAGGGCTAAACAGCGACTGCATTAGTGATCAGGCAAACATCGTGGAATGAGCGAGCGCATGGCGCAATCCTTTCATCTGACACAGCAAAAAATGTCGTCTTTTTCGCATTTTGAAACAAGCTTAATAATGCCTCTGCAGCAGATTATACAAAAAAAAAATAAAATGTCCGTAAGATACTTTTTTAGAGGAGTTATGTTGTGTGACATTATTCGAACGTGTGGATTCCATAGATGTCCAAACATTTGTAAAGCGTTTGATCTGATTTCAAGAAAGTTCAATTCGAGCTGAGAAGGTAGCCTGTCCTCTGATTTAAATTGAAAAAGTACTTTTGAAATACTCTTAGGGGAAGATTGTATACAAGCGATCACAGGAATCTAATTGAACGTTTACTGATTAGGTAAAGGATACGTAGCAATAACCGCAGGACGATGTGCCTGATTTCAGAACTTCTCCTAATAGTAGAGAGCTTCTAGCAAAGTCATTTCTCAACATTACGGGTCTTTAAGACCCCCACATATTTCTGCGACAACGCCGCGGCCCTATCCTTAAGCATAGGGCAGGGACGCAGAGCTCGCCGCCGGCGGCGTCCCTGCCCTATCCCTAACCATAGCGGCGAGCGGCGTTGCCGCAGAAGTGTGTGGGGGTCTTTACAGATTCTGAAACGAAGGAGCGTCGTTTGGCAATATCGGACAATTACGTAGTGCGCAGGATTTGCATTGATTGCCTCTCCAAAATCATCAAAAGTTGCACTGTTATTCGCCTTACTCGCTAGGGTTGCCCTCCGCTATTTTTGTCCCGACCGTTTACGTTCCGCCAAGGCACAACGCTTTAAACGAAATACATAGGGCGAATACGACATCTTCAATCAGATCACTAAAAAAGAACACTGAAAAGGAACAAAACAGCTACGACTCTTTGGAAATTTGTCAAAAGCTTTGAATTCATAGCACTCTGTACGGATGACCGCTGAGGATCAAAGATCACATTTACGAGGGATTACGATTTACGACCCAACATGTCATAAATCGTAAACCGTGAAATATTGTCAAAAATCGCCGTAAATCGTAATTACGCATACTCCTGGTATGGATGTAGACGCGGAGGCGGCCGCGCCATGATCAACACAATATATTTGCGTACGCCAGTGATCAACTGCCGATAGCAGCAGGGTTTTTGAAAAATCTTCTCTTGCAGTTAACCTTGAAGTCATTCATGTTCAGATTTGTACCAGAGTTGAAATCAATGTTCCTGTTTTTGAAAAGCGCGGCTAGGTATTCCCAGAAGACTACAAAAATGCATTGTCGAACTAAATGTAGGAGTTCTGCACCCGTTAATAGATGGACCAGTTTTATAGAGCCACCCAACGTTTGGCGCAAAGCTATCGATATCGATTACGCGTCGCAACGACCGATATTTGTGAAGCAGCGCATCCCGTTGACTAAGGAAAGATACCTTCACAGGAGCGAAGTTATAACCAAAATGAAAGTCCTATACCTCCAATGAGTTGAAGCCGTTGGACTCGTCATCCACAACGATAATTTCTTCATCCTCACGAAATGGCGTATTGGGCCTTGCGATTTCGAAGACCTAAACGGGTCAACTATTTCACCGTCATTATAATACAAATATGCAAATACTAAAGCCTCATACCTCCGACGGATTGTTGACAGTGGGCTCATCATCCACCTTGATTATCTCTTCGTCGTCATTTGATGCCACATTGCGTTCTGCGGTTTCACGGAACTAAACAGATGAAATGCACGAATGGCCATGAAAGGACATGCACAATATACAGTTCATAACGTGTAAAAATGCCTAAGAACTATGACATGTGACACTCCCCCCCCCCCCGAGTAGGAATGAGTTCAGAATAGATGAGAAACATGCGATAATTAAATCGTTGAAGAAAGCGTACCTGTGTAGTGGATCGTCCGTGATACAAAACTACCACGTCTTCATCATCTGCCGGATCTGATGGATTGGTGGCTGGCAACACATCATCCACTCCGATTATCTCTCTGTTGCCATTTGATGCCACATTGCGTTCTGCGGTTTCACGGAACTAAACAAATCAAATACATCAAAGTACCATGCAGGATATGCACAATATACAGTTTATAACGTGTAAAAATGCCGAAGGACTATGGCACGGGACCATGGCACGTGACCACCCTCCCCCCCCCTGAGTAGGAATGAGTTCAGAATGAGAAACATGCGATAATCAAATCGTTATAGAAAACGTACCTGTGTAGTGGATCGTCCGTGATACAAAACCACCACGTCTCCATCATCTGCCGGATCTGACGGATTGGTGGCTGGAAAATCATCATCCACCACGATTATCTCTTCGTCACTTGATGTCACGAAGAGTTCTGCGGCTTCATTTATCTAAATAGATCAGCTCAAGTTCCTCCTCGCAGCCTTATCCAGCGCAGAAGCATGCAAAACAAAGAAAAATTGAAGTTCTACAAGAAAATTCATAGAGAACATGCTATTTCCGTCTGTTCGAGTTTGCCTGTCCCCTGGTAGCACACCTAACACCTTGTCAGGTGATCTCAGGTATTGATAGGAGGTCAAACCACACAATATTTCTCCATTCTACTCTTGGATTAGGTGTCCATAACCCGAAAGCAGTTGTTCATTTCACCTCATAAGGTACATAAGATGTGCCGTTATGTTATATAGGTGGTGATAAGGTGAGGTAGGGTGAGGCCCATATGCGTTGCCATACACCCATGATTTTGAATGCTTAGATTGTTCGCATAGCAGACAGTAACGCCTAAAACATTTAACAACTTCTTCAACGCGGAAATTTATGCTCGTTTGGATGTTCCGTTAATGGTTCATAGGTAAGGTGAAAGAAAGGTTTAAGAAGACGGAATCTTCCGGTTTCGAGGAACGCCACCATGGTGATCTTGGGCTCCGGTGAAGCTAGCAGTTTCATTTAGAGGCTTCCAGGGTATACTTGATTGAGTTCCTATTCGATAGTCGAAAGGCGCAACCTTATTAGGGGGGGGGGGGGCAAAAGTAATGAGACTCAACATGCCGTATATGACGCGACTTGAGTCCGGTTTCGTGCTTCTCGTATTTGTAGGTTTGTTTGCTACTTGCTGAAGGCCGCCTGAGAAGTGACCACTTTCGCCCTTCCCAGAAGCATGCCAAAACCCCAGTCTGTCTCATGCCGAAACCCCAGTCTGACGAGTCGACCTGTGTCGCGCAAATCTCGCCCAATTCCCAACTCCGAGCAGCCTGGACTCAATAGTCACGCAAGATGAGAAGTACGTCTTCTACCTTAGCTCTGCCAAGTAGTGAGTCTGCGTGAGGCCTGGTGACCTGTTACCGACCTTCGTTCGGCGGAATGTTCACGGCGAGAAACACCTTCTGAGCTTTTGAGTCTGCGCCCATGGACCGGCATACCGGAAGCTGTTTTCCAAAAGCACGACGATGGACTCCAAGGCCATGGTGAACGAAATAGAAGAGATGGACTGGCGACTCGCACTTATTCGGTCTCAGCGCTTAAAGAAGGTCCCCGTCTTCGACAACGCCGCACTCCTTCGGGTAAAAGAGACCACGGATAAGCTTACTCAGCTTGGCTACGTTCACGTGCCTCACCCACCGTGTTCACCGGACATCTCTCCATGTGACTACTACTACTTCTGGGGCCTATAAGACTTCATGGTCGGAAGGGACACAAGGACGCAAACAGACCTCGACAACCATAACGAGCAGTGGATCAGCACCAGCCCTAAGCAGTTCTGTAAGGCCCCGTTTATACTTCGTCGCGGCGCGACGCGACGCCACGTATAGTGGCCATATTGATTGTGTGACGCGATCGATCAATTTGGCCTCATTGCGTGGCCGCATCGCGCCGCGACGAAGTATAAACGGGGCCTAAGGATGGGATCAGGAAGTTGGCTGATCGATGGCAGCAAGGTCATTGACCTTAACGGCGAATACATTCCTCAGCACCGTTAAGTCGTAGTTGAGTTATAAGGAATAAAGAAATTTGTTGAAACTATCTCATTACTTTTGGCCCACCCTAATACTTTGCAACGGCATACATGAGCATTTCTGCTGGATCCCTACCTGTGAGATCTACTCAGCTGGCAGGAAAGATGAGTGGGGGCTGTGACATTACTAAGTGCAGCCTGCAGCGAGGATTACATGGGTTTAATAAGACAGTCTCTGCGTACCAGAACAAGGCGGTTAGGAAGGCCACTGTATTCAACTACGATAGCGCCGTCATCCCCGTAAAGAAGGATCTGGAGCGGCAGATTTTGTAGCACGTGGTTAAACCTTCTTAGCGTAGAAACCTTGAGATTGGCTCCAGGGGCCCCCTAATAAGCTAGAAAGGTGAATGTTGCTATATAACTCGCGAGATTTCGCATTCTAACCTGAAGTAAGCGCTTTCCTGTACAACTGCCCGGGCGATCAAGGAGACGATATTTCATGTGATGATCCCTAATATATTTCGACTTTTCAGGTATTGAAGAAGAATCCAGAGAAAAGTTAGATCCTAAAATCTTGATGAAGGGGTTGCAAGCAAATGTAAATTCCCGACCACGTCAGGATTAAATGTTTATCGGAGACTGGGACCAAAGCAACCTGTCCTCATTTTCCCTTACTTAATCAAACCCGAATATTCGGAAAATCGCTTTTCTGAGTGTATCCGAATTCAAATTTGCAAAAATCGCACCCCTTTGAAAGTAAATGTTCAGAAATTTTTTCGAAGATATTCGTTTACGAATGTACGAAATTTGTGAGCATTCCGAACCATTCCAATATTCGAAAAAATTTTCGACAGCATAACTGTATTTGGAATATGACCCCCACCCCACCAACCGAGCAGGAATGCGTCTTGAAATGGATGTGCAACATGCTGTGATGTCGCTTCTTTGCCGTCATTGATGACAATGGGAATGTTACCCTGACAAAGCACAGAACCCGACAAGAAAGATGAATCCCGAAAAGTTGCTGGATAATTCTAGAGTTTCGTCATGGAAACTTCGGAATCCAAAATTAGACGGTAGTATGTGAAGTAGAAACCTTACCTCTACTCTAATTGTCGGAGCATCTTCATCGACTGTCTCGACATCGACGATTTCTTCTTCTTCTTCTTCGAGTGTGGGGCGATGCAGCGATGAAGAGCTCATCATGTAGTTGAAACTCTGAAGCATTTCACAGTTCAACCGTTCATTCGCCCATCTTCATTGTGACTTCGTCCTTTTCGATGCTCGCTTTCCAAAATGGAGCAAACTAATAACTCTTAAATGATAACTAACCGATCGATATCGACAGAGTCGAGTGCGGTAGTCACTGGCAGCGGCTGTTTCGAATTTTCGCCCGATTTCACCTCTAGGGTCGCAGTGGCACGACGAGCTGCAATGACCTTCCGATCGATACCGACCAGCCACGGCAGGCTTCAACCGGCCAATGAACTGCCTGCCACCGACAGAGGCTAGTGACGTGGTACGCGCGCGGTTGCCGCCTCTTGCTGGTGGGCGCGCTAGAGCGCGAAAGTGTGTGCCGGCGACTGTTGACCGCGCTTCTCGGCAAGCATGGGAGAAGGAAAGCAGTTGAATGAGACACGTTTGGTGTCTCCTGGTAAAGAAATGGGAGCGTTTGCTAAGTCTATGCGAGTGGAATGAGACTCAATCTTTCTCAAATAAGAATAGGGTGCGGAAACGGCGAAGAACCTGGTGTGGAGAATTTGAAACAAGGACTGTGGTGGCTATTAACTAGAACTCTTTGAAGAAGGGCCTGCACGCTTCTATTGGGTTGAGGGTGGTAGAACAAAAACTTGAATACTTCACATTCTTTGAGTTGATAATGGATTATCTCTACAAGGGAAAAAAGTGGCGGCATATGTAAACCGTAGGTTTGGAAATTGTATAAAACTCGTACTACATCATGAAGAGATGAGAACTTGGAAGAAGTCGGGAGTAAATGTGGCCGAGACAAGATTTTGGCTTAGTAGATGGAGAATATTCCTATAAGGGTCTGTTCATACCTCACCACGGGAACGAGTGATCTCCCGGACAAATCAAACGTATCAATTTTTGCTGGGAGCTCGCTCGGCAACAACCGATCGGTATGCATTCCACTAGCGGGGCTTCGCTGTTATTGCCCCCTTCGCGGAGTTTGAACAGGCCCTAAGAGAGACAATCTGATGAAAAGCGATCTATAAGAGCCTCTAATGTTTACGGCGTCTTTCCCACGGATTCTCCATCGTGTCACATTCCTTCGGCGCAGTTATTGAAGAGTGTTCCTTTGTGCTCTTCTGCATTATACGGTGAGACGGAAAGGCCGCTATTGTTACCAGACACTGATAAAGAACTTTTACAATCGTTTGGAAGACGGTTTCCGAAACTCTTTACAAATTTTCTTTAAATATTTATTTGATCTTGTTACCAGTTCTCGGAAAAGCTCTTAGGGATTGCGAGGGTGAGAACTTTGTTAACCTTCAAAAACTGGTCAAGTGCCACTAATCCGTAACTTTTATCTTAATTCTCATTTTGTTCTACACTTGACCGTCACCCTTCTCCAACTTGCTTGTCATAGTTCTAGTGCAGTGCCATTAGTAAGCGCCCTTTTTGCACACACTAGGAAACCTTCGTATTTCTCCAACCTACAAGGAAGCGGAGGTACTTTACCGTTTTCTTCTTCTTGCGCTAGCCGAAAGAGGACAACCAGTAGCTGGTGGTGCACATCTTCGCGCCCTAACGCATCAACAGCAAGATGCGGCGACCGCGCGCGTTAAGCCTATGTTATACTTCGGCGACGCTGTGTTGTGCGGGCTGCTACGCACTGCGTAGCAACCCGCGTAACAATGTCGCCGACGTCGCTGACAACAGCGTCGCCGAAGTTTAACATAGGCCTTAGGTGGTGTTTAAGGCCCGTCCACACTTCTGCGACAAGGCGGTGAGGCTATGATGAAGCATAGGGCTGCGACGGCCGCGGCGCGGCACTGAGACATGTGCCGCAGGGGGTGGGCATGCAGAGTCTTGCGGCAGCCGCGGCGACGCCGCGCTGACTGCCGCTATCTGGAATGGTTCAAATCATTTCTGGCGGCGCGGCATACACGGGGAAGTCGGTCCCGATGCCTATAACGATGCACTAACGCGATCGCCGGATTTCGCGGAGGTGGCACTCGGCCCACTTGCCGCGTCGCAGAAGTGTGAATGGGCCTTAAGGGGTCGTTTAGTGTGCCTGAGTTGGAGGAGTCTGTGCTGGAGTCTGAAGTGTGCCGTAGCTGACTGGGGCGCCTTTGCTTATCCAGGAGACTACGGAATGGTGGTCTGATGTAGTACGTAGCTATGAGTACTAGGGACAATGTTGATTAAGCCCTATTTGGAATGCGCCACGCAAGGGTTCTCCTGGAGCCATTTTGAATTTTCCTCATTAAGTTTATACAATGAGTTCTAGGGTCTAGACGGTAGTCAATCCACCGTTTAAACGTTTCCTGAAAAATCCGGTGCCAACCCCTGGACGTTTAGGGGATGGAAGCCTTGGTCCATCACGCGGAATCCAGTCGGTAATAGGCGGCGGAGTGGCGTTCTACCCCCGCCCTTTAAACAGAGGCGTCGCAAATGTCTGCGTCTTCATTATCTCGTAAGGCAGCCACTGGACTCTCGAACAAGCCCAGGGGTTGGGGTGGGCGGACCAGGGGACGAGGGGATAGAACGCTCGACCCCCGTAATAGGCTCATGTCCAGCGGGTGTCTGCGAGACCGGCATTACGTGGTTGGCCCACCTAAATTTCGACGACTTCGCATATGCGAAAGCGTTTCTGATCTTCGAACGTCGACGACGCTCGGAGCACCGGAGAGCTTCTTTCACTAGCGTAAATCGTGTCACTCCGATCATCGTCCTCTCGATTCCACGCTGCGCGACGCTGATCGCGTGTTTATACTCCTTTCGTATGATCCAGGTCTCTAAAGCGTACGTTAGGGTAGGAAGAACAGTGGAGTCGAATAGGTCGTCACGGAGTCGGATGTTCTTCGTCTTCTTCACGACTTGAAAGCTCCGAAGCCACTCGTTTCCTCCTGTCCAGATGTGGCAGTAGGTGTTGGCCACGCTGACTTACTTCTCCACCTCTATACACGTAGAGCATTCGGAGACATTCGTTCCTTTGAGCGAGAAAGGGGTATCAGAAACTCGTCCGTTCCTTATGTATATGGTCTTCGTAAGATTCAGCTGCAGTCCAACGTTCTCACATACACGATCGAAGTCGGCCAGTATTCGCTCCGCCTGGTGCATGCTCAGTGTTTTGAGCACGATGTCGTCAGCGAGGCCAAGATTGTGAGGTTACTGGCAGTCGATCTTCATTCCCATGTCTTACTGTTCTAATTCACGCATGACATTTTCGAGGGTGGCGCTGAAGAGCCTTGTGGAGATGGTGTTCTCTCGGCGAACTCCCTTTTCATCCTGAGGACGTCGTTGTAAGAAGGTAAACTCTTGGTCGTGAATCCACTGTGCAGCTGTCGAAGGACTCTGATATAATGAGTAGGAACGCCCTGAGTGAGCAGGGCTTCGACCACCGCTTCAGTTTCGACGGAGACGAATGCCTTCTTCACGAATGTCGATGAAGGTAAGGCACAGCGGCAGCTTTTACTCGCGCAACACTTCGATGAGCTTCGTACGGTGTATATGTGGTCCTTCGTGCTGAATCCACTCCGAAATCCTGCTTGTTCGCATGGCTGTCCTTCGTCCAGCGTTCTGCTGGTCCTATTCAGGACGACTAGAGTGAACAACTTGTAGACTACGGACAGCAGCCAGATCGGGCGATAGTTGCCAATGTCGTGCACGTCTCCCTTCTTGTACAGCAAGACGGTCCTCTGGTCTTCCACTGAGATGGAACCTTGCACTCCGAGAGGTAGCGTGTGAAAAGCCGTGGGTGGATGTCGATGGCGGAGAGTCGTTGGATACACCGCTCTCAGAAAGGGGCGGGGCGAGGGGAGCGCCAAGGACAAGATGTCGGGGTCCCTGCCTTCACATGAAGGCATCGCATTTCTAATCACTTAGCTTGGCCCTGCACCTCTATCCTGAACCGATTTCGTTCTTGAGACAAGAGTCAGAACCTTGTTCACCATATTTGGGGCAAAAGAGTTTTCAAAAGAATTTCTGCAGCGCCAAGGCTTTCTTCAGGTCCCGCCAATGAGAACTGACCGGAATCACCCATAGTCTCTAGTTGAGGCGAAAATTTAAAGAACTGTGGTGAAAGTGGAAAGAATCTAGAGAAAAGAGCGACGTCCTCCTTTCCTCAACTGCCTCCATAAACAAACCGGCTGGAAAATGACTTCAGAGTTCCCCTAGATACGCCTCCCAATCTTCTCCTATCAGTTGATAGGTTTTTGGACGATGTCACGCCAATTAACGACGGCTTCGAGCGCAGCAAACTTGTCCAAATAGGGCGGCGCGGGCAGGGCGGGAAGTGGGCGGCGGGCAGCACGGTGTACCGAACGACTGCCCCCCGATGTCGATGAGTACCAGCGAGAAGTTCTTCGGGTGTTCAGGTCTGGTCCTCTCAGAACGGGGTGGTGTACGACTTTACTGAGGAGATAGTGTGTTGGATCTTGGAAGGAAGGACAGAGGGAACGACACATCCATCCTGTGGAAGATGGAGTGGAATCAGCTATCAAAGAAATCGGGGTTGAAGTCGTGGATGACCTTCTCCATGGTCCTTCTGGAAGAGGCGACCATTCCATCAGGACGTCGGAGAGCAGTCATCTTGGTCTTGAAGTTGGTGAAGTTCCGGCGGTGATTGCAGATACTTAACTCTGCCTCTGCATCTTACACTATCGTTGCGTCGTCTTCATTGTTAAAGGGTGCTTGAGTTTGAGAGCAGCTTTCTGCTAAACCTAGAAGCAGCCTATATTTAGTCGAATGTGGACATATTAGACCTGTGGCAGCATCGTCGGGCAGTTAGGGCGTTTTATGAAGAGATGATGGTGATGTCGTTTTTCCTCGTACATAGTTCAGCGTTTCAAGGCCGCTATGGTCCAGAACTTTTTCAGTATGAGCTATTGAGGGCCACATCGAGTTATTTATTCGAAGCGCAGATCGCATCTATCGTATGCGACTGAAGGAATACAAAAAAACTTAGCAAATCTTTTGCTGCAATGAATAACTACGGCAACACGGAAAATGTTCATACATCATGGAGTTCAACCAGCAGTAGATCTTTTACACACAACCTCTCATATCTTCCTACTTCATAAGCAAGAAATGTCTGGCACGGATCTACCACTCGAGTCTTCGTCCTCTCCGACTTTGTTCAGACTTCCACTTCTTTCCTTGCATTGTCTTCGTCTAAAGCTTAACGCCTTTTCAATCCTTTTCAGTTTTAACCGCTTCAACGAATTTAAATATCCATTTCCATTCAATATGCCTGCACGATGACATTTCATTCCTTGAAATTCGTTTTAGAATGCTTTCTGATGGACTGTGAGTATTATTTTTGGGCTACGTCCAGTCGAGTTCCATTCCATTCGCGTCCTGTATTGCTTGAAGCGGCATCAGATCGTATCCACAGCTCAACAATTCTAAGCAAAGCTAAGTGGTGGGTGCAGAATTAGTGGCAACAAACGGAACACCTTGATTCATTATTGTTCTTCTTCTACGTAGTTCAGCTAAAAGATTTGTACTTAGCCTTACTCCAATTGCGTTTGTTCGTTTTATTTGAACAAGGATTTATTTGAACAGTTCGTATATTCACAGGAAGATATGGCAGGGGCCATAGAAGAAGCAGGCGATTTCGATTCCCGTCAAAGGATCCATGCTTTGCGAAGTGTGCTGCTGGACTCAGCTGATGCGAGAGCCATAACCGACGGCGAGCTTCGGCCATTGTTGGGGTGTCGGACTGAGAGCGGGGCCTGGAAAGAAGGCAGTACGGCTATCTGAGCAGGTCGTCAGTTGGCAAAAAGGCAAACAGTACTGAATGAGCTCGTGCACGCACTCGAAGGGCAGGCACGGAAGACGCTCTCTCCGCTCTGCTCCGCTCACGCAGAAGAGAGCATAGAGATCGTCTTTATAGACAAGGGAAACAGTCGCCGCTTCAGCTTGCATGTTTTCGTGTGCCTCACCGCTGCGAGGCATAAGTCCGTCAAGCACCGACAGACGTAAATCCACCCTACCTGGGCCTCTGAAGAAATGCCATCTGATGATTCGCTGCAAACAAGGATCTCGCTGACGTCTCCTGCTTTTTTCGTTGTCACAGTGGTTTCGGAACTCATGACGACATTTTCGTTCTCGTCGGAGAATAATGAGATCTGAAATGGAAGTAACGAATCCTGATGTCAGCCTAAGGAGCTGGGCAAGCTAGAATCAAAAAGAATTCCCGCACATCCGCCGGATTGACAAGCTTCCTGACAGCGCCATCAACAGCAAGTTCATCTCTTGACTTGCGCTTCCTTACTTCCCTTGTTTTCCCTTTCTTTCTTTCTCCTTTCCTCGCACTGCTGCCAGAGCTTATCGTCTGCTGAATAACTCGTAATCTGACAACGTGATGTTTCACCCTTTCGAAGGCTCAATAAGCCATTGAGATGCACCCATACGAGGTTCGTGCATTTGTTTAAAGATGACAGGTTCTCGTACAAGTGAAAGTGTACTAAAAGAATGATTACGTATTAATATTTCTTAAAGAATTACCTCATCTGCGATAGCGAACAGACCAAGAACGTTACCGAAAACTTCATCTGCGCCCGCCTCCTTTGCGGCGGTGCCGGATGAGTTCTCATCATTCACAGGAACATTTCCAACCACCTGAAGCTGTGGAAGAGAGTAACACAACTGGGGAACCTGGAATTAATGGCCGGTTTCTTGGTCCTATAGAACAATCAGTGAAAGCTGTCAAGAATTAAAATGCAAAGAAAAAATTGGACCTCGACAAGACCGAGGTCGTACGTCTGCTGGTAGATCATGTTGTCCGTCACACTTGGTGTATTTGATGCCAAGCTGAATTGGGGGACTTCATAGACCTAAACAGAACAGGGTTTGTAGAGTTTCCAGCATCTATGAGTATGAAGGTAAAAGTGTCCGCATCACGGTCACCGCAATCTGCGTAGTCCAGTTATCAACGACGAAGAGCAGCTAAGTCCTTGAGCTATGCTGATGGTTGAAGTTGAGGCCATCTACGTTTACACATGGAGCACAGTTCAAATCAATGATTATTAAAGCACGCTAATAGCGCTACAGCTTCACTTTAACGGAATCTATGCTTTGATGCACTGATATAGTATGCTGATGATGCGACACAATAGTATAACCTAAGAAAGAATATTTCTTCCTACATGTCGCGAATGGGCACAGCAGGGGTACGGGAATGTGCAACGGGGATGCGGGAACACGTTGTAGCTCCTGCCGTAATCACGGCAGCCAATCACGGAACCTATCGAACACGTTCTGGGCCTGTACTACTGAGCAGGCGTGTGCGTAAATGAAATTCGAAATTTCGTAAATCGTAAATCCTAGTTACGAAAAATCTGTCGTAAGTCTTAAATCGTAAACCGTAAATCGTAAGAGGTATCTACCGTATACTGCAGCACAACTGAATTTTTATAGGTTTCTCTGCTAATCTTGATACAGAATGAGCGATTATTCGTTTATTTATCGTGTTATTTTCAACCCAATATGGGCAGTTTTCTTGAAAAGCTTTTCTCGTTTCTTAGTTTTAGTTTTCCTTCTGGTCATACATGACCGCTCAAATCAAACTTTACACGTTTTAAGAAAGCCGAAAAAGTCATTGATTCGATTCGAACTTGATTCGAAAACTCTACCCTAACCTTTGCACGGTATTTCAACAAAAAGCGTTCATCGTTCGAATGACCGTTAAATTTCAAACCTCTTAGCAGTTCCTTAGATACCTATCAAGGATTTGTCGAAAGATATAAAAAAGAACAAAAAATTGAAAATCGATCCATCGCACATTAACCGGAAAAGGCAATAACTGTGCATGCAGTTCAACAAACATTGCTTACTGAGCCAGTGCATGGAGCAACTCTATGGCCATCGCGTCGCGATGCGACGAAGTATAAACGGAGCCTTAGGCCTATGTTATATTTCGGCGACGCTGTTGTCTGCGACGTCATGTAAAGTGGCCAAATTGATCGATCGCGTCGCTCAACCAATTTGGCCACCATATGTGGCATCGCGTCGCTCGGCGTCGAAGTATAAACGGGGCCTTACGAGATAGTGGGACGCAGACATTTGTTTTGTTCAAATGGAGGGGGAGGGGAGTAGAACGCCACTCCGCCCAACTCTATCCTATGACGTACCAAAATGTCCTAGATTTTATATTAGGTTGCCGGAAAGTCCTGCAACAAAATCTTCATTCACCTTTCAAGATTTAACAGATCTTGATACCTAGAATATTCTAGAGAGAGTATAATAAAGGTGGTCTCGACTTGAGTGACCCACGATCTCCGTGACTCGGACCGGTCGCCGCGACTGAGCATCGCTCAATTTCTCCTTCTCCTCTCTGCTATTAAGAAACGGAACCAAGGAAGGAACGAGGAACGTATCACAGGATATGAGTCTGGGTCGTCTACGACAACCATGATCGGAAGACCCAATGGCTTCCCAACGAGAACCACCTCCAAGTAATCAAAGCCCAACCTCCACCAGAAGAAGGTAATGCTGTACATACTGTTGGTAGTACTCAAAAGAAATGCTCAACTACGAGCTCCTTAGAGTCGGCTGTGACGATAGTGACTTCGAACACCTACGTTGTCCAACTGCAAAATTTGTGTGATGCCAGAGAGCGGAAATAACCATGACGGAAGAATGTTTACTTTTTTCACAACAATGCTCGGCCACATTTTCCAAAGGACTCAGCAGCGGGGTGTGCGTAATTACGTCCCGCCAGAAGGTTCAGAAAAATTAAGTAGAATTCGAAAAACTGCACACGACACGGTGTCGTCTGTCACGCTGCCACTTCAGAACATTAAAAAAAACTACGCATAAACGAAGAGTGAATGAGCTATTAGAGGAAAGAGAGTGGGCACATCCCTTTAACCCGGGCTGCTTCAAGTCATTTGGACGTCATTTACCCGTCAATTGAAAACATTTGCGAAAATTTACGATTTACGATCCAAAATGACGTAATTACACACACCCTGCTGCTGAGTCCTGGTCGTGCCCCCATGCGCGATTACGGTCGATGCTCGGACCTTTCCCGCACCCCTGTTGTGCACCTTAGCGAGATGTTTATTTGCAACGCCCCAGCGGCTGACAAAGCCGTCAGTTTTCGTATCGCCTTCTAACAGTGTCACTCCTCCCTCCCCTCCGACTAGGAAAAATCCAGAACATTTATGGATTACTTTCTTCTCGAGTCAGACAGATAACAGTTTTGTAGCGTTGACTGAGAAACGCTAAGCTCTGCTGTAGATGGTAGTGCTCTTTTTAAGTCCAACAAGTATTTAGTAACAGATCAAAAGGGACAGGGTTATATAGCCTTCAAGTAGGCGGGTTTATTAACTGATGCTGCCTCATCGGATGCGAGGTTACGATCGGAACTGGAGCAATTAGCTGAGCTCTGGAAGAACAGACGGCTGTACGCCTATCTCACCATTGGAGGCAAATGCCCACAAATGTATTTGGCTCCCCATTATCAATTCGATACCTACATTGCTGTAAACTGAGATGGTAGGGTGTGCCGTATCTGCCGCCCTTAAACCATAGTCGGCGGTACTACCAGCGAACTGAGTCTGAAATAGAAGAAAGATTGCCTTTGTAATGGAGGCCAGAGAACCCAAAAATGGTTTTCAGCTACGATTCGACACGCACAGCGTTGTGAAGTGTATCGCCGGAGTCAGATGATGTCTCGTCCACAATTCCAGAAATTTTTAAAGCTTGGAGGATGATATCATCAGAAAATTGGGCCTGAAATAGAAGAAGGTTGTCTCTAAAGGACTTCAGAGAGACCAAAAAATTTTGTCGATTTTCAGTCCGATACGTACATCGTTGTCAAATGTGCCACCGGACTCAGATGCTAGATCCACAAACGTCGACGGACTTCCGCCGGTGTTGGGGTGGTTAGCCGAGAGAGGGACCTGAAAATAAAGAAATAGGCTATCTGTACAGGTCCTCAGTTAGGAGTAAAGACAAACAGGTGGACTCGTGCACGCGACACTGAAATGAGACTGCGCAAACTCGTAGGTCAGGCACAGAAAAAAATGAGCACAAATTAATTCATAAGCTCAAGTCTCTTGGTGTACATCCGCGTGCTGTTGAATGGATTAGGAATTTTCTTCACGACAGCACCTTTCAGGTTCGTATTGGTTGTGATTTTTCCTCGGTTTATCCTGTCACGAGTGGGGTCCCCCAAGGAGGGGTTGTCTCCCCGCTCTTGTTTCTGATTTACACATGTGATGTACCTGATCAATTATCTCTAACTGGTGTATCCTGCGTTATGTGTGCAGATGATATCAAAGTCTACAAAACTATTGACAGCTCAGCGAGCGGATTGCTTATCTCTTTAGAACGCAATTGATCGAGTTTGCAGATGGTCCAGAGAAGGGATTTGCCTTTGTCGTCTAAATGACAATGGTTCTGAGTGTTGGATCTAAGGATACTTCCACAGATTATGTAGTTGGGTCAGATAAGCTTGACTTCGTTAATCAAGTCAAGGATTTGGGTTTTAAGTATGATGACAAGCTCTCCTACAGTCACTATAAGTCCCTAATTGCTTTCGTATTCAGTCGTATTTTTAATCTGTTTAGGGCTCTACATACACGCAATTCCATGGTACTTCTCAAAGCTTACAAAACGTATGTAAGGCCTATATTGGCAGCTGGTACGACGCTGGTACGACTGTCTTCTCTCCATATAGGAAGAAGGACACTGATCTTCTCGAAAGTGCCCAAAACAACTTCACGCGTAAACTGAGTATGCGACGTTCTGGGCTGACCAGGAGACTATCTCAACGGTAGGTCGGAACGGCCCAAGTGTTGAATATAGGCAGAGTCGCCTCTCTCTGGGAAACAACAAAATGCAAATATCTCGACCGCAATACAACTCTGGGCAGAGTTAGGGACGACGGAAGTTTGGGCGTTGGTGGCGTTAGTCCTCGGCCTGCACGCGTAGGACAGGGTCAAGATGGGGGGAAACAGCGATCATGGGGATTAATCCGCCCTCTACCGTCTGTGCCACCGCCGCTCGTTCGTCATCGCTGTTTCCAGCCAACATGAGCCCGCCTTTTGCGCGCAGGCAGAGGGTTAACGCCGCCAACGGCTCAGCTTCCGTCGTCCCTAACTCTGCGCAGAGTTGTATTGTGGTCGAGATATTTGCGTTTTGTTGTTTCTTAGAGAGAGAGAGGCGATTCTGCTCATATACAACACTTGGGCCGTTCCGACCTATCGTTGAGATAGTCTCCTGGAGAGCTGAGTTCATTCCAAGAGCTGATTTAATTCTGACAAGGAGAGCTCCCATACTGGCGGTTAGCTTTTGCGATGCAATTTTCACAGGATGTACATAGGGTACCGTGTGTGGAGTGCAAAACCATAGTTACTTTTTTCGGAATGTTCTTCTGTGGCCGAAAAAAAGCGTGTGTACGCGTGAGCGCGAAGTTAACGACACCCTGCTGCCACCCAACCCCCATGTGATCGGTTGGCGTAGTGGTAGTATTGTAGCTTCACAGGGGCATGGCCGTCGGTTCGATTCTCGGCTATTCTGGTGTTTTTGCATTTTCGATTTATCGTCAGTGGGTCCCTTTATCCGCATTTCCAACAAATTTTTGAACAAAAACGTGGCAACAAAAGTCGTTTACGTTCATCGAGCTCTCTTAAAGTGAAAACGTGAGAATTTTTAACTTCTAGGTTAAGCAAGTCGAAAACTGAAGCCAGATTCGTAATCAGCACCCCACATAACCCTATGCATAAAGTTTGGGCGAAATTGGTGCATCCGACCACACTAGCCTCACTCGAGCCTGGGCCTAGAGCGGGCTTTGCACCTCAGTCAAAAAAGGGCGGTCATTGAGGTGTGAAGCCGTTCGAGGTGGAAACCAACTGAATACGTTAAGCGGTGGAGCGTTACACAGAAAAGAAATATCGGTGCTACTACATCCTTTTTTTTTTGTTCGGGTGGTAGATAGAAGCGTAGATGTTCAGTTTGTGAGCAGTGTTTTTCGCTTGCATGCTTTTTTGCAATCCTCCATCATTGTTGAAGAAGGTTGGTACATCATTAGCCATTCGTGACAGTTGATTACTACGTTTTTGACTCCATCATGTAAAGAATATAATAGAATTTGCTATCTACAACACCTCATCTTGAAACAGCTTGACTGTTCGAAAATCAAAATGTAAGGAATCCGTGGTGCTATGTTTGTATGCTGCTATGCCGTTGTTCGCTCATTTCGTTTTGTATAGGTCCTGACACGATTACCTTAGTTGCAAGTAATTACGAATTTCGCGCATTACCGTACCCCAGCGCCTATAAAAGGCGCGTCCTCAGTAGTAGTAGTCTCTTTCTGCGCTTGTCCGGACCGCGAGTGGCGGCTCTCCAAATAAAGGCTTGTGAAGGACGACCTAGACATTCGACACCCCGGCCAACTCGACATAGGGGCCGAACCGAAGCAAGTCTACGACCTGACCGCCGAGTGTCCTGCTTTGGACTGGCGAGAACCTGCCATCAGGAAAGGCAGAGAGACGTCTCCAAAAGGAGCAAGAGAATCTACTGCTCCTGCTCACTGGAGACAGACACCATAGCGATCGGTGCGATTGTTGTATTGACTGTCCGCGTCGTGGTTGCAACGACAGGAGGGACAAGTGACAATACTGAAGCACTGTGTTCCAGATATCGCTATGGAGTCTGACGCACAAATGGCGGACGCGGAGCTGGAGCAACTCTTGTTGGAAGAGCCAGTGGCGTCGGAGCAAATTGCGTCGATGAAAGCGTCAATTGACCGCCTTGTCGGAACGGTGCAAGAAATGGCGCAGAAAACTGCTCTGCAGGTAAGAATTGCACAGTTCACTATCAGAGACAAAGTGTCCGTGCTGATGGAACTGCCTACCACTGTATCAGAACTTATACGCGCCAGCGCACCATCAGAAGATGTCAGCTGTGATGCCCCCGACATAGTGAGGAGAACACTCGCTCAAGAGTGCGCTGTAATAGAAGGGGAGCTAGAAAAGCTTGATTTCGTGCAGAAGCAACTCAAAGAGATCGCCTCGAAACTGAATACAACGTTAGCTGACGCGTTGGATGAATATTCGGTGCAGGCAGAACATGATGATCGTTGCATGCGCGAACTAGCAGAACTGCTCGCTGTAAGCTCTACGGAAGTGGTTGGCAGTGTAAAGCAATTGCTGGAAGTAGCCTCTCGGAATGGCCGAGAAAACGGCGAAAGGCAAGATGCAGACCCAACAAAAGTACTTCAGGAAAGAGCGTCATCGGCAAGAGCAGCAACCGAAGTCGTAATCGAGCAGCTCAATCGACAAGAGTTCGAGAACGTAGAATACCATGCGACGTTCGATCCCATCGCTGCGGCCCAAGGCAAGTTACGAAGTCTGCCTAACGAGCTCATGCTGAAGAATTCATTCCAGCAACCAAAGACGAGCGAGCTGCAGCCGAAGCCGAAGGGAGGCCGCCTGAGTCCACCTATGCCACAAAGCAGGCACCAAGGTGAGTATAATAGCGGAGACTCTCCTACATATCCTGAATTTAATCTGGCAAAAATGTTCGCGGCCATGACCCTGCCTGAAGTGGAAACGTTCGACGACTCCAAAGGCAATAGGTTCAGCGAATTTGTCACCAAGTTCAGGATGAAATATGAGGGCTTGGGATTGAGCGACGAGATGTTAAACCACCTACTCTTTTCTAAGCTGGATGGGTACCCTCGAGTAGTGGCGGAAGCTCTGCCCAGGTCCGTTAGGGAAGGAAGTTTCGAGACCATGGTGAGGGCACTGACCGAGAAATTCAAAGAGAATGATTCCGCGACGCAGATTAAGGCGTACATGGCTCTGAAAACGCTCCGTAAGCGAACGGACATCAGTAGCTATTGCGTGGAGTTGGAAAGACTAACGCAGAAAGCCTATCCACATGCGTCCGAAGCGGAGCTGTCGTGCACTAGAGCAGGGGAACTGGTGGCACAGTTGGTGGACTGGCCGGAATACCTGCAGCTCTACACGACTATGGAATTGGCACCTCGGGAATGCGCTTACGAAATGGTGAAGAGCCTAGCGGAACGTTGCGAGCGCAGCAGAGAGCTGGCAAGAAAGGCGAAAGCAACAACGGAGGCGCTGAGGCCGCGCACCTTCCAGCAACGGAAAGGAAGTGTAGCAAACGTTGTTGAATCGCAGTCGAGAACGAGTCAACGGCCGATGGCTGATGAAACCGAGGAAGGATCGAGACGCCGCCACCAGCACCTCTGACAGCCGCCACAAGCCGAACAAGGACTATCCCAGGAACGACGCCCCTTCGAAGACAATGGAACCAAGGAAGCGCCACCATAGTCGCGAGAAGTAGCCGGTCATCGTCGGGACGACTCTCCGTCTACGGGGGGCATGTAAGGAATCCGTGGTGCTATGTTTGTATGCTGCTATGCCGTTGTTCGCTCATTTCGTTTTGTATAGGTCCTGACACGATTACCTTAGTTGCAAGTAATTACGAATTTCGCGCATTACCGTACCCCAGCGCCTATAAAAGGCGCGTCCTCAGTAGTAGTAGTCTCTTTCTGCGCTTGTCTGGACCGCGAGCGGCGGCTCTCCAAATAAAGGCTTGTGAAGGACGACCTAGACATTCGACACCCCGGCCAACTCGACAAAAACGGGCCCATGCACTGTACTAGCGAGGTCGAAAAAGCTATTTATACTTCGGTTACGGTTATTACTTGGAGTGCTGATCAGGAATTTGACATCGGCTTCTGGAATTCCCGTTTTCTTAGAACAGGTTAGAGAAACTGAGAGAGTAAGTGAGGGTGGTGAGGTCGGATGCACCAATCTCGCCCAAACTTTGTGCGTGGGGGTTATTTGGGGTGCTGATCACCAATCTGGCATCAGTTTTTGACTTGCATAACCTGGAAGTCAAAAATTCTCACCTTTCTACTTTCAAAGAGCTCGATGAACGTAAACGACATTTGTTGCCATGTTTTTGTTCAAAAATGTGTTGGAAATGAGGATAAAGAGTCCCACCGATGATAAATGGCAAAATGCAAAAACACCAGCACAAAGGGGAATCGAACCCACGACCTTGCTCCTGTGAAGCTACAGCACTACCACTATGACCACATTGGGATGGCAGCAGTGCGTCATGAACTTCGCGCTCACGCGTCCATACGTTTTTTTTTCGACCACAGAAGAGCATTCTGAAAAGGTAACTATGGTTTTGGACTCCCCACACGGGACCATACATCCTTTAAAAATTGCATCGCAAAAGCTCACCGCCAGTGTGGAGGCTCTCCTTGTGAGAAGATAAGGAGCTCAGCAAGCTAGAATCAATAAGAACTGACGCACCTCCGATGGATTGACAAGATCCACGACGAAATTCTTGGCAGCGCCATCAGTAACAAGTTCATCGTTCGACTTGCTTGTTCTTACTTCCCTTCTTTTTTCTTTTCCTATATTTCCTTTCATTTCTTCTCCTTTGGTCGCACTTCTGCCAGAGCTTATCGCCTGCTGAATAATCACAATCTGAGATGTCGCCCTCTCGAAGGCTTAGTCAGCCGCTAAGATCAGCGAATGCGAGGTTCCCGCAGCTTTTTAAAAGATAACAGGTTCTCGTAAAAGTGAAAGAGCAATAAATACATGATTACGTAGCAATGTTTCTTAAAGAGTTACCTCATCTCCGATAGCCAACAGACCAAGAATGTTACCGAAAATCTCATCTGCAGCAACATTTCCACACACCTTTGCGGCCGTGCCAAAAGAGTTCTCATTTACAAGATCAATTCCAACCGCTGGAAGACGTTGAATAGAGCGAGATAACTGAGGGGCCTTGAATGAATGGCTGGTTCCTTGTTCCTATAGAACAAACTGTGAAAACTGCGAAGAACTAAAATGTGAAGAAAAATTCGGACCTCGACAAGACCGAGGCCGTACGTCTTCTGGTAGATCAGGTTTTCCTTCGCAATTGGTGTGTTTGATAGCACATTGAGTTGGGGGACTCCATATACCTAAACAGAATGCGACAGGGCTTGCAGAATTTCCAGCATTTATGAGTATGAACGTAAAAGCGGCCGTGTCACAGTCAGCACAATCTGTTCACAAACAAGCACAGCTAAGTCCTTGAAAAAGCTATACTGATGGCTGAAATTAAAGCCATCTACGTCTACATATGGACCACAGTTGAAATCAATGATCCGTTCGTGCAATTTTTTTAAAGATGACTGGTTCTCGTACGAAGAGGCCAAGAATGTTACCGAAAGCTTCATCTTCAGCAACATTTCCACTCACCCTCTTTGCGGTGGTGCCAGAAGAGTTCTCATTTACAAGAACATTTCCATCTACTGGATGACGTTGAAGAGAGCGAGATAACAGGGGAGCCTAGAATTAATGGCTAATTCCTTGATCCCGTAGAGCAAGCTGTGAAAACTGTGATGAATTAAAATTCGAGAAAAAAATCGAATGAATTAAAATTCGAGAAAAAAATCGAACCTTCCCAGGACCGAGGCCGTACGTCTTCTGGTTGGCATTTTTTGTCACACTTGGTGTGTTCGATACCACATAGCGTTGTCGAAGTCCATGTACCTAAACAGAATGGGAAAGGGTTTGCAGAGTTGGCAACATTTATGAGTATGGACGCAAAAGCGGCCGTGTCACAGTCAGCACATTGGCAGCATTTATGAGTATGGACGCAAAAGCAGCCGTGTCACAGTCAGCACAATCTGTTGGCGTAGTCCAGTTATCAACTACGGATAGGATCTAAGTCCTTGAAAAAGCTGAACTGATGGTTGAAGTTGAAGCTATCTACGTTTACATAAAGACCTCAGTTGAAATCAATGATCGGTTCGTGAATTTTTTTAAAAAATAACAGGTTCTCGTACAAATGAAAGTGTACTAAAAGCATGATTACGTAGCAATGTTTCTTAAAGAATTACCTCATCTCCGATAGCCAACAGACCAAGAATGTTACCGAAAACTTCATCTGCAGCAACATTTCCACTCACCCCCTTTGCGGCGGTGCCAGAAGAGTTCTCATTTATAAGAACATTTCCATCCACTGGAAGACGTTGAAGAGAGCGAGATAACAGGGGAGCCTAGAATTAATGGCTAATTCCTTGATTCCGTAGAACAAACTGTGAAAACTGTGATGAATTAAAATTCGAGAAAAAAAATCGGACCTTGCCATGACCGAGGCCGTACGTCTTCTGGTTGGCGTTTTTCGTCACACTTGGTGTGTTTGATACCACATAGCGTTGTTGAAGTCCATGTACCTAAACAGAATGGGAAAGGGTTTGCAGAGTTGGCAACATTTATGAGTATGGACGCAAAAGCGGCCGTGTCACAGTCAGCACATTGGCAACATTTATGAGTATGGACGCAAAAGCGGCTGTGTCACAGTCAGCACAATCTGTCGGCGTAGTCCAGTTATCAACTATGGATAGCATCTAAGTCCTTGAAAAAGCTGAACTGATGGTTGAAGTTGAAGCCATCTACGTTTACATAAGGACCTCAGTTGAAATCAATGATCGGTTCGTGCATTTCTTTTTAAAGATGGCAGGTTCTCATACAAGTGAAAGAGTACTAAAAGCACGATTACGTAGCAATGTTTCTTAAAGAATTACCTCATCTCCGATAGCCAACAGACCAAGAATGTTACCGAAAACTTCATCTGCAGCAACATTTCCACTCACCTTCTTTGTGGCCGCGGCAGAAGAGTTCTCATTTACAAGAACATTTCCATTCACTGGAAGACGTTGAAGAGAGCGAGATAACTGAGGAGCCTAGAATTAATGGCTAATTCCTTGATTCCGTAGAGCAAACTGTGAAAACTGTGATGAATTAAAATTCGAGAAAAAAAATCGGACCTTGCCATGACCGAGGCCGTACCTCTTCTGGTAGGCTACGTTTTTCGCCACACTTGGTCTGTTCGATACCACATAGCGTTGTGGGAGTCCATGTACCTAAACAGAATGGGACAGGGTTTGCAGAGTTGACAGCATTTAGAGTATGGATGCAAAAGCGGCCGTGTCACAGTCAGCACAATCTGTTGGCGTACTCCAGTTATCAACTACGGATAGCATATAAGTCCTTGAGGAAGCTACACTGATAGTTGAAGTTGAAGCCATCTACGTTTATTTATTTATTTATTTATTTATTTATCAGACATGAACATAGTCATGCATTACATAAGTAATGACAGAAAAACAAATACTAGGTCACACAAACTACAACAAACATAAAATTAAACACAGCACGTTTAACATAACTTTTTACGTACCATTAAGGACTTGAACGAACTCACGGACATATTTATGATATTCTCATCCTCACCTAATAATAAATTCAAGTCCTTAAGATTTCTGTAAGTGAGGAAGTTTGATCTCGCTTGCGATTTTGGAACAGGAAGGTAAAGCCTTAGGTTCCCTCTCCTATTCATTTACATAAGGACCTCAGTTGAAATCAATGATCGGTTCGTGAATTTTTTTTAAAGATGGCAGTTCTCATACAAGTGAAAGTGTACTAAAAGCATGATTACGTAGTTTCTTAAAGAATTACCTCATCTCCGATAGCCAACGGACTGAGAATGTTACCGAAAACTTCATCTGCAGCAACATTTCCACTCACCTTCTTTGTGGCCGCGGCAAAAGAGTTCTCATTTACAAGAACATTTCCATTCACTGGAAGACGTTGAAGAGAGCGAGATAACTGAGGAGCCTAGAATTAATGGCTAATTCCTTGATTCCGTAGAGCAAACTGTGAAAACTGTGATGAATTAAAATTCGAGAAAAAAAATCGGACCTTGCCATGACCGAGGCCGTACGTCTTCTGGTTGGCATTTTTCGTCACACTTGGTGTGTTCGATACCACATAGCGTTGTCGAAGTCCATGTACCTAAACAGAATGGGACAGGGTTTGCAGAGTTGACAGCATTTAGAGTATGGATGCAAAAGCGGCCGTGTCACAGTCAGCACAATCTGTTGGCGTAGTCCAGTTATCAACTATGGATAGCATCTAAGCCCTTGAAAAAGCTGAACTGATGGTTGAAGTTGAAGCCATCTACGTTTACATAAGGACCTCAGTTGAAATCAATGATCGGTTCGTGAATTTTTTTTTGAAAGATGACAGGTTCTCGTACAAGTGAAAGTGTACTAAAAGCATGATTACGTAGCAATGTTTCTTAAAGAATTACCTCATCTCCGATAGCCAACCGACCGAGAATGTTACCGAAAACTTCATCTACAGTAACATTTCCACTTACCTCTTTTGCGGCGGTGCCAGATGAGTTTTCATTCATAGGAGCATCTCCGTACATTCGTGGACGTTGAATAGAGTGAGACAACTGGAGGTCCTAGAATTAATGATTGGTTCCTCGGCCCTACATAATAAACTGTGAAAACTGTGAAGAATTAAAATGCGAAGAAAAATCCGGACCTTGACAAAACCGACGCCGTACGTCTTCTGGTAGATCACATTTTCCGTCGCACTTGGTGTATTTGATACCACAACATTGAGTTGGTGGAGTTCATAGACCTAAACAGAATGGGAAAGGGTTTACAGAGTTGCCAGCTCTATGAGTATAGATCAACGGTGTGCGTAAATGAAAAGCGAAGCTTCGTACATCGTAAAGCGTAAATCGTAACAGCTCCGTGACATTTAGTTCAACGACTAATTTTATACAGGTTTATCCCATTAATTATTTATTAAAAGTGATGTGACATTTACTAAATTTCTAACGCTATCTTCAACTTAATATGAAGAATTTTTCAACTACTGGACATCTTAAGGATCAAGTGAACAGCATTTAAATCAAACTGAACGTCGTTTTAAGAAAAACTATAATGGAGAGCCTCTTGCAAAGTCATTTCTCAACATTAAAGGTTCTTTAAGACCCCCACATATTTCTGCGGCAACGCCGCGGCCCTATCTTTAACCATAGGGCAGGGACGCAGAGCTCGCCGCCGGCGGCGTCCCTGCCCTATCCCTAACCATAGCGGCGAGCGGCGTTGCCGCAGAAGTGTGTGAGGCCTTTACAGATTCTGAAGCGAAGGAGCGTCGTTTAGCAATATCGGACAATTACGTAGTGCGCAGGATTTGCATTGTTTGCCTCTCCAAAAACATCAAAAGTTGCACTGTTATTTGCCTTACTCGCTAGGGTTACCCTCCGCTATTTTTGTCCCGACCGTTTACGTTCCGCCAAGGCACAACGCTTTAAACGAAATACATAGGGCGAACACGACATCTTAAATCAGATCACTAAAAAAGAACACTGAAAAGGACCAAAACAGCTACGACTCTTTGGAAATATGTCAAAAGCTTTGATTTCATAGCACTCTGTATGCTACTTGCTCCCCACTACGACATACAGTTCTTAAAAATGGATCCTTGGTTGTAATTCAAGATGCTTGACAGCGTATAGATGACTGTTGAGGATCAAATATCACATTTACGAAAGGTTACGATTTGCGGCCCAAAATGTCGAAAATCGCCGTAAATCGTAATTGCTCATGCTCCTGGTGTGAACTACGGGTAGCAGCTGGATTTTTGACAAATCTATTCTTGCAGCTGAACTTGGAGCCATTCACGCTCAGATTTGGACGAAAGTTTAAACCAATATTCCTGTTTTTGAAAAGCACTGCTAGGTGTCAGAAGACTTCAAAAATGTGTTGTGGTGAAGGTTTAGGTGTTTTGCACACACCAATAGATGGGACAGTTTTATAAAGCGACCTAACGTTTCGCGCAAAGCTACCGACATCGATTACGCGCCGCTAACGATCGATATTCGTTAAGCAGCGCATCCCGATGACTAAGGAAAAGATACCTTCATAGAAGCGAAGTTATAACTAAAATGAAAGTCCTATACCTCGGATGAGTTGGTACCGTTGGGCTCGTCATTCACAACGATAACCTCGTTATCCACACCAAATGGCGTATTGAGTCTTGCGGTTTCGTAGACCTAAATGAGCCAACTATTTCACCGTCATTATAATACAAATATGCAAATGCTGAAGCCTCATACTACCGACGGATTGGTGCCAGAAGGCTCGTCATCCAACACGATTACCTCGACGTCATCATTTGATGCCACATTGCGTTTTGCCGTTTTACACAACTGAACAGATCATGACAACATGACAGGATATGGAAAATATGCAGTTTATAACGTGTAAAGATGCCGAGGAATTATGGCACTTGACCACCCCTCCATCCCCCCCCCCCCCCCCTCCCGAGTAGGAATGAGTTCAGAATAAATGACCAACATGCGATAATTAAATCGTTGTGGAAAGCGTACCTGTGTAGTGGATCGTCCATGATACAAAACCACCACGTCTTCATCGTCTGCCGGATCTGATGGATTGGTGGCTGGAAACTCATCATTCCCCGCGATTATCTTTTCATCGCCAGATGATGTCACGACGGGTTCTGCAGTTTCATTGATCTAAATAGATCAAACGTGTCGAAGTGCCATGACAGGACACCTGTGCTCCATCGGAAATATACACTGCTTATACCGCGTAGCGTGTCAAGGAATTACGGTATGTGGTACAGTTGGGCCAGAGTGAGCTATTTGAATGATTTCTTTTCGAATTTGTATATTCAAAAATCATGTTTTTCGAAGATATTTGTTTTCGAATGTTCGAAATTTGTGGACATTCCAAACCATTCGAATATATGAAAAATTACCTGATCAGTGGGTGGTCTATGATGGTCGTCCACCACGATTTCTTCAACAAATGTTATCTGCGTTGGACTGACAAGGGGCTCGTTATTCCACGCAAAAAACTCGAAGCCACTGTTTGATAAGTTGAAGTTGTCTGCATTCGACTGAAAAACTCTGCCTTTGTGATTCCTGCAAGCTATGTCACTCGGTACCGACGCATCGTATGCGAAATTATTGCCAATTATTGTCACCAAGACACCTGGCTGTCATCGCACTGCAGAGGTCACTTAGGGATCGTTTAGTGTGCGCGCGACGCGCGACGCGATGCATATGTAGTGGCCAAATCGATTGAGCGACGCGACTGATTAATTCGGCCACTACACATGGCATCGCGTCGCGCGTCGCGCGCACACTAAACGACCCCTTATGACCAGTGACTCTCACTGTAATCACTGTGTGCTGTCAACACAGCACGCTTGAAGTACAAAAGAAGAAAATAGGAAAGGAAAGAAGACAGAACATCATAAACAAAAAGGCATAAAGAATAGATCTGTCTGACTCAGTTTCATCTTGTTGGCTTGTATTCCTCTTCTATTCGTTTTTGGTGGTGGCGCGCTGCGTTGACGATATACACATACAACATGGCCCATTTAGTTTACTTTCTATTAGGTTGTCCCATAACTCCCCGCCGTTTTTTTTCCAACAATTCATTGCGGATTTCGCCGGCAGTCTCTTTCATAGTACTATACAGCTTTCGAAAGAGAATGATTTGCCCTATCAGAACATATATTGCATTTGTTTTTCATCTTGAATTTTGTCAATTTTTAGGTCGTTAAAATGAAAAGTGAAAAATTGCCATCTGCGCAGTTGTTCTCTACGATTAGGTTTGGAATTTTTTGCAGTTTTTCACAGCATTTGGAAGATAATGTTCTGTACTACAAGAATACGTATTGGCCCTGTTTGCTCATTTGTTCTTTATTGATTTTTAGGTCATCAAATTGGGACGTCAGACTTTTCCGTCCGAATTTCTACCGACAGCTCGGTTCTGTGGTTGGAGTTTTTTGCCTGGCGATATGTCGTTCGAAAGACGATGTCTTGGTCAATAAGAAGTTGTGTCGCCTTTATTGGCTCATGCTGATTTCTGTCGAATATCAGCAACTGAACAAGGAGAATAGAAGAAATGAATATGTGCTAGTGTTATTTGCTCATTTGTCCTTTATTGATTTTTAGGTCATCAAATTGGGACGCCCGAAGGAGGATGGTTATTTTTGCCGATAGCTCCTGCTCTGTGATTGGACTTTTTGGGTTGGTGTTATATGTCATTCGAAAGAGAATGTCTTGCTCTATAAGAATATGTGTCGCGTTTATTGATTTCTTTTGAATATCGACAAAATGCCAAAAATGGAAAAATCGTCTTCACCAACAACTCCTTCTTCAGTTGTTGATATTCAACAGAAATCAGCGTGAGCCAATAAACGTGACCAAATTCTTACTGAGCAAGACATCCTCTTCCAAACGACATATAACACCAAACAAAAAAGTCCAACCACAGAACCGGAGTTTTGGCAAAAATTCGGACGGGAAAGTCGGAATTCCCAATTTGATGGCATAAAAATCAATAAAGGGCAAGTGAGAAAATGGGACCAACACATATTCTTGTAGTACAGATCATTTTCTTCCAAATGCTATAAAAACTGTGCAAAAATTCCAAACCTGAGCGGAGAGAACAACTGCGCAGATGGCCACTTTTTCACTTTTCACTTTAACGACCTAAAAATTGCCAAAATTCAGGATGAGAAAAGAAACGCAATATATGATCTGATAGAGCAAATCATTCTCTTTCGAAAGCTGCATAGCGGTATGGAAGAGACCGCCGGCGAAATCTGCAATGAAAAAAAAACGGCGGGACTTATGGAACAACCTAATAGAAGAAAACGGAACTACATGACAACCAACTTCGGAATTCTTACTGGCAAAGCTTTAGCCGCTTCAAGCAGTCTCTCCTCGAGTGCTCATCCCAGGACTAGCGACTCCGTACTAAAATCAGTGCTGCGTCACCTAGAAATAGGAAATAGGCTGGGGCTAAATTCTTTACTCAAGAGTAGTTCCATTGCACAGTAAAATCATTATGGAGGACCTCCCGCAGGACTTCGTGCGATTTCCTTTGCGGAATGATGCGCTGTGGTATAGTTGGTTGGTGTGCAGAAATATTGCCACTTTCAGAAGCTTCCTGAGCACTCGATCGGAGAATGCTACATAATACTGAATTCTACCAATCGCTGGACTCAGCGAGGCATAACACAGCAGAATATGGGCCTTGGAAAATTTCTGAATGGAAGTAACTACATCTCGTAACTACATGTTGCCAGCACTTCACTGTGCAGAGGTTCTCCTTGATGGCAATGGGAACGTTACCCTGATCAAGCACAAGGCTCGACAAGAAGGTTGAATCCCGAAAGGTTGCTGGATAATTCCAGAGCCTCGACTCGGAGACTTCGGAATCCAAAATCACACGGTCAGTCTGTGAAGTTGGAAACTTACCTCTTCGTTAAACGTCGGAGCAGCTTCATCGACTGCCTCGTCACCGACGATTTCTTCTGCTTCGAGTGAGCGAAAATGCAGCGATGAAGAGCTCATCGCACTGAAGCATTTCACAGTCCAAATATTCATTCGCCCATCTTTATTGCGATTTCGTCCTTTTTGATGCTCGCTTTTCAAAATGGAAAAAACTAGTAATTCTCAGATGATAACTAACCGATCGATATCGACAGAGTCGAATGCGGTAGTCACTGGCAGCGGCTGTTCCGAATTTTCGCCCGATTTCACCTCTTCGGCAGTGGTACGACAAGCCGCCACGACCTATCGATCGATACCTGCGGACTTCAGACCGGCCAATGGGCGGTTCGACTGCTGCCAACAGGGACGGATAGCGGCGTCACACGCGCGCGGTTCTGCCTACTACTGCCTGCGCGCTAGAGCGCGAAAGTGTGTGCCGGTGACTGTCGACCGCGTTTTCCGGCTAGGAGTAAAGCAGTTGAGTAGGACACCTCTAGTGTCTCCTAGTAGGAAAATGGGACCGTTTCTCAAGTATAATGAGACTCAATCTGTTTCAGATAAGTGGAGGGAAACGGCGAAGCACCTGGTGAGGAGAATTCTAAACAAGAACTGTGGTGACTTCTAGTGTCCAGGCTTCAGTCAACCCAGGGTTTCAACGTTTCCTGGAAATTCGGTACCATCCCTGGACGTGTGAGGGATGGAAGCCTCGGCCCATCCCGCGGAATCCAGTCGGTAAGGCTCTTGTCCAGCGGGTGTCTGCGAGACCGGCATTACGTGGCTGGCTCACCTAAGCTTCGACGACATCGCATTTTCTGATCTTCGAACGTCGACGACGCTCGGAACACCGGAGAGGTTCTTTTACTAGCGTAAATCGTGCCACTCCGATCATCGTCCTAACGATTCCACGCTGAGCAACATTGATCGCGTGTTCATACTCCTTTCGTATGGTCCAGGTCTCTGAGGCGTATGTATGTTAGGGTAGGAGGAACAGTGGAGTCGGCACAGAGTCGGATGTTCTTCGTCTCCTTCACGACTTCAAAGCTCCCAAGCCGCTCGTTTCGTCCTGCCCAGCTCTGGCAGTAGGTCGTTGGCCATGGTGACTTCGCGACCCAGATGCATACACGTAGCTGGAGCATTCGGAGATGCTCCTTCCGTTGATGTGGGGCATCAGAAACTTGTCCGTTCCTCATGAACATCATCTTCGTAAGACTCAGCTGCAGTTCAATGTTCCCACATACACGATCGAAGTCGACCAGCGTTCACTCCGTCTGGCGCATACTCAGTGTTTTGAACACGATGTTGTCAGCGAGCCGAAGATTGTGCGGTTACTGGCAGTCCATCTTCATTCCCATGTCTTCCCATTCTAGTTCGCACGTGACATTTTCGGGAGTGGCGCTGAAGAGCTTCTTGGAGATGGTGTCCTTTTGGCGAACGCCCCTTTTCACAGTGACGACGTCGTTGTAACAAGGTAACCGCTTGGTCGTGAATCCACTGTGCAGCTGTCGAGGGATTCTGATGTAATGAGTAGGAACGCCCTGAGTGAGCAGGGCTTCGACCACCGCTTCAGTTTGGACGGAGACGAATGCCTTCTTCAGGTCGATGAACGTAAGACACAGCGACAGCTTGTACTCTCGATACACTTCGATGAGCTTCGTAATGGTGTGAATGTGGTCGATCGTGCTGAATCCTCTCCGAAATCCTGCTTGTTCGCATGGCTGTCCTTCGTCCAGCGTTCTGCTGGTCCTATTCAGGACGACTCGAGTGAACAACTTGTGGACTACGGACAGCAGCCAGGTCGGGCGATAGTTGCCAATGTCGTGCACGTCTCCCTTCTTGTACAGCAAGACGGTCCTGTTGGTCTTCCACTGAGATGGAACCTTGCACTCCGACAGGTAGCGTGTGAAAAGCCGTGGGTGGATGTCGATGAGTACAAGCGAGAGGTTCTTCAGGTGTTCGGGTCTGATCCTCTCAGAACCGGGTGCTGTACGACTTTAGTGAGGAGATAGTGTGTTGGATCTCGGAAGGGAGGACAGAGGGCACGACACATCCATACTGCGGAAGATGGAGTGGAATCAGCTATCGAAGAAGTCGGGGTTGAAGTCGTGGATGACCTTCTCCATGGTACATCTGGAAGAGGTGACCATTCCGTCAGGACGACGGAGAGCAGTCATCTTGGTCTTGAAGTTGGCAAAGTTCCGGCGGTGATTGCAGATGCTTAACCCTGCCTCGGCAGCTTCCGCTATCGTTGCGTCGTCTTCATTATTGAAGGGTGCTTGAATTTGAGAGCAGCTTTCTTCCGGACCTGAATGCACCCTATTTTTAGTCGAATGTGGACATATTAGACCTGGCAGCTTTGTCGGGCAGTTAGGGCCCCAGATGCTCAAGTGCGTCATTCTATGGTGATATGATGATGTCGTTTTTCCTCGTAGTTCAGCGTTTCCATGACGACATGTTCTAGAACTTGTTGAGCTACCAAAGGCCACATCGGGTTATTTTTTCAAAGCGCAGATCGCATTCTGGCGTAAGCAACTAAAGGAATACGAGAAAAAAAGTTAGCAAACGTTCTGCTTCAAAGAATTACTTCGGCAACAAGGAGTAACCGTCTTACACCACGGAGTTCAACAAGCAGAAAGCCTTTTACACATAGCCTTTCCATATCTTTCTACTTCATAAGCAAGAAATATCTGGCACAGGTTTTTCACTTGAATCATCGTCCATTCTGACTCTGTCCAGATTTCCACTTCCGTCCTTGCTTTGTGTTCGTCTAGAGCTTAACTTCTTTTTAATTCTTCTCAGTTTTATCCGCTTCAGTGAATTTAAATCTTCGTTTCCCTTCAATGAGCTCGTACGATGACTTTTCATTCCTTGAAATTCGTTTTAAAATGCTTTCTGATGGACTGTGAGTATTATTTTTGGACTACTTCAGCCGAGTTCAATTCCATCCACCTCCTGTACTGCTTGAAGCGGCATCAGACAACACAGCTTAACTGTTCTAAACGAAGCTATTCGTGGTGGGTGCGCAATTAGAGAAGACAAACGAAATATCGTGGTCCACTACTGTTCTTCTTCTACATACAGTGACAGCAAAATATTTGCGGACGCCTCTGCGGGATTTTTCGATCGTAACTTTGGAACCAGGGACACCCGAGAAAACTTGGGTAGGCTTTTAGAATTCTCTGAGAATTCGTTACAAAGCACATCTAAATGTTGTTTTGGCGTGGCTAGATTGAAAGAGGAATTTGAGTGGAAGGAGAGTGGTAATGAAGTAATGCATTGGAGACACCTCTTGAAAGTCACAATGTATTGCAGTAGACAAAACTGTAAACTCTAAAATCGATAATTTACTCGGGGCAAACAGCTTTGAATGATATTAATCGATTATTGTCCTCTTCAACTCTAAGCAGCCCTCCGTATAGAAGACGGCGAAAGGCAAGTGGCTAACCGCTACCTAGCGGGCTCAAGTTGTGCTTCATCGAGACTTGAGATGATCCCATGCTGAAATCGGAAAAAAGCTTAAGTTGCCAAGATATAGTGTTTTTCAAGCGTACAAGGATGTGCAGGCGAATGCCGCAGAAATGGAAGGAAGAGAAAGCAACGAACGCGTAAAGGCTCCCGCAGACTTCTGCAGCCAGCGGCGGGCGGCGAAATCGATGAGTCACGCCACTCAACGGCGGCTGCCGGCCGGCCAGCGGCGACGGCGGGGTACTGTAGTCTTTCTGGTCGGGACCAACTGGTGACGCGCCCGTTTCCGCTCTGGATCCCCGCTGCAAAAGGCCAGGGGCCGTATGCTCGTCTACCCCGAGTCTCCCCCAATGGGGGATTGGGGCGTGATGTGATATGTTGATATTAATCGATTTTCCCCCAACGGGGGAACACGAGCATACGGCCCCAGAGCGCAGACAAACTCTCCCGTGCCCTATGATGAACGATAGAGCAGCGGCAACGCCGCAGAAGTCTGCGGGGGCCTTAAGCCTTAGTTTATACTTACGCCGCTGCGCGGCGCGGCACGATGGTCGGAATAGATATCGACTCGGCGGCGCGAAAAACCGATATCTATGGCAATCGTGGTGCTGCGCAGCACGGCGGCGCAAGTATAAACTAGCGCCAAGACGATACCCAGGCAGGATCGTAATAACGTCGACTTTCATTGAAAGATGGTTTCAAAACGACTGTGAATGTTGAAAATTGAACCTATAGAACACCTTTGGAACGACGTGGGCAAATTGGTCATGAGCTTAAGACCAAAGAATCTGTGTGAATTGGGAAGAACGAGAGCTATCCATCCAAGGGTTGGTCAGTTTTTTGATAACAAATCGTTTGTTTTTGTAGTTCTCATAGTAGTCCAGTAGTTGTTTAGTTGGCGTTCTATTGTTCAGTGGATGTTCATTATACTGGTAGTTAATGACTAACGATTATTGGTTAAGAACAGCTTTGGTCTCTCACTACTCTGTATAAGTAACTACTTATGAATAAATATAAAACCAATAAATATCATATCAAGTGTGTTTTAATGACCTATTGTAATAATATGTGATCTTGAAGAGGCGTTTTCCATCCATTACTTTATGACAATTTTCTCTCACTCGAATTGCTCAGTAAATTTAGCGTTACCAAGACAGCATTTAGTTGTGCATTGTAGAGCATTTGTCGTGAATGCGATCGGTTGCTTTCTTAATTTCAAACTTCCGCGGGCTGCCATATCCGCGCGGGACCCTTGTGAGACGCTACAGAGGCTCCGCCTGCCCGAGAGCCTGCCAATAGTGTATGCGGGCAGGCGGAGCCTCTGGAGCGTCCCCCCTCCCCCTCCCCCCCCCCCCCCCCTCCCGCATCATTCTATACTTCTGTCGGCACGTCGAGCGGCTGCGCGGGCGAGGCTCTGGGACGCCGCCCGTTCGAGCCCGCCTCTACCAACATCCCGGGGGCTTACGGGTGGAGCCGCACAATTCCACTAGCTATAGCCGACTCCACTCCAGGAAGGACTGCTAGCCTAGAGGGGGCTCACCAAGTCTCAGATAGCCAGTGCAGTCAACCCAGCCGGAGCGGTACCGGTACCGTCACCTCCATATTCTTCTACACTATCTAGTATTCACTTGATATTTCCTATTGTGATTGTGAAATCCTGATGTGTGGGATAAGCTATGGAGATGTCTAGCGTGCAGCATACGATGAGGAAGTTGGTGAGTCCCCTAGCAGTACATTGTCGGTATTGCCGTATTATTGCTGTTAGTTATGTCATGTGGGGCATTGTTTTGTGTTATTGGGTATCATGTTGTTGTCGGGTAATACTTGGGAGTTGTGCTTACTCATTACAGTCTGGGGTCACTACAGCACGCCCGTAGGCAACCACGGCTTACATGTGGTGCGCGCGTGCGTCAATCCAGGCGCTGCCCAGAGCGAAGGGCTAAAGGTTGCCACGCGGGCACCCGTCTGCCACGGAGAGGGCGTGGCTCATTCACATCACGGGGTCCCCCCACCATCCCCCTGGGTCTTGGGTTCCTGGTTACCTCGTAGCGCCACGAGGCGAATGGGGACTTCGCTCAACGGGGCATGTACTCTCACGAGTGGGGCCACCTATTCGCAACAGAATTATCAGGAGATTCTAGAAACCTACTCAATTTTCTCTGGACTCCTTGGTTCCAAAGTTACTATCGAAAAACGCCGCAGAGATAGGTGTTCGTAAATATATTGCCGTCACTATATTTCTGCTAAAAGATTTGTACTTAGCCCTGCGTCCGATTGCGTTTGTTCGCTTCATCTGAAGGATTTATTTGACAGTTCTTATATTCACAGGAAGATATGGCAGGGACCATAGAAGAAGCAGGCGGTTTTCGATTCCCGTCAAAGGATCCATGCTTTGCGAAGTGTGCTGCTGGACTCAGCTGATGCGACAGCCATAACCGACGGCGAACTTCGGCCATTGTTGGGGTGTCGGACTGAGAGCGGTGCCTGGAAAGAAGGCAGTACGGCTATCTGTGCAGGTCGTCAGTTGGCAAAAAGGCAAACAGGTACTGAATGGGCTTGTGTAGGCATAGAGACTGCACACGCTCGAAGGGCAGGCACGGAAGACGCTCTCTCTACTCTGCTCCGCTCACGCAGAGGAGAGTAGAGAGATCGTCTGTATGGGCGAGGGAAATAGTCGCCGCTCCAGCTTGCATGTTTTAGTGTGCCTCATCGCTGCGAGGCACAAGCCCGTCAAGCGCCGACAGACGTACATCCAACCCACCTGGGCTTCTGAAGAAATGCGATTTGATGGTTCGCTGCAAACAAGGATCTCGCTGACGTCTGCTGCTTTTTTCGTTGTCACAGTGGCTTCGGAATTCATGACGACATTTTCGTTCCAGTCAGAGAATAATGAGATCTGAAATGGAAGTAACAAATCCTGAAGTAGCTGCGCAAGCTAGCATCAACAAGAACTCCCGCACCTGCGCCGGAATGACAAGTTCCGTGACTGGTTTCTTGGCAGCGCCATCAATAACAGATTCATCTCTTGACTTGTGTTTCCTTAGTTCCCTTTTTTCCTGTTTTACTACGTTTCCTTCCCTTTCTTCTCCTTTGCTCGCACTGCTGCCAGAGCTTATCGCCTGCTGAATAGCTCGTAATCTGACAATTTGATGTATCGCCCTTTCGAAGGCTCAATAAGCCATTGAGATGCACCCATGGGAGATCCGTGTAGATTTTTTTTAAAAGATGACAGGTTCTCGTACAAGTGAAAGTGTAGCAAAAGAACGATTACGGGTTAATGTTCCATAAAGAATTACCTCATCTCCGATAGCCAACAGACCAAGAATGAGTTTCCACCCACCTTCTTTGTCGCGGTGTCAGATGAGTTGTCATTCACAGGAACATTTCCAACCACTTGACGACGTGAAAGAGAGTAAGACAACTGGGGGACCTAGAATTAATGGCCGGTTTGTTGGTCCCATAGGACAAACTGTGAAAACTGGGAAGAATTAAGATGCGAAGATCAACCCGGACCTCAACAAGACCGAGGCCATACGTCTTCTGGTAGGTCACGTTATCCGTCACACTTGGTGTGTTGGATGCCACATTGAGTTCTGTGATTTCATAGACCTAAACAGAATGGGACAGGGTTTGTGAAAATCCCACATCTATGAGCCGAGACATGAGACGTAAAAGTGGCCTCATCGCGGTCACCGCAATCTGCGTAGTCCAGTTATCAACGACGAAGAGCAGCTAAGTTCTTGAGTTATGCTGATGGTTGAAGTTGAAGCCGTCTACGTTTAAATATGGACCACAGTTCAAATCAATGATCATTAAAGCAGCCTAAGACCGCCAAAGTTTTACTTAAACGGAATCTATGCTTTGATCATGGAGCGGCACAAGGTTACTGATCGATTTCGATTATGCGGCGCGGATGATCGATATTCCTGCAGCTGAGTTTCCCGGCGTGTGAAGAATAGATTTTCATCAATGGAAGCTAAGTTATGACCAAAATGAAATCCAATACCTCCGATGGATTGGTGCCGTTGGGCTCATCATCCACAACGATAATCTCTTTATCATCACGTAATGGCACATGGAGTCCTGCGGTTTCGTGGACCTAAACAGGTCAACCTCTCATATCTGCGTGTGGCAGTGGTGAACTAGTATGATGTAGAGCCGACTGCCCCTAGATAATTCATTGAAAGTGTCACCATGTCGGAGAATGCTGTCCATTGCGTTTCTGCTGAGATGCCTTTCTGACTCGCTGTGAAATCGTCTTCAGAGCATGCGGAGTAGGAATCGTATATAATCTGGAAAAAGTGGATGATTGGTGAGAACAAAGTCTAGGACAGAAAAGACACGCGTAAAAGTTGCGCACTTCTGAAGGGCGTGGCAGATGCGCAGTTCATACCAGGGGTGTGTGTTTCCATTAAATCGTTAAATTTCGGTAAAAAATAAAAAGCAGCTACCTAGTAACTTGTGTTTCAATCGAAAAATATCAGTGGGACCGTTTTAGATACCACCTTCACGGCAGGTGGGCGCTTTCAAATCAAACCTTTGAAATTTCTTGAATGTTGACAGCTTTCCAAATCAAACTGAACACTTTCGAATAAAATCGAATGCCTTCAAAATTAATTTATTGAATTATTAAAAAATATTTTCTACAGCTTTTCCCATTCTTTGAAATTTTCTCCCGATATCACTTCATTATATGTTAGTATAAGAATGAGTCTGAAAGGCTGTTGAAATAATTTTTAACAATTCAGTAATTTAATTTGAAATGCGTTCGTGTTCATTTGGAAAGTGTCCAGTTTGATTTTAAAAGTTGGCGAAATTCGAGAAGTTTCAAAAGTTTCATTTGAAAGTGCCGAGCTTTCGTGAAGATGTTACATGAAACGGTCCCACTGTTATTTTTCGATAGTAACAATACTACGAGGATATCTATGCTTTTTACGAAATTTAACGATTTAACGGAAACGCACACCCCTGGTTCAAGTTTTCCTGAGCAAAACAAGCATCAGAGGGGACGTGAACTTATAGGAAATAAACGTGTTAGGCATAGGGATATATCGAACACACTCATCCCACGGAAAACGACTGTATTAACGAAGTCAATACAAATTATGAAGAGATAATTAATAATATACAATACAGGGGCCGGATTCATCAACGAGTAAACCCGTGGGTATAAGGGGTATATAGGGTAGAGATAAGTTAAGAGTCAGGTAGAGATAAGGCAGAGACGAAGGCTTCATCGTGGGTATCTCTACCGTTATACCCGCGGGTTAGTCGTTGATGAATCCGCCCCAGAATAATATACAATAGTGCCTTAAGTCCAGACGGTTGCATACGACTGAGACGTGAAATCCAATATTCTCTCGTTATTACAAACCCCATATTCTGTTAAAAATCGAATTTATTGCGGGCTTCTTGTTAAAATGTTCAATTTAATTTTTCATCTATTTGTCTGCTAAAATTCCACTCTTTTGCTTTCATATTTTGTTTACGCATTGATTGAAACACGTCGTCATTAGATTGCAATTTTGTTTGGATAAAGGATGATTTTTAGGGTGCTTCTCCTCAATTACGAATTCGGAAATTGTTATTATCCCGGCAGCCAGTCTGGTGAAGTTTTCTTATTTCGATGTGCTAGTACTTATTTAGGGGCGCGTGTAGCGCCCCTAAATAAGTACTAGCACATCGATATAAGAAAACTTCACCAGACGGAGGAGGCGCCGACGGTCGCATGCACCCGATACCAGGTTCCTGGTTCGGATTTTCCGCCCAGGCCAACCAAGCCTTCCATCCCTCCGGGGTCGGTGAATTGGTACCAGACGTGTTTGGGAAGGATAAAGCGCTGAATTGCTCATCGGCTGGCCACCGCAAGTCATTATATGGCCAAATACGCATTCATATCGCCTCCACGACATCCCGTAGAAGTAGAATGCGCTGCGTATCCCAAAAGGGATTGAGTAACGCCGTCCTTTATCCCTTATCCTTATTGCTTATTTATTGTGCTTCTCTCAGTTGCAGCATCGCTGAGATTTCGCCCCTCCATTTAAGATTGCAGCGAAGTTCATGCTCAGTGTTGTCTAAAGGCTTTGAAATGAAATGCATAAAGAAATAGTGCTGATAAGTGCATACCTGTGATGGATTGGCGCCAATGGGCTGATCAACCACAGCAAGCTCCTGCTCACCATTATTCAGCGGCACATCGAGCCCCATCATTCCATGGATCTAAACGGATAAAATATTTCAGCGTCACGACAGGGCAGCTTTAGAATCTAGATTCTAGATTTATTCACCGTGGAGATGCTCCTCGGGATTTCTGAGTGAACACAAGCACAACAAACAACACAAAAACCAAGACGAATGTGAACTAGTGCAAAGTAGTTATGAACTAAGGGCAAGCATTCACTAAAGCTGAAACTGAAGAAATGAATTCTACCCAGGCACACATTTCGAAGAGCAAGAAATGAAACAAAAAGACGACAACTGAGCTCTATGCTTCAAGAACACAATGCTTTTTCTAGAGAAAAGGCCTACATGACCTCGGAGATGGTGACAACAAGCTTTCCTTGATAAAAAATCTGTAATTATGGAACACTCTGTTGCAAAAGAAATTTGACTTTGTTTAGGCTTTCAGCAACAGCACATCTAAGAACGGGACCCCTACTGCGAGTCCTCCTTGAAGAGAAGCTGATAGTATCAGTAGGACCTGTTGAGACTTGGGCCCCGTTCAAACTCCAATGTAGTTGTGCTCTCGAAATGATTTGACTATTCAAATGATTTCGAATGCCTAAAAATTTCAAATATTCGAATTTGAATGTATTCGATGAAAGCCGTTTTTTGTGAAGATTCGCATTCGAATACAAAAAACTCGATTTTTTGTGTATCTGAATTAGAATGCATTCAAAAACACGATTTTTGCTTACTCGAATTCGTTTATTCAAATTCGAATCATCCGAACACCTATTCGAATAGGTCATTCGAGCACAACTACATATATACTCCAATCACTGCGAGCCACGTGAATACCGTGATTACCAATATCGATTACGCTGCGCGACCTAATCAATGTTGGTAATTTTTATGAGCGGCCGGATTGCGATGACAGTACTATATTCATTTACTATATCCACACATGGAGACCGTCAGCTAAGCAGAACAACCTGCTGGATCGCAGGTAGTGCTACACTGCACTCCCAACTAGAAGTTCGCGGCGTTGCAGAAGGATTTCGGTCGAGCGCACACACACACAAATCCTAGTCCTGCCACTGCAGAGCTGCAAACATACCCGAAAGGACGCTTCTATTCAGTAACGCCTGACGTTCTGAGGTTCCATCGTCATCAGAGGCATAAACATGGCGTGAAGGTTTAAATTTACGCCCTATCCCACCAAGCGCCTCAAGTACTCTAGCATTTCCGACCTACATTTACAGTAACCTAAAAACGGCACAGTACAGGGTGCGCAAAAATTACCCGCACAGGGTACGACGCAGTCCACAACTACTAGCAGAACTGGATTCCGAGCTCCATATTTTAATATGTTATACACCTATACCATGCGCAAAAGCATTCCAAGTTTGAACTCATAAATGCTTTTAGAGCAGTAATGGCAAAGCAAAATCCGAAACGATCGGCCATCATCAGCCTGCACCCTTCCGCTCACAGCGCTGTTTCCATCGCCAGTGTTCTAAATCTTCCTCGACGAACGGTGTATGATGCCATAAAACGATAAAAGGAGCTTGGAACTTTATCAGACAGGACTGGACGAGGTAGGAAATTGACTGGTATCACTCTGGAAACGATAAAAAGGGTTCGCGAACGGATTCGTCGTATTCCTCGCCGTTCGGTGCAAAAAAATGGCTCAAAAACTCAATATTTCTGCAAGTAGTGTTAGAAACATCGTCAGGAAGAAACTTAAGATGTGTCCATATAGTATTCAACGTGTTCACATGCCAACTGAGAGAATGAGATCTCAGCGACTACGAAAATGCAAGTGCTGAAGCGGTTCGCGAATGGTACGCACCGCGCGATCGTTTTTTTCTGATGAGAAAGTCTTTACCCTGGAACCCACGGTGAATCGTCAAAACGATCGCATTCTCTCACAGACTGTTGGAGCTGCTATCCGCGACGGGAAACTGGTCGGTAGAACGGCACATCCGGCTTCAGCTATGGTTTGGAGTGCGACTACTTCAGAGGGTAAGTCCCCATTAGTTTTTGTCGAAGCCGTCGTCAAGATTAGCGAGGACGAGTACCAGAAAACGATTGTGGAGGACGTGTTGAGACCCTGGGCCGATGCACATTTCGGTAATGACAGATGGTGCTTCCAGCAGGACTCTGCGCCTGCACACAAGGCGAGGACAACGCAGGAGTGGTGGGAATGTGAGCTCCCAGATTTTAATGCGCACGAAGACTGGCCTTCGAATTCGCCGGATTTGAATCCTCTCGACTTCTCTGTCTGGTCAGTGAGCTAAGTTTTCTCTACTCGAGACGCAAGTTTGGCTCCTCTGAAAGATTCTCTTACGGAAGCATGGAACGAAATGAGCGACGACTACCTCATTGCCACGTGTGATGCGTTCGTTACTCGTCTGAGGATTGTGTTCGTAAGGAAGGCGGCCACTTCGAATGACTTTAATACGTTTTTATTAGTAGGGGAATGAATAAGTTATGTGCTAAGTTTCGCTGTCAAATCCGCATTTTTGTTGAAGTTACACTGTGATATCTTTGTGCAGGTAATTTTTGCGCACCTTGTATATTACTAACAGTATCAACTTACAATGTCGAGGTTTCAAGAAGAGAGAAGTTGGGAGATACTCGAAAGGCTTTAAAATTTTGTAGCAATCATGATTTGACGAATTCACTCGCGGCCGGGCCTGGCAATTGTTCTCCTATGGCGCACCATGTGATCCCTTGAACGGTCCGAGCCCCCTTAGCCCTAGTTTATATTAGGTTGTAAGGAAAGCTTCCCGCAACTCATTTTGGCGTTCCGTCAAATTTTTGAAGTGTTCTGGAACCTTCTCTCAATAACGCATATATAGGCCGACCTATGACCTACATTTACCACTATTGACATGATATTCCGTTACGACTATAGCAGCGGAAATCGTTCTCGACTGCAAGCAAGCCCGACTGCCTCTGCTTTACGAGTTCTAAAAGCGAAGCAGTACAAGAGTCGCGGTGGATAACATATGTGGAACGATGGGTCCTACCACTGTCTCCTACAACACAGCGAAAGTGTGGTTCCGGAAGTTCAAGAGCGGAGATTTTTGCTTGGAGGACCAACCACGTTGGTGGGCCAGTTGCGGTGAATGAGAAGTGCCTCCTGGAGCTGGTTCAGGAGCATCCCCGGCGCCGCACCCGTGAACTAGAAGTGGAACTCGGGTGCAGTCATACCACCATAGCTCAACACCTGCGTGGTCTTGGCACATATAGATGTGGTACATGGATTCCGCATGAACTTATCGGCCGTCAGGCACGGATGCGCCAGGATGCGTGCATAAACTTCATGACTTTACGGCAGACTTCTTCTTGTCTCGAGAACGCGGTCAGTCACGACGAAAAGTGGATAGTCTACGTTAACCAAACGCGAAAGCGTCAGCGGCTCAAGCGAAGCAAGAATGCCCACGCCAAGACCGGAACTTCACCCAAAGGAGGTAATGCTCAGTGTCTGGTGGAATTGCAAAGAAGTCATTCGCTGAGAGCTGCTCCCTGCAAACACTACTGTCACTTGCGATGTCCACTGCAGGCAGCTGGATTGCGTTGAAGCAGTTCTTCATAGGAAACGAGACGAGATCTTCTTCCTTGACGACAGTGCGCGTCCACACGTTGCAAGGGAGACTCAGAAAAAACTCCAGTCTTTCGAATGACATGTTCTGGCCCACCGCCGTATTCACCGATCCTTGCTCCAACGGACTACCATCTGTTTCTTTCGGTATCGAACCATTTGCAGGAGAAACAATTTGACGACAGAGAGCAACATGGAGAGTTCCTCGCTGAGTTTTTTTCTTCGTCAAAACCACATAAATTTTAAGGAAGCGGGATCGACAAATTATCTGACGAATGGCAATATGTCGTAGATAATAATTGTGCATACGTTCGTTAGTTGTTGTAAGTATGGAACGAGAAATAAATTTGAAAGAAATTGCACACGTGGTGGGATACTTTCCTAGCAACTTAATACATGCGCTGCAACTAGACGCAGCACCACGATCGCCCCATAAAGCCCGTTTATACTTCGACGCCGAGCGACGCGACGCCACGTATAGTTGCCAAATTGATCGATTAGGGGTTGTTTAGTGTGCACGCGACGAGCGACGCGATGCCATGTGCAGTGGCTGAATTGATCAATCGCGTCGCTCGATCAATTTGGCCACTACACATGCATCCGCGCGTCGCGTGCACACTAAACGACCCCTTAGGCCCCATTTATACTTCGTCGCTGCGCGACGCGACGCCACGTATAGCGGCCATATTGATTGTGCGACGCGATCGACCAATTTGGAGTCATTGCTTGGCCATCGTGTCGCGCCGCGACGAAGTATAAACAGGGCCTTAGCGTGGTTACAATACGCGGCGTCGCGTCGCTCGGCGACGTAGTATAAACGGGACCCTAAACGTTTGTCATACCATCGCCACCTCAGGCGACGCGTAATGATATACTCCCATATCGATCGAGCGGCCGTTGTGATCGATATGGGAGCATATCATTAGTCGTCTCTCGGGGTGAGCGGTGGTATAACAAAGGCCTTAGACATCGATTTGTATGTGCCATGACAGGACATCTGTGCGGTCAATACACACTGTCTGTAGCGTGTATTCATACAGAGGAATTATGCTGTGCGTCACCGCCATCCCACCAGAGTGCGTCCCTGAAGGACATGCGATGACGACGTTTTTGAAAGCATGCCTGATTATCGTATAGTCCATAATACTGGATTGGCTCGACTTCACCAAATGTCGGATTTAGCGCTGTACAATACAGTTCAGAAGATAGACCCTGAAAATCTTCAGAATGGAAATTATTCTCATATCGGAAATAAATGTTACCCCACTTCGTTGATCAGAGGATCTCTCTGGTTGTCGTCAGTATTGGCAATGGGAATGTTACTTCGACCGAACACAGAACCCATCGAGAAAGTTAAATCCTGAAAAGGTACCGAATTCTACTATATACAGTTAGTCCAGCGTGTCACGTTGTCCGTCATAACAAGGGGACCAAAGCCACAGAACGCCTTTGACGCGGCGGTGTATGCCAGCCGGATGCTTCTTTGCCCTTAGCCATGCCATGGACGATCATCAGTAAATTATGTATAGTCTTCACAGCCAATCATTCAAGTCTTTGATATATTAAATGGGCAACGCGCCAGAGTATAGATGTGGATCATGCACCAAGTGCCTGGATTCAGATGACGTATCGCAGTTGTAGTCCGACATGGGTCAGGATTCAAAAGACGCGTTTTAAGTGCTGGGCAGCGTGAGTCCAGATCCAAAAGTAGTGTCACAGGCGTTGTGCCACGTGCGCCGGGACTCAGAAAGCGTAACAGACGTCGTGCCACAAGCGACTTATTCATCTGTGGTGAAGCCTGAGCCAGTAAACAGACCGGCTGTTTGCTTAGACTTGACATCTAGGAGTGGAAATCGCGCGAATGCGATGAGGGTAAAATAGGCTTCACATTGATCGTTTTAAAGAGTCTATACTATTCTATTCTATATGTAAAGTATGCAAAATCAGTGTTTTCCACTGTAATCGAGGTGAGAATGTCTGGACAAGACGAGCAGAATTACAAGTTCTGCTCTCGGGAATTGGAGGTCGAAACCTGCGCGATGGCACATTTACTCAATCCGGAGAGCGGTTCGGCGCGGCGCGCGCGTACGCCACGATGTACGACGTCGCTAGCCGATCGTCTTCACCTGGGACGAGAATGCTGCAGCGAACTATTTACTTATCTCACTCGATTCGTCGGACTTGCTTGAGAGAAAATAGCAGTTCCGTGGTCAATTTCTACTGCTTGAATGGAGCTCTGTCTACATCATATCCAGGATTTCTAGAGAGTCGGAAGGAGAATGCGTCCATGAAAATGATATCTGGGAAAGAGTATCATTAAGTGGAAGTCGTTTACCTTGTCCCAACCTGTTCCCACAATTGTTTGTAGAAACCGCACTCTCCACTTCAAACCAACTTTCCAGCTTGGGAACTTTTTTGTTGTTCACACAATCCATTTAAGAATTGTCAAAGTAAACCTTGAGGCGTTGCCAACTCGTACAGCTAATTGGAGTTTCTCATCGCTAGACCCTAACGTATTTGGGGAAACTTAAAAGCGCTAGCTAACATGTAGTCTCAGCTCCATTTTTTTTTACCAGGCCTTGACTTTATTCGCATACAGACGAACACTCCGTGAGATTTCCATTCCCAATTCAAGGCTCATTTCCTACGCTGTGTCCAGAACCCACGTATATGGTATATGTTAAACTTCGTCGCTCTGGCGACAGTATGTCGCTGGGCATGCGTCGGCGGCGCTGTCTCGCGTGCACTCTAGCCGTTCATGCAAGGACTCCCGCGCTGTCGGCGACAGGTTGTCGGCGACGGGTCGCCACGTCGCCGAGGGGGACGAAGTATAACATATGCATTTTCGTAGCCTCCAAGCCGCACTCATGTTTGACGCGTCACCGGAGACCGGGCGAGCAGACGCGACGCGACGGCCGCACGGTTGATTTTGAGTGATCGTGTCACACAAAAAGGCTTATGGTATACTCCCGCGTCGCGCCGGCGACGGGTCCGAGCGTTGCGCTGATAGCTACGTAGTTCTTAAGCCCTCCGCACACTCTTGCGGCAGCCGCGTACGCGGCTTCCACTGCCGCGTGCTAGAGTTCACGCGGCACTCCTCCCGCTCCCTCAATCACCAACGCGGCAATGCGGCAACAATGCCTTGAATGATTACTGCGCTGCCACCGCGTCTGCCGCGTAGGCGGCACATCAGCGGCAGGCCGCGCGAGGCTAGTTTTGCCTCGCGCGGCGAGTCTGCGTCTCTGCCCCATGCTTAAAGATAGGGCTGCCGCGTTGCCGCAAAAGTGTGCGGAGGGCTTTAGCTACCCAAACAACACTGTCGGCGCGATCCGTCGCCGGCACGACGCAGCAGTATACCATAGGCTGAAGCCTCCCGCCCGCTAACCGAGCGTTTGGCGGCCGGTAGGCCGTTGGACATCCTATTGTAGAACAGTTCTGGCGCTTCGACACGGAGAGTTTGGAATCCGAAAAGAAGGAAGTTGAAAACTCACCTCCACCTCAGTAGTCGGACTGGCTTCATCTATAACGACATTGCTTATCTGCTCTTCGTTGAGTGTGGGCTGAAGCGATGGAAAGCTTATCGAGGTGTTCGAATTCTGAAAAATTTCCGAATTCATTTCCAATTGAGGTCAACCATGAGGACTTTCCAATAGTATTCGTGAACGGTTGGAATAGCTAACAGTGGAATGTTACCTCTGTTTCTCCGGGTGGAGGAGCGCATCGGTGGCCGTCAGTGTCAGTCGCGCAGTCCCGATTGTTGCCAGCAGTCAAGTTGTACACGTGTTCCACCTCTGTTATATCGCAACGAGTAGCTGATCCAGACGGGGAAAAGTACGCAAGCATGGTAGTGTTACCAACGGTCTGCACTGACAACTGAAGAGTAGCTGTTCCCGGGACTGTAGTGGTGGTGGCCGTCACGTCATCCTTGAAATCCCGTTCGATTGCTATTATGCTCTCATCCCTGTATTCAGGCAGGGAACGAAGGGTCGAGAGGCTAATGTAGGCATAGCGGCTGGTGATCTTCTCCTCAACAAAGCGCTTCAGTTCTTCCTTCAGTAGTGCTAGATCTCGATTCAGTTTCGTTTCCAGCTTTCTCAACTGTTCGCATTCGTCATGTAGAACAGCAGCTCTACCTTTGTACTCGTACTTCCACCTTGCTGTCCTGGATTTGTTACAGGTCTCTAGTAGTCCAATGCCGCTCAAAGCAGAGGAGATATCGTAGATACGGCGCCTGGGAACGCCAATGACCGTAGCCGCATCGAGCAGGTCCACTACGTCGTTGGCAGGAGAGAATAACTGTACGAACCTCTGCGTGGCCAGCTTCAAGGACTTCTCGGCGCGAGGCTTCATGTCGGCGGAAGTGGACTTTCGCAGTTGTCGCATGTGACAGCAGTATGGCGCTAATTTGAGCGCTGGCAACGATGCCGCATTTACGCGCACGTGCAGTTCGACTGGGTCGCGTTTTCTGAGCGCGTATCGGACGCTATCTGCTCACTGCTCAAATAGAACACAGAATGCTGTAGTAACCACTATAGAAGTGATTCGGGATGTCTATCTACGTATTCTGCCTCTCCCTGCAGTGTTGAGGTCCTCTTCCACTACAAATTCATCGTTTAGCGTACTTTGCTCAGAGATATTCATCGTAGTGGCCCTAAAGAAACCAGGTTTAGTTTTAAAGTCTCGCAGAGATATTTAGGAACGAGGCTTTGTTCTGAGGACAGAATGAGGAAATGGATGATTTCACATGTGATAATGTGAAAGAGGCCTACCTTTCGCGCGCATTGTTCCTGACTGGGTCGGCGTATTTCGATTGGGTCGTGTTATCTGCAAATGTACTAAATCCCATGCTTATCAGTCTGTAAAACACATTGAATGGCCGAAACTAGTGCAGAAAATGTTGTGAAAAAGAGGTATTACAGGAACAAAATTTTTTGACAAGATAAGTGACGACATATAAGCTACTAAACAACCAATTTAAACTGCTTTCGTTTAGACAAAATCTATTCCCGTCAACTTGTTCTCACAATGTGCGAAGTGTCAATTTACCTTTCATTCATTGGTTGACTCATTTTAAAGCTTGTGCATCTTGTGCGTCCACTTTTATATTTGGTTTTTAAAATGGAAGAGCTGATAACTGATAGGTGGTAGCACGTTATTGAAATATGGTGCGTGCTGAAGGCGGTGCTCAAAAGACGAGCACCGGCTATTTTTTAAATTTTCCCCGGATTACATCGCTTGGATCGCAGCGGCACGACGGACGTATTGACCTACGACCAACCGTCCAAAGGAGGATTCAGAACGATCGTTGAGCCGCCTTCTGCACATTTTGGGATCCTGATCGGCTTTGAATATGCAAGCGATGCGATGTTTTGTGTTCATCATCGTCGAATTGTCAAATCGTTGTGAATCGGCAGCGATCAGGGGTGTGTAATTACGATTTACTCCTCTAGTAGCCCATTCTCGCTTCGTTTTAGCGTAATTTTTTTTAGAGTTCTGATGTGGCATCGCGACAGATGACACCGTCATTCGATGTCTTTTCGAGTTTAGCTAAACTTTTCTGAAACCTTTGAAGAGACATCTTTGCAAAATGTGGCCGAGCACTGTCGTAGGAAAGGTAAGAACTGTTCCTGTCATAACGATGTTTTGTCGCGACCAAAACTCCTAGCGTCAGGCGGGACTCGAACTTGCACCTCCCTCTGACCGGGCGGGAACGCTCTACGCCTTTACACCACCGGTGCTGTTCGTTCGAACGCAACATCCACACCTCGTGGGACGGATCAGCACTCACCCGTATACCAGGATGCACCAGCCGCTGATATCAGCATGGAACCAGTTAAGCTGATGCTTGTGATAGAACCGATTCAAATCAGTTTCTTAAACCTCAAGTAGCTGATATCGAGGTTGTAAACTGTCTTATTGATGTTTTGTTGCAACCAAAACTTCTAGCGCCAGGCGGGACTCGAACCCGCACCTCCCTCTGACGGGGCAGGAATGCTCTACGCCTTTATACCACCGGCGCCTTTTCATCGAACGCATTTTTCCGTTATGGCCGTTTCCTCGAATTTTGCAGTTGGACAGCGTAGATGCTCGCAATCACTCTGGTGCCGGTTCTAAGTGGCTCATGGAGAGCATTCCTTTGGAGCCCTATCAGCAGTACAGCATTACTTTCTGGTGGAGGTCAGACTTAACTGCCTCAGAGATGGTTCCTTGAGGGCCTTCTGGATACGATTGACGTAGAAGACGCTGAACTCGTGTCGCGTGACCACCCCAGAAAGTTCTTAATACGAAAGCGAGGACAGACTGAGCGATGCTCAGTTGCGGCCCGAGTAGATCGTGGGCCACTCAAGTCGAGACCACCTCTATTATATTCCGGGGTATTCTGTGACGTATGACATTATTTATTGATTTATTTATTGACGTGTAACATAAACACACGTGATAATCAAAATGGGCTATGGAGGAGACGGAGAGAAGAAAAGAAAACTTAGTTAGCCTTATTGGAATAAAGTAAGCAACTGCGTGTGTAGCGCAGCCGGAGGAGGCGCCTGCTGTCGCATGCACCCGATACCAGATTCCTCGTTCGGATTTCCGCCCAGGCAAACCAAGCCCTCCATCCCTCCGGGGTCGGTGAATTGGTACCAGACTTGTCTGGGAAGGATAGAGCGCTGAATTGTTCATCGGCTGGCCACCGCAAGTCATTGTATGGCCAAATACGCATTCAAGTCGCCTCCACGACATCCCGTAGAAGTAGAATGCGTGGCGCATCCCAAAAGGGATTGAGTAACGCCGTCCTTTATCCTTTATCCTAAGCAACTGCTGCTGATTGACAAACAAATCTAAACAGAGTAGCATCCACCAAATTTGATCAAACACTTTGCGAATAATAAAACTTTAAAGCGCTTGAACAGACAGTCCTAGGATATCTTGTTCTTCACAAACTAATTTGTTGAAATTCTGTAGGTTTCTATACGTAAAGAAACTTGAATCTAGGGTTTTGCCACAGGGATATAACGTCTGAGCCTTCTGCTTCTTGACGTCGTCAGTGGTGCACCAGGAAAAGTTACTGGATCAGTGGAAACTCTTTTTGTCAGGCTCTTAAGCATCATTATCAGATCTGCTTTCCTACATCTACTGTGAAGGATTTGAAGGCCAAGGTCCCTGGCACTCCTAATGCCGTTTGGAACGGCGTTATAATCTCTTTCAAAACATCTCATATATAGCTTCCGAGTAAAATCAAATATTTTGGACGCTTATGTTTTAGAATGTTAGGGCTATGAGCTCGTGATACTAACCCATACCGCAACAGGTTTTGTTAAATCTTGAAAATAATTGAAAATTTTGTTGCAAAACTTTTCCGACAACCCAGTAGAAAATCTAACCACAAGACCTTTTGGTGCGTCATAGGACAGAGTTGTGTCATGTATAGCTCCTACACGATGTTTGTTGAACTGAATGCGCAGTTAGGCCTATGTTATACTTCGGCGACGCTGTTGTCGGCGACGTCGGCGACAGTGTTGAGCGGGGGCTACGCAGTGCATAGCAGCCCGCGTAACACTGTCGCCGACAACAGCGTCGCCGAAGTATAACATAGGCCTTACTGGTTTCCTGTTTAATGAGCGATGAAACGATTTTTAATTTCTTTGCTCTGATGGTGACTTTTGTTCTGAAGGCGCCTTATTGCTTCTGCTGAATCCTAGATTTATACGCATCTAAAGAACTGCTTAGAGATTACAAAATTAATGGTCATTCAAACAATGAAAGCTTTTTGTTGGAACACCATGGGTTACAGGTTTTTTTGGTTAGCTTAAGGCAAAGTTTTCGAATCAGCAACTTTTTCGACTTTCTTAAAACGCATGATGTTTGTTTTAAGAGGTCTCATCCGACCAGAAGAAAAAGTAAGAGTGAAAAGGGAAAAAGTTAACAAGAAAACTGCCCAGCTTGGGCTGAAAATACCACAACACAAAAACTAATATTTGGATCATTTTGTATTAACATTAGCAGAAAGGTTGAATATTATTATTATTAAAATTTATTTGTACTGAACTATATGTCAAGTAACTCTTACGATTTACGGTTTACGATTTTTTCAAATTTCATTTACGCACACCCCTGGTCGCGATGTCGCAATCACTGATTCTCTTCAAAGGTTCACTGTCGGTTCCGCTGTCTTTCAACTGAACGATGCCAGTGCGAATTCATAGCACCTGAAAATCATCTCAATTAGGAAGCACAGTGATTTAGTTGTCGTCATTGTAGGCATGTTCAACGCATATTTTGTCACTTTTGCAAAAGAGCTTCTGAGCTACTCTGACACACGTCAGGGATGACTGCAGCTTCTGTTGACGCAACGCTGTTCGACATTCGATATCATCGCTTTCCTCTGAAAAGCCAAACTTTCTAAAAAAAATTAAACGCCTGGTTTTTGACAGAGACTAAAGAGCTTCGATTTTAATTGGAGAAGACTAAAGATTTATTGCTGTTAGAGTGGTAGTGAGTGGTATAAGAGAATCTTTCTTCTTTGTTCAAAGGACAACTTGTGAGCAAAACAACTTTTTTTCAGATCTCGAAAGCTGCGGTTATTGTTATTCTCCCGTTTTGCAATGGAGACTCACATCTTTCAAAAGTTCAGGGACCTTTTTGCAATCGCGAAGTGAGTGGCTGTGAGCGAGCTTTTCGGGGGAGATTCTATCATTTCCTCGACTTCGAGCGTGCCTCCGGATGGAATAATGAGATGAAGACGAGCTGCTCGTCGTCGGATGTAAGATGAACGACGGCGGGAAAGAGAATCTGAGTGGATATTATCTCTTAGGATGTCCCCGCAGTGCCAGGCGGTGCATCGCCAATACTATACCAGCAGGAAAGCTGACACCAAATAGCATGCGGTTCTTCTGCTTGTTTTCCGTGACGGCAACACAGCTCTGCTCGTTTCTTTCCACGTCATGTGCCCAGGATCAGCTATGAACTTACTAATTGCCGTCTGCATCGATGATATGCTTGCTTCGCTTTGGTTTTCATTTATTTCTACATGGCAAACTAAATGGAATCTGTTGGGAATGCAAGTTGTGCACTTTTCCGCAGCGTATCCCTCATGGGATAAGGATTTTTCATATTCTTTCACGTTTTTTCGTTTATCAGTGCCATGCCTTTCGACCGATGTCTATTTCGGATCTGGGGTGTGTTTATTCTGAATCTTATGTGGGCGATTTGGCGCAATTGGAAGGGACGTCGGATAACAGGTGCGTCCTAAATCGATCCATAGTGTGGGTCCTGCGCATTTCTTACTGGCTTTCCGTGAAGTGAATTGGTATCAGATTTTTTTCCTGATATTATCAGACACTGACAGTGATTGTCGTGGTTTCCGAGTGACCACGGCAATCTTGCAAAAAAATTGCCAAAAATTCATTGCATGTCCTCCTGAATGTCCTACAGAAGTAGAACGCGTGGCGTACTCCTCAGAGAGATTGTTTATTGCCAACCTTTATCTTTCATTCTTATACATTTGAATGGACGCAAAAATAGTGTTTTGGATTTATGTTATTTTACGTGTTTTTGAGATTTCATGTCGTTTGTGTTATTCTCGAATATTCTTTTGCCAGTTCTTCATGCCAGACCACCTTCCCCACTTAAAACACTTAAACTGTCCTGTTTAAATTCAGCCTTTTACGTTCTCTGAAAGAGTTACGATTTTCAATGTTTAGGTTCAAGGTCAAAGCTTCTGGAAAAGTTGTATAATGGTATTGTTTGGCAGCAGCTAAAACTTAACTTGAAACCAGGTCATCTACCAGGGTGCCTGGAGAGTTTTGAGAATTTTTGGTGAATTTATTCAAGACACATTAACTCCTAAGAAACAACAGATCAGAGATCGAGATCGTGGCCTTCCTTTGCCATGAGGTCTCTCCATCGATTGAGCAGAGCAGCTACATCGTCCCTTCAGAAGAAGACGGAGGAGATGAACTCGATATCGATCCTTTCCTTCTTGCCACCATTTTATCCACGTTTTTGTTTTGTCGCGTTTCCGCACTGCAGTGATTCAAATTGGATCGGCGAGATATTCTCAGAACCTTTCGGACACCCTAACACTATGTAGGGGACCTAACCATCTTGAAAAAAACGTCGGAATAAAGTGCGACTCTTCCACATAGAATTTTGCGGAGCAGTATATGGTCATCCCCTATCCTTCTGATCTCTCGGTATCAATGTTCGTGATTTCGTTCCTATCTGAGCTTATAGGGATGTCATTGTGGTCGAATCCATACGTCATCATGGACGGTTTCCTGATGAAGTTGTTCTGCACCCGTGCACGTCTTCACGTCTAAGCGTTGACGGGCTCTGTGTTTCCCTGCCATGAGAAGAGCCGATGGGTGGTCATCGGAGCGGGGATGTTCGGCCGGCAGGGTGTTTTGTTGGTTCATGATTTTCTGTGAAGGGCATGCTTCGAAGGTGATCCATGACTAAGCAAACAAATCGCCACGTCACATTCGATTCGTGAATCTACGGCGCAGTTCATCAGCCCCAATGTCCTCCGTGCACGCAACGAGTGTCGCTCTTTCTCAAATGTGCCCTCGGTACTATCGTCACGTTCTACGGCGTGTGTGCTACTACTGTACCGAGGGAATCTGAACAGTTCGATTTCCACAGAAAGTTCTTTGAAATATCTTTTTCATATGCATAAACACTGTAGTTTTGCTCGAGCGAATATATTCGAATGATTGTTCGAATAATTTCTTCGAATATTCCTTCGAATAGTCCGAGTATTCGATATTTCTAGATTTTCCGATATTCGTTCGAATTCGAACATCGATGTTTTCAAAGAGTCGAATATTCGGTAGAATTCAGACATCGAAAGGGAGCCACATTCGAATATTATCCAAAAGTCGGATATTTCAAATTATCCGAAAAGTAAGAATTTTTTCGAATATCGAATAAACTTCAAACCTTTAAGCACTAAACCTGATTCCAACAAAATATCCTCTATTCAAATGCTCGAATGAACAAAAAATGGGACCTATTCGATTTTCGATTTATCGGAAAAATTGGTGAGCGAATAACTTCATTTGTTCGTTCACTCGAAATTTTTCGACATCGATCAAATTCGTACATTCATTCGTTCGAAAATTTTCGACGTCGATTTTTTTGTTTATTCATTCATTCAATGAAATTTCTCAAAAGCACAACTAATTATCCATTCTATGGCAGTCGCTACATTCAACAATATCGCTTAGATGAGCACAGAGTGTTTCTAAAGATGTGGTGGCTTTGTGAATAGTCACATGCATACTTCTCCTTTAGTTAAATTCTTCCGAAGGGATTACACGTTTCACTCGACCAGTATTTCACGCTGATCACTTAACTGAGAGTGTGAAGAAATATAATTGTAATTAATGTAATATAATCCTATGGTAATGTAGTTGTAATTAGTATAATTTGAGAAGAGTCGCGTTATTATGTACATAACTGGAAGCTAACCCTGGGAGAAAAAATAGTAACACGGAAAAACAGATACGATATAATCTTTAGTAGAAATGATAAGTGAAATTCTATACTTCTTCAAGAATAAAAGGACAAAGGACGGGTTGAATGCGTGTTTGGCCATACAATGACTTGCGGTGGCCAGCCGATGGAAAAGTCAGCGCTTTATCCTTCCCAGGTAAGTCTGGTACCAATTCTCCGACCCCGGAGGATGGAAGGCTTGGTTGACCTGGGCGGGAAATCCGAACCAGGAACCTGGTATCGGGTGAAGGCGACAGCCGGCGCCTCCTCCAACTGCGCTCCACGCGCCCTCTATACTTCTTGCAACACAAATACGGCCAGTGGAGGGCTAGTTTTTTCAGTGAAGAAAACATAGTGTATGGTCTGAACTTTTTAATTAATGAGCTGACTTCGAAATTTTGAAATTACTTAAAATAATATTTTACTAAACTCACTATTTCAATATAAGAGACTTGCTGATCAGTATCTCCAGAAGGCTGTTTAACATGAGGCTACAGAGCTAAAGCTGCTCTAATCGAATTTTAGGAAACCTTCCGAAGCGGCTCGCTGGGTAGGATGTGCCACTGTCATTTTTATCATCCGATGCTGTATGCTAGATGACAAACACCCATGCGGTGATCAATACAATCTGAAACTGTCCTACACTAAACTCACTATTACAATACAAAAGACTTGCTAACAGGTGTTTCCAGGAGGTTGCTTAGTACGTAGTCCATCTTTTTTTAGGAGACGACTTATTGTTTTTTAAAAAATATTTTCCTTCTGGAATCAGATTCATCAACCGCTTACCATCCTCTAACGGGGAATATACCGCCAAATACCGATACTGATGAATATCATATCAGAGGGTTTGGCGGTATTTTCACCGTTAGGGCGATAAGCGGTTGATGAATGTAGCCCCTGGTCACAACGACTCTGAATTACGATTCTCTTACCCTGTTTTGTTTGCATGGTTCTTTTTGAAAAATATTGTTCTAAGGCCTTTTTCTGGTGCTTTCTGTCTCAAAAAGTAGCAGAGATTCCTCGTGATTTAGCTTTGCTGAGCGCACTGCACTGTGTGTCCTGCTTGGGTCATCCAAGATTTCGAACAAAATTAGCAGGATTCGCCTCACACTTATTAGGCTCCTCTGGCGAGAAACGACTATTTCTAGAAATAAGTACAGGGTGCGTAAAAAGTATTGACGCACCTACTTTTTGTTTCAGCCCCAACTTTCTCTTTCTACTTTTCAAAGTTTTTGTGTGTTATTTTTGTTGTCTATATTGTGTTCAAAAAATAGTCTTGTAAAAATTAAAGAAACATGATACCGTCGTGGTTACGGTGGCCCTTTTTTGTTTGTTACCCAAACAGCTGAATATTTCCTTAACAAGAGAATTTGGCGCTGTTCGAAACGGTTCGTGACGAAGGAGGTCAGCAACCCAAACGTCAGCCACGGCTCTGTCATACCAGATAATGATTACAAGATGTCCAAGCACGATAGCGTTCAAATCCAAAATTATCAACCTCTGTCCGATAACGGTAAACAGATAACGTGCGCAGGTGTGGACAGCTTCTCAGACGAGCACAGCTTGAACATGAATTCGCTGGATTACTCTTTTTAGGCGATTTCGAAGAATGGGGTGTGGGCTACTTTCAACAGAAGTGAACAGTCGCAGAATGCTACCCTGTTCAAAGCACGGGACGAAATCCAAGCGAGTACTTGCGGCGCGTGCTCATGAATTTTTCCGTCGTTTTCGCTCCTGTATTCTCAGTAAAGGAGCCAATGTCGATTACGAGTTATTCTATCGTGTTTGCAAGATCATTTTCCATAGTTCTCGTGGGATTGTTTTAAAACTTATTACGCAATACTATTTCCACAGCCGCCATTTACTGCGTCACTAGTTTTTACGAACCCTGTAACTATCCAAATTGCCAGTCCTACTTTCTTCGCCAACGGGCAAGTGTTTGGAATTTTCAGCAACATCATTTAAGAGGGTGTAGTTTTGCTGGCTAGTATGCACTTGGTTGCTTCATTAGAGTGCTGCTCTGCAGTGGTGTTTAAGTTTTTCTTTCAATTCTGAGTGATAGCCTGCGTCATCTGCCAGCATCACTCAGCCCTTGCTTTTAAATTCAAACATTTAGGAATTGCTACTAAAGTGGCTAGTAGCGACGTGGTTTCTCGTTCAAGAGAGAACTTCGTGAAGGGAAACAGCCGCCAAGTTAGCAACAACCAGCCAGTAGAGCTGCTCACAAACGCGAAATGATCCACACAGTGACCACCGATTGTATCTTCGAGCCCATGGTCGTGCTTTCGGTGACAGCGGCGCGATAGGTGATGAACGTGCGCATGACTAAAAACTGGCTGAAAACAGTACATTTTATCAGACTTCATATTTTTCTACATAAGATTGGAAGCTGCGGCAGTCAAGAATCTAAAGTATTATCCAAGAACTGGTGTGACACACGATTTTGTTTTTGGCTGACCTCGAATCGCCAGCTCCGGCCTCCTGTTTCAAAATAATTTGGGAATAACCTTAATTTTACGTCCGTTTGAGAGCTCAGCAATGCTAATTGTGAGAATCCACGTTATTCTTTTGATTAAAAACCTCCAAGTTAACGATGATAACACTGCCAACCAAGTGAATATCATGAAATGTTGGGCGAGCTAATGATGGACGAGAATACCATAACCATCATGCACGGTATGCATTTCTTAAAGAATAAAACGTTGTGTTAGATGTCTATACAACCATCTGTTGTACGGACATCAGTACATATACTATTTGAATACGTATACTATTACGTAGAAAGGTAAAAAAGTTTAGCAAACATGCTTTAGAAAACAATACATCGTACTCCAAGTGCTATCATTTTTTAGACCACCTGGGTTTTCCGAAAGATTACTCTAAGGGTTCAGCTTAGAATAGCTGTTATTCCCGTTATTCACTATGGGGTAGTTTGCTAGATAATGCGTGAGCTAGCAGCACTCGAATTACTCGCTGGCTGGATGTCCGTCGTTAACCTGTCTCTGGGCAAACATTCACTAGCGTACTTCAGCTATTGATTAAATGGACCATTTTCTGAAGAGTCTGTTTCGTTCCCACTTCACCATTTCTAGGGCGTCTAGTAGCAGTAGCATTTAGTAGAGAGCTAGTGCCAAAATGGTACCCTTAATGATGAACAGTGCGCCAGTTTTGGGAGCTAGAACGATTCTGAACGCAGGCAGTCATCAATGTAAAATTACCACTTGAGAGGTCATAGTTAAGTAGATACTGTACATTGTTAATTTTCTATGATTCTTGAAGTGTCCGGCAGATACTTCGCTGTTCTGGGCCGGAAAGTGTGCATTTCCTCTGTCAAACATTCAACCAATTTGCGTTTGCGACGCAAAAATGTGGAATTTTCCTTGCGTCATGAAAACTTTTTTAAACTAAAACTTTCTCATAAACATTTAATAAAGTTTTCCGCATTGAAAAAAAACTTTCTCATAAACATTTAATAAAGTTTTCCGCATTGTTCTTCCTGTAATTTAGCATGTACCTAGTCAGGTCAAAGCAACTACCATTGCTAGACCAGTTTAATTACGTCCTCTGGTACAAAATGTAATGTATCCACAATTTGTCACTTTAAAAATGCGAAAAAACTGTTTGTGCACGATTACGAAAGGCAAACTTATAACCTTGACTAATTTTTGTTTCTGCTGAAAATTTGTCCTTGGCCCTATTGTCGGATTGTTTTGTTCTTTTTCTCTGTAGAATTTATTTGAACAATTCTTTTGCCAACATTTTCGCTCGTGAATTGCTATTGAGGAATTATATCCTTCTGGATTCTCTTCAAATGCGTCATTCTTCTCCCACATGCTTTTTGTGAATATGCGTCTGGTTTATTCGAAAAACCGGTGGTGGTAAGAGACAGTGAGACTGTTGTCTTATCCGCCCTTATTTTACCACCAGTATTTGACGGTCGATATGTGGAGAATGTATGCCGCTACCTTCAAATGGAAATGGAATTTGTCTCAAGGTTGTATTCTGCTTTTAGAATCCGAGCATCTGCTCACTATGACCGAGAACATATTCCTTCCGTTTTCCTTTTTCTGTTTGTCAGCCTCTTTACTTGTGCTGAATCCATTTTTTGCAAATATTTATTTCGCATTTTTGCAGGTGAATTGCGGAGAGTTTCGACATATCGTATCACATCGGAATTTGAATGTACACTTTCCAAGTGGTTTCCGCATGAATATTAATTCAAGGTGAGATTTGAAATTAGTTATGAATCACATACAAAAAAAAAGAAAGGTGTTAATAAGCTCTTTTGGGTGCGCCACACATTCTACTTCTACGAAATATCGTGAATCAATTCCAATATGTACTTGGCCTATACAATGACTTGCTCAACCAAAATAGCAATACTTTATCCGTCCTAGATAGCGGTGGTGTCAATTCGGTGACGCTCTACGCCGTGGAATAGAAGGCTTGATTGGCCTGGGCTGAAAACCCTAAGGGGTCGTTTAGTGTGCGCGCGACGCGCGACGGGATGCATGCGTAGTGGCCAAATTGATTGAGCGACGCGATTGATCAATTCTGCCACTACACATGGCATCGCGTCGCGCGTCGCGCACACACTAAACGACCCCTAACCAACCTGTAGCCGTATTCATGAAGCTGCGGGAGCGGGAAGGCACGTAATGCCTTCCCGCTCCCGCTGCAACCCGCTCCCGGCTTCCCGTAGCCCGGTTGGTATTCATGAACCACCGGGGAGCGGGAGCGACCGCGACGCGCGAGTTAGATTCGCAGCGGAGGCGGGAATTGCAAGATTTTGAAAACTAATCTCTCAAATTACCGGTTTTTCAACTGGATATTCAAGTATTTCTAGTATTGCAGAGATACAAACACACGACATTCAGGCTCAGATGCACAATGGACGGGAGTGGGCTGCATTACAACGCGAATTGATGGGGAAATCAGTGTTTTATTCTAGCTGAACGGTTCAACTGAATTCTTTTCGTTCCACTGAATGAATTCATTGCTTACACTCGAGATTCTTCAACAAATTGCAACAAATTGCAGATTTTCGTAGAGGTCAACTGATGGACAGTTTCATCTTCCTGTGAAGGTCTGGTAGTCACCAGCCAACATTGAAATCGAGTCGCCTCTTCTAGTTCATCTTTCTGTATTATTGGGTATTACGTATATTTTCTATAGTCCCACTATGTGCAGCATAGAACGGTCGCAACGGGCGGGCGCCAGCAACGTCTCCATTCGTCCCGTCGTATGCCAGAGTGCTCCAATGGATATTCCTTGCTCGAACGCCACGAAGAGAGCACATCTTGCGTTCAGGGCATTCACGAAGAAGTTCGACAAGCACGCTAGCGAGCAATCTGTTCCATGTTCTTTTTATATTTCGGGTAACTCAGTCGGTGACGGTTCTCCTCCAGCGTCCGGCATTAAGATAACGGCCCACCTGATTTTCGACGAATTGGCTCGCACGTCAGCGTGTCTGACTTTCTAACGTGGTTAAAGATAGAAATCGTTGCATATAATAAGTGAGGTGACATCCTCTTTGGTGTCCATAGCGATCGCTTCATAGATCGTCGTGTGGAAATACCCGTTGTTGGCGTGGTCACCTTTGTGGCGTTCTATCCTTTCACATGTTTCTTCCATTTACCGCTCAGCGTTGGACATGCGACCATTAGAAAAAATTTATCCTCCACATTCTCTAAAGATGAGACGAAGACAGACTACAAGAAGAAATGGCTGAAGGGTTGTGATAACAGTTTTCAGAATTTTGGAACCACTTAAGTATTGAAGAATTAACTTCTAATTTCATACATATTTTTATTTTTATTTTGTTGGGCGCAAATAGGGTCGGAGGGGGGGGGGGGTCACCCCATACTCAGATGTTGTCCGCACGTGTGAAATGTGAAATTACATCAGAAATGGCCTACCTCAGTTCATATAGGGGTAGAACACACCGGTGCTGCGAAAAAATCCGGTCTCAAAAAGCACCGTTGTGTAGGGGTGACCCCCCGACCTTATTTGCGCCTTTAGTTGTTTACTCCTAAGTTCAATACTATCTCGCTGACGATTTCATCTTTTCCACTTAGAACGTGCTCTTAAAATGTCCACCGACTGGCAACGGGAATGGATAAGAAGTGGTACCGCGATATCCCGCAGAAATAGAGTGCGTGGCGCATCCGACGAAAGAACTATTCATCGTCAGATCAATTATGTGATTTTTCCAATAAAGTAAGTGACAGAAGCCAAACCCAGACCTTATTAATTCATTTCATAGCGCGCCTCCTCCCTCCCCCCTCCCCCTGAAGATGGTCCAGGAAGACGTTGCGAGACATATGGTGAAGGTAACCCTCTGTGAAGACGACTTTCGATGTCAAAACAGCCTTCAAAATCCCATTGTGCGCAACTGCTCACACCACTTCATTGAAGGCTTCCCGGCCTTCCCGACCAGTTGAGTGCGGGTAGGCCGGGAGCCTCCCGCCATCGACGCGGGAGCTTCCCGTTGCTTCCCGGCAGGTTCGTGAATACGAACTTTTGCTTCCCGCCCCGGTCGCTTCCCACGGGAAGCCGGGAACGTTCCCGGGAACTTTCATGAATTCGGCCACTGGAATCGGGTAGCGCGACAGCTAGCGCCTCCTCAGACTGCGCTACCATGAACTCTGCAGAAAAAAAAAATATCCTAGTGACCCTTTGCGCTTTCCCTTCTCTTCTCTTCTGCATTTGAGCAGGTACGCCCTAGAGAATGCGTCCTTAACACATGCATCATGCAAAATTTCTATTTTCTTAAGCTTTAATATGTGCTCTCAATTTTTTAGTACCTTTACTATGAACAAAGTTATCACCTTTCAAACAGTGTATACATTTTTTTGAGACACCCTGTATATCAAATTTCCTTGCTGAAAAAAGTGAACAGTTGAGCATTGGCTTCCTGCAGTTGTTCAAAATAAAAGCGAATTCCATCCACCTTCCAATTAATATCGTTCACTTCGCTGAACAGTCGATGGGTATCGCTTTTCTCCTCCAATCCTAAATAGGCGCGTTGATTGTAAAAAAAATCTTTGATTATTGTACATACGTTTAAATCTACGCAGACAGCTGTTCGCAATCAACTGCTAAAAAAGGCAAAGCGTGATATACGCAATGAAAAGAGCAAAATCTTATGTTTGATTATGGAACAATACAAGCAACATCACACTATTGCAACTCGTGTGTAATCATCGTGAATTCACTTTTTCTGTATCAGAAAACACTATAAAACAAGGGAATTTCAAATGATTTTGGATATCGTTCAGCTGTTCGTTGTAACAAGCTGCGCTCTCTTGATCCACCATATCGCGTACTCCGGAAGAGTTTCGAAAGCTCAGCGCTGTAGGAAGCTCACCGTAGTACGGCATAATCGGCCATTATTTTGTGGTGCAGTGGATGATCGCGGCAGCACGTGGGCGCTTCGGAAATTCCGTTCATTTCTGATTTATGTCGGCTCTCGTCGATGTTTGGCAGCGAATTAACTCAGACCAGATGTCGTAGGACAACTCTCCATTTCGGAGAGCATTCCGCCACTCACTCAGTCACCTCTCCACATAATCTTCACTTTTCGGTCATCATTCAGCTCTCTCTCCAGCCTCCAGTTTTCGGTCACATCGCAATGACTCATGGGGCTACTTTTGGATGATTTAACGATGCATGCTGGACCGCCATGCAAGCTGTCGCAGATTAGGAATCGTGCCCCGATCGAATTGCAGAGCGGTTATTTTTGAGCCGTCCCCAAATAGATGTTTACCGTATGACACCATTTCGATGAAATTCAACGCCGTCTCTGCACGAGTGGCGGATAACGAGCTGTCAAGTGAAAAAATTCTCTGATGTTTCCTGGAGACGGCTGCAGTTCAAGATTTTCTGATTTGACTACGCTTTCTTGTCTAGTTTTTCACTCATTATCCCAGGTTGGAATTAGCCACCATAATTACGTAGTTGAAAAAAGAACACTATTCAATTCAGTTAAGTTTATTTAGGCCGACATATCGTAACTTTTTCGAAGAGCATCAAATTTTCGTGCAGCGGAAAAAATCCCAATAAGAGACATTCTTTGCGCAATTTTGTCCCATCAAAGCAATCTGCTAGTGATAGCTTGTTTTGCTGCTTCATTTAAAGGTTCATTAAGGGTTCATTCAGATAGCTTGTCTGCGGTTTGTTATCTCATTCACAAAGATTGGGTTTAGGAACCCTTTTTATAGCATGAACGCTTACGAGCTGTTACTTTGATCAATACGAAATTCGAAAATAACTGGTTTTGGGTCATTTTTGGGTACTTTCCGGGCAGAAAGACCAATTGATGGACGGTAGTCGCTAGAGGTGACACCAGCCAATCGGAGCGGGCAGAGAAGAAAATGCAGGACACACTTATGTGCCCGATCATTATCGATGTGGAACCGACAAACTCTTCGGCCGTCTTCTTGAATATCGCAATTTAATTAATCAAGCACAACACATAGGGAATGCTGCAGTAGTACTGATGATATTCATAGCCAATTTATCAACGTTTATAATAATTCTAGATAGTACTCATGGCATGAGCTACTCGTGCGACTATTTAGACTTGAAAATAACGATCTCCGACAATAGATGAACTACCAAGCTTTAGAGTAAAGCAAATCCTTTTAACTTTATTATCAACAGATTTCCTCATTTCAATACCAATCTGTCTGCTAATATCGAAAAAGCTGCAGAAATTCCAAGAAATGCTCGAACTTGCAGCTTTAAAGAAGATTTTGTAGATAGACTTCTGCTACTGAACAGCAGCTATCCGTATCAACTTACAACAATAATTGTTCAATTTCTCATTATTTAAATGTTTTCGCGAAAACAAATTTAGCCATTATAATAACAATCTATGTCATACTAACATTCACATAAAGATTTCGTTATGTAAATGGTTCGATTAACGATACTTTCACAGGTATATAATATTTTAACACGCGAAAGCTTACAACAACATATTCCCTAATTTATTCGTAGGTGTGACGCCAGTGGTGGTGGATTGGAGGGTGTTTGGAGGTTCGGCGTGAAGTTCTACCTTTTCTTTTTGTTATGTGGTTGGGTTACTCCTTGCCATGCCAGCCAACCCTCTTCTTTTCGTTTCCTCCACCGTTCCATTCATGTGTTCCGCTCAGTGGTGGATCATACTTCGGCGACAGCGTCGGCGACGCGTCGCTAAGTATAACATATACCACACGCATTCTAATTTTCTGCTGTTTTTTTCATGTCTATTGTGCTTCTCGTCTTACATGGTTTTCTAAGAAATTCCGGGGTTCTCTATATAGTTAATTTTATAATAATCTAATATTTACTTCTTGACTGTTATTCGTCACGTACAACGTCAACGGAAGGAATTCAGGTTAGTTGACAGCTCCATCTTATTTGGCGACACTAGCGACCCTACAAATCGATTCATTGTGAGCGATGGACCGATAGCAATCAATATGTATCATTTGCCCGGGCGGCCAATATCACTCACGTAGCTCCTGTCACGGGCTAGGAACAGACCCATAGACCAGCGTATGCCAGTTGGGAATGTACCACACTTTAATACGCACAAAGGCTCTGCTACTGAATTAATTTGTATTTGTGTAAATGTCCATACATTTTATAGATGACGGATTCCTCCTTGATGGCGTCATGGTCTCATTCTCCTGCCTGCTACCACGAGCCTCGAATTCACGACTACACGTTGTATTTTGAATTAAGAAAGCTCAACATATATCTACTGCTTCCTGTGGCTGCACTGGGAATCGCCTTCAATGCAAGTGCACTTGTAAGTCATCTATGAATCTCATTTTTGTCGCTCACATCTGGCTTTTATTAGGTTTTGTTAGGTACTACTTACGTGTTTCATTAATCTTCGTTGAGTGTCAGAGTGACCCAGTAGGTACTCGTTGCTCCATAGACACCAAAAACCCTCACGGCTCCCCTTCGGAATTTTTACGTAGTGCTTGTAGATTACAGGAGGCGGTGTGATAGAGGTGACATTAGTCAATACCTTCGTGGGATACGCCACGAATTCTCCTTCTATACGGTATTGTGGAGAGCATTTCAATGCGTATTTGGACTATGCTAGAGGTGTAATGTCCATTCAGTGGAGAAGTCAATGTTTTGTCTTTCGACGATGACTCTGGCACAAATTTACTGGTGCATTTACTGGTGGTAGGAGCTCTGACTGACCTGGACTACATAGGAACCGAACAATGGATCGACTCGAAGAGCACAGTCCACAGCCGACCCTATTTTGGACTGCAATTATCGCGTCCTGTTGTAGACTGTGTGCTTATAAATTCTTGTCAGAACAATAGCATTCGACGGCGGAGTTTACAGCTGAACACATTGTAGCAGTAACTTCGTTCAATTAAGGAAGGATAAGGATAAGGATAAAGGACGGCATTACTCAATCCCTTCTGGGATGCGCCAGCGCATTCTACTTCTACTGGATGTCGTGGAGGCGACATGAATGCGTAATTGGCCATACAATGACTTACGGTGGCCAGCCGATGAACAAGTCAGCGCTTTATCCTTCCCAGACAAGTCTGGTACCAATTCACCGACCCCGGAGGGATGGAAGGCTTGGTTGGCCTGGGCGGGAAATCCGAACCAGAAACCTGGTATCGGGTGCATGCGACAGTCGCGCCTCCTCCGACTGCGCTACACGCGCCCTCCAATTAAGGAAAGGATTCAAAAATTGCAATTTCAGAAGAATCTTTGAATGTGACACTTTTTCTCTAACTATGTCTTTAGTAACGTAGCCTTCGAAACTACGCTCCTCATTTTAGGTGTTTCTGTATCGACCACCGAAGATCTCTTCTGGAGTGTTTGTGTATCTAAAGGCGTTGCTAATACTGGACCATGCTCAGCTGATGATGACAGCTGCCACGATTGCCGTCCCACAGATATGCGATCTTCATCACTCGAGCAATCATACACTCTACGGCTTTTGCATGTTCGAAAGACGTTTTCTGAAGCATACGATGCCAAGGTTTGTCTAGTGTGGTTCAGAAACATCAGCACGTGCATTGTTCATTATTTTGGAAGTAGTCTCTGGCCAGTGGAAAATACAAAAACCGTCTATGCAAGAAGGGACATAAAGATGCGCAGTACACAGTTTATCATTAATTTCGCCGGAAGCGTTTAAAGTCAACTCTCAGGCTTTGAATTTGTCTGCTTTCATACTTGAAGCTTTGCTTTGGCTCCTTCTCAGTAGCTCATTCTCACATGGTTGGGCTGTGGTTTCCCTTCAGTTAAAGTCCCTTTATTTACTCTTGAATGCCATTCCTACACAATATTTGGCCAGCCTCTGAATCTACTAATTTTCTGGTCGTTTCATGTAGCCTTCGGCACTGGCACTTTTAGAGAATCTCAGGGTTTTTTCGCGAAGACCCTCGGCGAGAGTGCGGGAACGCGTCGTTGTCCTAGAGTAACCACGGCAGTCAATCAGGCACCAACTCAGCCTCACAGGACACGTGATTGGCCGCCGCGGTTACGCTACAAACAACAGCGCGTTCCCGCATCCACGCGGTGCGTCTTCGTGACATGAATTGATTTTCGCTTTCCTGTATCTTAAAGGAAAAAGAGGAGAAGAGAAAAGAAACGGATGCAAAATCTGTAGTACAGCTAAGGTGGTGGGAGTTCATAAATCATATTTTTGTCTACACCTATTTTTGGGCATTTTTCATTTTATAATCAGCTCTTCCTACTGAAACCCAGTGTCCAATGTCACCATGGGCGAGTCGCAGTGCAGTCGGAGGAGGAGCAGGTTTCACCTGCATCGGGAAACACTGTCCATGGTTCGGGTCTCGCCCAGGCCAACCAAGCCCTCCATCTTTTGGATCGGACAGGGGTGTTTCGAGAACTTTTCTTTGAAGGATAGAATATTGACATTGTTCATTGGCTGGTTATCTCAGGTTATTGTACTGACCAAATACACATCCAAATTGTCTTGACATTATTCCGTAGAGGAAGATGATACTGCGAAGGAATTGACTATCACCGTTCATTCATTATCCTTTATTATCCTAGAAGAGAAAAGAGAAAGCTATAGATTTTTATGGTACTGAATCCCTGAAACACCAATTACCGGATAGTTAGAAGGAATGTTAGTCAGTTTCGTTGTGTTTATCTTTCAATGGTCGGTTTTTTATAATTTCTCGTTGAAATAAGTACATATGAGCGTTTTCATGCGGAAATCTTGCGAGAGCAGTGACATGGATGCAACAATTTTAGTGAAGAACAGTGAAGCTATCTGCCCTCACTAATGAGAAAATAACTCTTCACCATACAGTAGGGAAAAATGATTGCCCAGCCAGCTAGCCTCACTCGAAAAAACACGGTCTATTATCTCGTTCATTTGTTAGCCCTTTCATTAAAATGTTTAGCTACGATCTCTTTCCTAACATTTATGTATTCCCATTCGTTTTTGGTAGCCGTGAAGTCGTGGATTTTTCTGTAGGTTTTGACTTCTGCACTCAAAATTACTCCTTAGGAACTTCCGTTGTAAGCATTCAGCGTTCAGCAGCATAAATAAAACATTCTATTGTGCTTCATATTCTCATTGTTTTCTCGAATACGGCTTGAGCAGCGTTGACGTGCTTATAACCCCAAACCACCTCAAACTTGGGGGAATGAACCAGAATCACTGGAATATCAATTCAGCTCGTGATGGAGTTTGAGGATATGGCCAAACGAATGGTATATGGTTGTGCTTGTAAACGACACGTAATACAGCTCTTAAATGAAACCTAAACGTTAACCACGGAGAAACTAAGTTTTACATGTTGCATTATATTATTATTCATGTTATTGATTAATAATAATACTGTTTCAACACGTGTAATAAATTAAAATTAATTGGCGTAGTAAAATGCTTATAAATTCGTATTCTGATCGTATAACACTGCTAGTATAGCTAGAGCCTGCCAAAGGGTGGTTTATTTTGAGGGCGCTGTGTTTAAACAGATTGTATCCAGGTAAGCGCAAATATTAAGCGGCCAGACTTGACTTGACCAAACAGAGGAGAGGCCCGCATAAAGAGTCAGATAAAGAGTCAGAGCAGAAAAGCCAGATTCTGTTTCATTCGAACGTCTCGACATTATAAAATTAACATTAGAAGCTGATTTTTGCTACTCTTAGTTTATGCGCAGCTCTCCCCTGTTTGGTCAAGCCACGTCATTCTAAAGAAAGGTGGTAAAAACAACCTATTACTTTGCTGACATTTGTTTATTTTGACTTTGACTTTATTATTCTTCTGCATCAGGGCGCCGCAATGTGACTCTTATTCGCTTAAATTATCGGATTTAGGATAGAAGCAGCAGTGAACACGATGCATGTATGGACAATAGCTGCTCTGTCTGCGCATCGATACTGGAAGGTACATGGCTCTTCACCTCCGTTGTCTTAAACCTCCGATCAACATCTTTTTTAATTTGGTACATATCGAAAAGAGCCCGTGTAGCGCAGTCGGAGGAGGCGCCGACTGTCGCCTGCACCCGGCACCAGGTTCCTGGTTCGGATTTTCCGCCTAGGCCAACCAAGCCTTCTATCCCTCCGGGGTTGGTGAATTGGTATCAGTCTCGTCTGGGAAGGATAGAGCGCTGACTTGTTCATCGGCTGGCCACCGCAAGTCATTGTATGCCCAAATACGCATTCAAATCGCCTCCACGACATCTCGTAGAAGTAGAATGCATGGAGCATCCCAAGAGAGATTGAGTAACGCCGTCTTTTATCCTTTTATCCTTACATATCGAGCGTTTGCCCAGTCTGATACAAACGAAGAGGCGAGAAATAAGGCACCAGCCAATAAAGACAGCGACTGCTCCAAGTTAATTATTCATTTCACATACCATTGACTATAGTTGCGCTCAAACAAATTTATTCGAATAATTATTCAAATAGTCAACAATAAGTAAATAAATAAATGGCAGAGTATTCGTTTCTAGACTATGTTTCTAGATTTTCAAGTATTCGTCCGAATTTGAACATTGATATTTTCAAAACGCCGAAAATTTCTTCGAGATGGAAGCCATATTCGGATATTATTCGAAAATCGAATGTTTTAACGCTATTCGAAAATCGAATATATTCGTTTGAGCGCAACTATGCTACACCACAAACGAAAAGTGGGGCTTACTCGATTTTCGGTCACTTCGAAAAAAAAAAAAACTGGTGGGCGAATAAATTCGTTCGTGCATTCGCTCGAAATTTTTCGATATCGAATTAATTCGTTCATTCATTTTTTCGATGAATTTTTTCAAAAGCGCAACTATACCATAGACTCTCTAGCGCTAATATTCGCCATGGAGTCGCTATTGAGACTAGGGGGTGTGCCCCAATCGGGTTGAGCAAACGCCCGATGTTCGCCGTTCATTCTTGTTTCCTGTTAGGTTAACCCTTGCTTAATTAGGAGTTGGTGCTTTTCGACTTGTTGGAAGGTGAAGCTTTGCAGATCTCCCGGCCGATGGCGTCACGAATGAGCGACACGTCGGCGAAAGCCCATTGCGTGCTGCTGGGCGTGTTCCTCGCAGCTCTCCTATTTCGTCTCCCGACGTTTCTAATCGAGCTGCAGGTCCGATGGATGCCCATCGTCCTCGTCACGAAGAGGATCGCCGCAACGGAGGCAAGAAAGGGCTTTACGATCAAGAATTACACCTTTGAGAAGAAGGAAGGATCGAAAGGAGTTATGGGGTTGTTCGATAATTAGCGTCGTTTTTTCTCTTAGACGGCGTGAACTATGTATATGTTTTTATGTAGCAGTGATTGCGTAGTTTACATTATTATATACTACTATTTAAAAGGCTAGACTATCTTCTCTAAAAAAATTTTTGGTAAAAACCAAAAACAACGTCATTGGTAAAAAAACAAGTTGGTAAAAAACTAAGTTGAAAACGGACATTCAAAGAAAGAGCCTTATCGGCATATTTTATTGTTTCTCTTCCAAAAGGGCAAAAGTGTCATGCAAGCTCGGAGGAAATTATGTGAAGTTCATGTAGTGGACTACCTTACTGACCGCCAGTGTCAGCGTTGGTTTGTTCGTTTTCGCCTTGATAATTTAAATGTGCAAGATGCACAACGTGCTGGTCGCACAATCACTATTGATGACGACGAATAATTGGCGAAAATGGAAACTAACCGGCGTGTGACAACTTGAAAGATGGCAGAGAAAGTCAAGTCGAATTACATCGTTTGCTTCTACAACATCTTGGTTACGTAGGCAAAATGAGTGTTCCTTACGATTTAAAGGAAAATCACCTCACGAAACGCACTAGCATATGCGGCTCTTTGCTGAATCGTAACAAAAACATTTCTAAAAATAGATGAAAATATGGACTGCTTACGATAACAAAGTCCGAAAACGATCATGGACCAAGCAAAGTACGTCCTCACAATCGACATTCAAAGCCAACATCCACAAAACGAGGGTTATTCTTTTTTGTGTGATGGGACAAGGTTATAGTCTACTTTGAGCTGCTTCCAGGAAACAAAACTATTGAATCGAATGTCTACTGCAGTCAGCTATCGAAAGTGCTGGAAGAAACCAAGAAAAAGAGCCCTGAAGTGGCCAATCGCTAAGAGTGTTCCATCATGTTATATGAGAGGTGTGGGCTAGGCTCTACACCTCTTTGATAACCTGTGAAAAATTATCACAACTCGATTGGGAACTGAGCCGCATCCACCCCACAGCCTGGTTTAGCATCATTAGATCACCATTTGTTTCGCTCTCCTAAGGACCATTTGTATGTTAAGACTTTTGACTCCTATCAAGCTGTTAAAAAAGAGTTGCACCAGCTTTTCGCTTCTAAATACCGAGGCTTCTTTGAACGTGGTATATTTCAACATGCCTAACCGTAAATGACAAAAGCGCATCCATCAAAGTGGATAATATTTCATTGCTTAATATTTGTTGTTAATATTAGGTTGGAAAAACTCTTTTCATTTTTTTCAAAGGTTTATTACTTCACAACTACAATGTCAAATCAATTGAGATAAACTCCATTTTGTTCCACCACACTTCTGGGTCCTTTTCTAATTCCTCTCGCTCAAACGACTGCAGCTCTGGAGTAGAACCATCGCTGAATCCAATTTTTGAGGTCTTCGTCCGGTTCAAAATATTTCTCCCCAATTTCTTCCTTGAGAGCTCGGAAGATATGGAAGTCGGTAGGGGCGAGGTTAGGGCTATACGGTAGATGTGGCCTTAGTTCCCAGCCCAGCTCCTTTATTGTTTCGCTTGTGAGTCTTGCAACATGTGGTTTTGCACAGAGTGTCTGACAGGGCATGCGGAACCCAAGCTCCAAATTTCCATGCCAAGCCAAGAACCATCAGATGGATGCCTACTATCCTATGAGACACTTCGAGGTTCTCTTCCAGTTGAAGTGTCGTCTGCCTACTATCGGTACGAAGAAGATGGAGTAGTTCAGTGTCGTCCAATTCAGTTGGCCTTCCTGTCCTTGTTTTGTTCTCGAGTGAATAATCTCCCTTTAAAAACTTTTCGAACCACTCATAACAGGAGCGATGAGTAGTAGATCCTATGCCATATGTATGGTTAATTTGGTCGGCTGCCTGACGTGCTGTAGACCCTTTAATAAATTCATGAAGAATGCCGTGCCGAAAATGGCCATGAGGTAGATCTGGCATTGTGGCCGGAAGATTGGATAGATAACGAAGCACAAGAAGGGTCTTGACCAATGTTCGCGTGTGAACGGTAGACAAGTGTGATAGGATTACGAAATCAGCAATCAATATTGTCTAGTGTGTTTACAAGGAGAACGGTAAAAAAATTTCAAAGTGTGAAGAGACTTTTTTCCCAACATAGTACAAATGAACTCACTTCGAAAAATATGAAAAAATTACATTAATTATCGAGCAACCCAATATATATCTTAATAGCGTAATTCTGGCAAAGCCGACGTCTCCTGTTCTGGAAGTTACCACTGTAACTCAAAGAATTACATCTCCGATGATGAAGTTTTGTGCTGACATAGAAATTTCAGGTCCTCTCTCCGTATAGACTGATTTACCACTCCATTCTCGATCCGTTGTTCAACAATATTCTACCGTTTATCTGGATGAGCCTGTTCTCCTTAATGACGCTGTTTGAAATATTGCGAAGTCGACACCTGGTCCAGCATCGGCTTGGATTCCTGTTCTCGAAGGAAAGCGGTTTCACGTAAGTTCCCTTTCTTTAAACTGCAACGAAAGGAGCTGGACCAAACGCTCTCAATCAGAATATTTTAGCCAACAGCACGCTACACGTCTTCTGAAGAAGACGGAGCTCAGTCGCCAGACACAGGAACTACGCGCTACGATATCCATAGTGCTGATGATAGTGCTTTATTTGCTGCTACACACACTGAGGCTATACATAATAGCCCGAAAATGGCAACTTCTGATGAATCGCAGATGCCCCACCAGGTATCCGGAAAATGCTGATCCTACAAACTAGCATGGCCTACATATGTCCTGTCATATGCCATGTTCACTTAAAATTGGACACTTTTCAAATGTAATCGGGCACTCTTCCAAGAAAGCTTGACATGATTAAAGTCAAACTAAATATGATCTGGAAAACGGACGTCTTTCAGATTAAGCTAGAGGTAAGAATAATTTTTTTAAAGGAAAATTTAGCAAAACCTTGTCTGAAGATTTTATTTCTGCTGCCTTAATACTCGAACGCACTGCTCGAAATTTTATAAAATTTTTATTTTTTTTTAGGAAAGTATTGGCTTAACGCGTAATTTGAAGAGCAAGAACACAACAATCCTTTGTGCTAAAAAAGCAACTACGCCAGGCACCATTCCAGGGAGTCATTTAATTGATAGAAAAATCTTTGTCGCGTGGAATTATGCACGTTTTATTAACGGTATAACGAAAGCGCTTGTATTAGGTTGTCTCATAAGTCCCCGCCGTTTTTTTCAAGTAATCATTGCGGATTTCGCTGGCAGGCTTTTGCATAGCTCTATACAGCTTTCGAAAGAGTATGATTTGCTCTATCAGAGCATGTATTGCATTTCTTTTTTCATCATGAATTTTGTCAATTTTTAAGTCGTTGAAGTGAAAAGGGAAAAAGTGAAAAAGTAGCCATTTGCGCACTTGTTCTCTCCGCTTAGGTTTGTCATTTTTTGCGCAGTTTTTTATAACATTTGGAAGACAATGTTCTGTACTACAAGAATATGTGTTGGTCCTATTTTTTCACTCGTCCTTTATTGATTTTTAGGCCGTCAAATTGGGAATTCCGACTTTTCCGTCCCAATTTTTACCGACAGCTCGGTTTTGTGGTTGGACTTTTTGCTTGGTGTTATAGGTGGTTCGGAAGAGGATGTCTTGCTCAATAAGAATATTTGTGTCGCGTTTATTGGCTCACGCTGATTTCTGTCGAATATCAACAACCGAAGAAGGAGATGGAGTTGTTGGTGAAGACGATTTTTCTCTTTTTGGCATTTTGTTGACATTCAGTAGAAATCAATAAACGCGACACACATTCTTATAGAGCAAGACATTTTCTTTCGAATGACATATAACGCCAACCCAAAAAGTCCAACCACAAAGCAGGAGCTGTCGGTAAAAATAATCGTCCTCCTTCGGACGTCCCAATTTGATGCCCTAAAAATCAATAAAGGCAAATGAGCAAATAGTACGAACACATATTCTCGTAGTACAGAACATTGTCTTCCAAATGCTATGAAAAACTGCGCAAAAAATTACAAACCTAAGCGGAGAGAACAAGTGAGCAAATGGCTACTTTTTCACTTTTTCACTTTTCACTTCAACGACCTAAAAATTGACAAAATCCATGATAAAAAAGAAATGGAATACATGCTCTGATAGGACAAACCATATTATTTCGAATGCTATATAGAGCTATGCAAGAGACCGCCAGCGAAATCCGCAATGACTTCTTGAAAAAAACGGTGGGGACTTATGGGACAACCTAATAAAAAGGCCAAGACATGTAAAAACACGCACATTCCTTTATTTTTTCTTTTATTTTTTCACTTTGGGTTTTTAAGCGAGCGGAAATCACCTTCGCTGTCAATCAAATGAAAGTCACAACGATCTAGACTAGTGCATGGTGCGATCTCTTGTTTTATCTTATAAAAATTCACGCAGTGACAGATGGTTCACTTATTGGGACAGATGGATTTTAAAATTTTTAGAGAAAATTGTATTAAATTTTCCTTGATCTAAAAATTATTCTAACCTTTTTGGAAAGTTTTCACTCTGATGTGAAAAAGACTCCTTTTGATCTAGAAGATGTTCAAGTTGATTTAAAATAAACGTCACGCTTGCTTGGAAAAGTGCCCAGTTTGGTTTAAAAAGTTTGCGATTTCAATTTGTCTCTTAAATTTAGTTTCAAAAGTGTTCAATTCGATTTGAGGAGTATCCAGTGTTTAACATAAGTTTCCTATTTGGTTTGAAAAGTGTCTAATTTGACGTGAAAATATAATTATATATAACTTGGCCGCATGATAGACGCTTTCATAACGAGTAGAAATTTGCTCGACCGAGCAATATATCTCCCTGATCAAAAATCAATGATATCGTTCGACCGATCGATAGTTTTGTTTGATCGAGGTTGATAATTATAGATGATATCGCTAAACTAATATTAGACAGACTGAGGTGAGCTGATTGATATCTAATGGCCCTTCCTGGAAAAGGTATTCAAATTTTTTTGAGTTAGATTCATGTATATGAACTGGCTACTAACAACTTTAAGAATGTTGCTTCAGCCAGTCCTGCGACTAAAGAGGCTAACTTCTGGTTATCAATATTTTAGGTACTTTCCGGGCTAGAGCCCAGTGCTGCCGGGAGTGTGCATTTCACCTGTCCCTAGGCGCCGTCCTATTCTGGAGTTGCTTCTCTTACTGCGGTGTTAACGCACTAACGTACGATCCCATTCCCTGCGGCACTGGACACCTGCCCGGAAAGTACCAAGTCTCAGAACTGCAAAACTGCGATAAGCTGACTCAATCGCTGACTTGGGTGCACTATGGGAGTCCCCAACATCTCTTTGCTCATCATTCACCCATAGATATGTTCTTCTTTAGGTCTGATTACTTCCATTCGTACATTGCTCATCTGCTCTCAATGGTGTCGGCGACGGTGAACGCTTTCGTGTTTATCGCGTTCACAAATCGACTGCGACGATACTTCCAAAAGCTGATTCGGAAGACGAGCCGAACACTGTCGAATTCGAGCGACCCTCCACTATCTCCGCGAAACACTGCCAGCACAGATGGAACTCATGTCCGTAACGAGCAGAGCATTTCCTTATAGACCATTCCTTCACTTTGATCTGATGTGCATATTAAGCTCTTCTTGACACTAGCGGAAAAGTGTCCCTGGGCGTGTACAAGGGGCGGACACAAGCAAGGGATCAGCCAATCATCACATGCTCTTTGCGATGTGCGCATCGGCTTCTGATTGTGTGACCCCACCTGTCGATTCTCTTCTTGTACATGTCCAAGTACAACGCTCCGAAAGTACTCCGTGTCCTTTTGTTTCCATTGTTATGAGTGTCACAGTTGTTACGTTTTTGTGAATTGAATGTGAAATGGACAGACACAAGCTCCTTAATATTACATCACTACCTCAATGACCCTGTACTCCTTCCTATTAGAAATCTTATGCGACGACGGTCAAGAAATCGTGAAGTTGTGAAATATAATAAATTGAGCCAACTACGTTGTCGTCCACAGCATTTGCACATCGAAATCCGTAACAAAGCCATGCTTGGTTCCTACTACTCTTCTTCTTTGTTGTTGTTAGCATGATCCATGGTCCCTCTTTGGCATAGAGACCATGAATTGTAAAGAGGATTAGGAACAGACTCACCAGGAGACTATCTCAACGGTAGGTCGGAACGGCTCAAGTATTGTATATGGGCAGAATCGCCTCTCTCTGGGAAACACCAAAATGCAAATATCTCGACCCCAATAAAACTCTGCACAGAGATAGGGACGACAGAAGTTGGGCCGTTAGCGGCGTTAGCCCAATGCGTAGAGGCGGAGGGTGGGCTCAAGTCTGCTGGAAATAGCGATCACGAGCGAGCGTAGAGGGGCGGCGTAATCCCCATTTGCATTTTGTTGTTTCCCAGAGAGAGACGATGCTGCCCATTTACAACACTTGGGCCATTCCGACCTACCGTTGAGATAGTTTCCTGGTTAGCCCTGCGTCCGATTGCGTTTGTTCGTTTCATCTGAAGGATTCATTTGAACAGTTCTTATATTCACAGGAAGATATGGCAGGGACCATAGAAGAATCAGGCGGTTTTCGATTACCGTCAAAGGATCCATGCTTTGCGAAGTGTGCTGCTGGACTCAGCTGATGCGACAGCCATAACCGACGGCGAGCTTCGGCCATTGTTGGGTTGTCGGACTGAGAGCAGGGCCTGGAAAGAAAGCAGTACGGCTATCTGTGCAGGCCGTCAGTTTGCAAAAAGGTAAACAGTTACTAAATGGGCGGTTCCGACCTACCGTTGAGATAGTTTCCTGGTCAGAGATCACTCATACGAAATGTGGCTTTTGGTCGACACATGCCGATCAGGTTCATGTATTAGATCGTCCAAGAAGTGATGTCGTTTTTTCGACGCTGACTTCAACTGAACAAGTTTTTCTCAAAACTTTCTCTGCAACCAAAATTGTAATCGCCATCATTATCAGCAAGCTTTCGCTATCTAGCGAGCAAATCTTCAGTACCGAAACGTTAAAAATGTTGTGGTTTTTCAGTAAAATATCTGGACAGAATTTTGAATATCCTCTATATTTTCAAATTCTTTGACGCTAAGAAAATATTGTAGGGATTGGAATGAGTAGTAATCCGAAGATACCGAGATCGGAGGAGTACAGTGGGTGATGCCGAACCTCCCATCCTAATTCATCAAGTTTTTTTCAGTTTCGGTTTTGCACAGTGCAGTCTTCCATTGTCGTGTTGACGATCCTTTCTGTTGACGATCGCCGGTTGCTTTTCCATTAAAGCTTGGTTCACTCCACTAGAGCTTGGTTCACTCGATCCAGTTACACAGTAGAGATTTCCGTGAACAGTTTGTCCAGGTTTAAGCACTTCAAAATGAACAATTCCGCGGATATCCCAACAAACAGACAGACGCGCCTTTCGGGGTGAGGTCGGCTTTGCAGTACTTCTTGGTGATTCCTTTGGAATCAGCCACGGCTTCTCGCGCCTTGAATTGTCACACGAAACCCATTTTTCGACTCCTGTGGTCAGGCGCTCAAAAGATGGATATGTACGGTGTCGTTGAGGCAATGCGTTGCGTCTTCGATCGGTTGGCTCCGGCAGATTGTGGGGTACCCAAACCCTTGTTCTGCATACTTTGCCCATATGGCATAGATGGGAATGGATGGCCGATTTGGGTTCGTTTAGGGTAAACGATGGTTCCTCCACTGCTTGGCAAGGATTTGCCACCATTTCTGCCCTACGCATGTCGTTGTCAAACGCTACGGGTATTCCCGATCAAGAGGAGTCAGAGGGATCGAAATTCCCGGATCCGAACTTTGACAACCATCTTTGGCATTTGCGAGTGTCCAATGCACCCGAATATACATCGTATCTATTTTTGGTAGCGACTGTTGTGTTACTTCCCTTGCGAAACTCGAAAAACATGCACAGCTGGGTAAGCGTCTCTAAGATTTGACTGGTCATTTCACCTGAACTTGTAGTCAAAACATTCAGTGAAAAAAGCAAGCCTCATTTACCATAGAAAACTTGGGCACACCTTCGAGATACCTAAATTAGTCGACAAATAATATGTAATTATTAAAATGCACAAAAGCTACATGACTTATTGGCTGACCTAATAAATATTTGCCAGCCTTTCAATGAGTTTTCATGACCTTGGTGGACTTCCTGATGCAAGGAAGAATGCTTAGAGTCGTTTTTTTGTGAATTTTGGCTCATATGCGCCAGCACACAGCTCTTACAATTAGGCACATCAAGTCCACCGCGACTTTCTCGCGATTATGGGTTGTTTCGTGGGATGGTTAAAGGATGTTGCTTTGAGCCTTATCAGATTGTCGCGCTAGACAAACAAGAAACATGGTGGTAAAAGCCAGTCGTCTGGGAAATCTACATTGTGTCCATCCCATCGCCTTTCTGATTTATTTCGCATGTTAGCTTCTCATATTAGTGATTAAGGTGTACTAGTCATGATATTGAATACGGACTTATACTACTATTTACAATGGGGGTCTAATTACCCAAGTTTGAGGTAAGGCGTGATCTACGATTCGTTTACGTGTTGTGTATCAAGGAAAACGGACTCCAACTCAACCATCGAAACTCGCTCATCAACTTGCAGGATTTGCCGTCACGCATAGCCCGGCAAAGGTCGCTCATACCAGAACAGCTCGTCCGAAGTCAGAGGGCAGATAATAATGACAATACCACCTGATCGTCGCGACTGGCGTTAGACATTGCGGTCGGTAACTGCTGAATCCCGAGGGTTTCTTCATCTTATTTCGCCGTGGCGCCAGCCCCAATTTGCGGGGAGTTATAACATGGTCGTAGAGTCTCCGAAAGCTCTACCTTACTTATTTTCTTACTTGCGTTTAACAGCGAATGAACAATACTCCCAAAAAATCTCGGATGTTCCTGCTGCGATATGCAGATTTCGGTGAATAACACCGATTTCAATCTATCGGTGCAAGGTTTACGGGAATGCGTCTCGGCTTCAACACACGTATTTTTTGCAGACTTGGTGAAGATCTGGAGCTATCCTGAAGTGAAGCTTTTTTACTCTGCCAAGGTACAAAATGATAGCGGTGCGATGATTCGGTGATTTTTTCCGGTTTCTGTCTGATGGTGCGGCGTCCTGCGGATGTCGATTCAGCTTCAACTTGCCTAATTCTGTATATACGGTAAGGCCCCATTTATACTTCCGAGCGACGCGACGGCATGGACAGTGGTAAAATTGATCGATCGCCTCGCTGGGTCAATGTGGCCACAATACGTGGCGTCGCGTCGCTCGGCGTCGAAGTATAAACGGGCCCTAAAGGTGTGTCAGTATGCTCAAAGCGTTTTAGCCTGTGAAGATACGAAATAATGGCGGCTCGACGATTTCTGGGCTTTTCCGATTTCCGCTTGTCGCTGCGGCCGATTCAACTCCAACTTGGCTAACCTTGTAAATGCGGCAAAGATCTGCCAGTACGCCGCCAAAGCGCAGCATTTGTTCAAGCCTGCCAAGATACGAAATGGCAGCGGTGCGAGGATTTCGGTGATTTTTTCCGATTTCCATCTGTCGCTGCGGCGTCCTCCGCGATCTGATTCAACTGCAACTTGGCTAATTTTGTAGACACGATCTGTCGGTATGCTAAAACGCAGCGTTTTAGCCTGTCAAGATTTAAAATGGTAACGGTGCGACGATTTCGATGAATTTTTTCCGATTTCCGTCCGCCTGTACGGCGTCCTCTGGGTGCTCCCATCTTCACATTTTCCCATTTTCACCTACCCGACTATTGCTAGTGATAGTTGTCATGCTTCTTCATTTTCATTTCGTTTTTCTAGAAGTTTCTAAGTTCATCGAAAATCAATTATGATGGCTGTATTCACCCTTTTTTGTTGAATTTCTTTGGAGTTTTTTCTTCTACGTGATTTTTTTCTTCCTAATTTGTTGTGTAGGTTGATAGATCATTTCGTGTGCGCTATTTTTTGAAATAAATATTAATCATTCAAAAAGGATAAAGGACGGCGTTACTCAATCCCTTTTGGTATGCGCCATGCATTCTACTTCCACGCGATGCCGTGGAGGCGATTTGAACGCATATTTGGCCATAGAATGACTTGCGGTGACCAGCTGATGAACAAGTCAGCGCTTTATCCTTCCCAGAGAAGTCTGGTACCAATTCACAGACTTCGCAGGGATGGAAGACTTGGTTGGTCTGGGCGGGAAATCCGAACCAAGAACCTGGTATCGGCTGCACGCGACAGTCAGCGCCTCCTCCGGCTGCGCTACACACGCCCTATTAAATATTAATAAATACTACGTATTTGCCTTGCTTTGTAGACTCAATAAAGATCTGTCAGTACGCTGAAGCGTTTTAGCTTGCCAACATAGGAAACAATAGCTTGTAATAGTGCTCTCTACCAAGATGGCGACGTCGTTGACAAGGTCCAGATCGGGGAGAAGCTGTAAACCACGCAACGCTTTCTCAGACTCACACTCCACTTCACGAAATTCAGCGCACGATGTTGAAAAGCGGTTGCAAGGGTATACATCCCGCCTCACGCCTGTCGTAATCTCGAAAGGTTTGCACGCCCTCATCTACCTTCACTCAATACGAACATTAGGAACAGAGACTTCAGTAGATCATGATGAAGACGCCCAGAAAACCGCACAATCGGAATGTTCCAAGCGCATTACGGTGCGTTGAAAGAGAATTTCTTCGCAGCACGATCCATCACTTCGAATAGGGACTGGTTTTCTCGTGGTCGACTTCAGTAAGCGTCTCTCGGTAACAGGATGGTGAGGAAGGCTATTGATGGCACTGGTAGAAAAGCTGTATCTCTCCAGACTCTGCCATCGTATAGGCCTTAGAAGAAAGAAGAAAAGAAATGCAGAGAAAGGTGCAGGCAAGAAGTGGACAGCGTCGGAATGCACATTAGACGACAATGAGATAGAAACCTTCATCGTAACCGATAACACTCTGAAGAACCAACACTGCGCTCCTCTACAGTACTACATGGCATTACGCGTCGATCATCACTTTGCCATTGCCGTTGACTTTTACGACTTGGGGCGTTCCTGGCTCGAATTCGGGCGTCACCCCGCGATACGGTGCCTTCCATGGTCCAGTTCTCGGTACCATCTGGATGCATTCGGGAATCGGACACACGCTGAAAAACAGGGACGGTTTTGATCGAAAACATGGCACCAGATGGTTGAGGTCGACTCCACGTACCTGTAGCAGAGCGTACACCCAGTGCAGTCGTCCTCATTCACCTTTGGCTGGTGGGTTTCCTTACTGAACGAGATGGCTTGGTATCCGGAGTCGTTGCATGTCATGTAGCACTTGCCGCAGTTGATGCACATGTCCTGAAGTCGAGCCATTTTCGTTAAGATTCTTGCTGTTTAAGGCGCAACACTGCTCACGTCATCTATGACCGCGACTTTTTGGTCCTGGTTGTCAAGTGTAACATAGGTCCCGATTCGCGAAAGAGCAGATCCAATCACTTCCTGAAAGCACAGCAGGGTTAAAAGATACTAATTTGGGCGGAACTGCACTTCTTCATAAATATATCGACAAAAAAGGTTCCATGAACTAGAAGTCATTATTCATAAGATTGTAGCATTCCAAATAGTAACATTCTTACAGGGAAAACTTAACTCCTCGGACTTTTTGATGTAACCACCAGTAGAACAAGGGCTGGAACGTTAAAGCTTGCCGGTTCGCTCGCAAAAACTAGGATCAGGTCAGATTTCTTCCCCTTTAAAACATTTCGCTTATATGTACCTTTGATTAGAGACAAGGTACTCGAAATGCCCAGTAATAATGTGTTTAAGAGATATCTTGGCCAAAGGCTTGAGAAGATGTAATTTTAATTTCAAGTAGTCGCGTACCTTGCTCCTTTACTTATGTTTTACTACTTAGGTTTCATATTGGCACTTTATTTTTATATTTTTGCATATTTTTATTCAATGTTTTGTTTGACTGTTTCTGTCGTTCTTTTGTACTTCGGTTTTTACAGCTGCTGCTTTGAAACGCGACTTTGCTCGCATCCCTAAATAAATAAGAGAAGAACCCTATAATTATTTTTGTAGATTGAAGAAATCGATACTAGTTGCTGATGTGGCCTACATGGGATGAGGTGGGAACGCGTCAGATCAATTACAACAAATTAGAGCATCGACCGAATCCGCATCAGCGAATCAGGGACCGACCGCAGATCTCGACATGGTGGCACGCCCGTTCGGTGCAGTCTGGTTGGTCCAAAACGCTTCCCATTCACATTCCGTGCAGGTCAAATTAACGACCAGTAGATCAGTGTCAGGATTTCGACTTGACAAATAATGGAAACAAGTGGAAGCAAATCTGTTTCCAATTCTCGAAACAGATGAAGACACGAACGACAAGAAATTGGAAAACTAACACCTTCTCTACAAAGCCCCTGACGAAGCCGTGTACGTAGAAGGCGGAACGGCTTTGAGTACATATACATATACATATCGGTAGTTTGCCCTAGCGGGTTGGTCCACATTCCTAAGTACCAGCATGGAACTAAAGCACAGGTTGGTGCAAATCCAAAAAGGAGTGGGAGCTACGTGAATTGAATAGGTAGCTAATGTAGTCAACGCCTTGATTAACTGGCACCGCCACTGCTGCAGTCCTTGTACACTGCAGGGCATATGTTCGATATGTACACCGTTTTGCAAGATTGGATGAAGCATGGATGCATCTGGTAGTTCACTGATACTCACATGCCAAAAGAGACACCAATACGTACTATGTGACCATTTGCGCGAAATCGGTATAACGCCAGCTTGTAATGTCAGTAAAAAACAGCACGATTCTACGTCGAACTTTAGCTGCACTGCGCTTCACTCATAGTAGGAAAAAAATCAATGGGAATGTCTTTTTTGTCATCACGTGGTTAGATAAGGTAAATCAAGCTAATACGTAAGTAAGGACAGCAAGTAAGTAGGGTCAGGCAAGTGTAAGTGTTTTAGGTACAGTATGGTAAGGAAACGCGGTTTCAGTGGAAATTTTTCTGCAGATTGTTATCAACGTGAATCTATCAACGTCAAAGCACGCCTTCAATCGATAAGTCGCGCGCGTGAGATTGCTGCTATCTTGGAATGAGCTCCTTCGTAATGCCCTACCTACGATCTGGCATAGTCAAATAGTTAGTAACAACAGCACTGCAGAGATAACTCGCCTGAATAGTGGGAACGACTTCGACTGCAGTATCTGGGCGAGAGGCGAAGCTATCGTCGGCCGATACGATAGTGGTGTCTTTGAAGGTGCTCTTCTCCAGTTTAGACCGCTCGTCTCGATATTTCCCAAAGTGAGGTAGTCCCTGAAACAGAACATAGTTAGTTGCCTGCATTACGTCAGTATAGACTCTTTTTTGTACATTCTGACGGCTCTTACCGAATTCCTGACGGTGACCGGCTTTCCTTTCTGGTATTTCTCAGCTGGAGGACTCTGGCCGTCCCAATCCTTCAACGACTTAGCACCTTTAAGATAGAGAAGAGCTTTCAGTCCAACGCAATAATCATCCACGACGGTGAAGTCCTGATTCTGTACGGCCGAGCAAACCTGAAACAATTACTCTATTTAAAAAAATTATTTATGTCAAGATGGCTGACCGTTTGAGAAAAGAGAACGAGATTCGTCCTAATCTACTTAAAGTACTGTTCGTTTAGCCTAGCTTTACGTTTTTTCTGGGTAAGTGTATCTGTTCATAAATTAAAAAACGTTACTCTTGTTAGGAACTTCGGCCTAGTCGCGAATGCAGGCAGCACTGCACAGGTTGGGACGCGCCAACCAATCAGCTCCCACCGGATGGACACTACGATCGCTAGCCTGATTGATTAGCCATGTGTTCGGTCGGTGCTCTGATTGACTGGTATGGTCCCACCTCCTAAGGCTGTTCGACATGGACCGAAACTTCTAGCGCATTCAGGGCAATTGCTTGACATTAAGTGCAACTATTTAATGCGAAATTGTATTCATGCCATTAATGGCGAACTGCTAGGCCTAATTATTTTCTCCGTTAGGAAGAGCCAACGGCCAATTAACAGTTTCAACGAGGGTCAGATGAGAAATATTGAGAATATGAACGAACTTTTACTTCTCGGTGTCTATCTAGGTTGGTATTAAGATGGCTCTTTGAAAAATGGATCGATCCGTTGGAATAAAAATTAATTAAAAGCAAAAAATAAAAAATAGAAATGAAAAATGAAAAACGCTCCGATTTCCTTTCCACAGTCTGAGTTGGTGATCACATAAAGAACAATATACCTGAAGAACGGAAGCTCCAGCATTCAGGAAGGCCAGACCGGTCTCGGCGCTTTCTATTCCACCGGTGGCCATGATAGGAAATCCTTTCATGTCATTCGCGATGGCGGACACAGCTCGGAGAGCAATCGGTCGAATCGCCGATCCGGACATACCGCCGTACGTCGTCCTGAAAGTGACTGCTTGTGTTTTTCCACGCATTTTTCCCAAAAGCTCATCCTCTAGCTAACGAGTAACATCTTGTGAAGCTTAGAGGGGCGTCCGGCTTAGAACAACAGAAGACCTATCATTTTTTCCACTTTTTGTACTCGGCTATATTGCTACTATCAGCCACTGGTAACAATTTATGGCAAATGTCGCGAAAACGCACAGCAGCGGGTGCGGAAACGCGGCTTTGCTCCTGCTATAATCGCGGCAGCCAATCATGTGCCCTGCTTGTGCGGCTGAGTCTGTGCCCGATTGGCTACCGCGATTACGGTAAGAGCAACGACGCATCACCGCACCCTCGCCGTGCATTTTCGCGACATGTACCCAATCTGACAATCTCAGTCTGCAGCATAATGGACTTACTAACCGTGCCGAAAGAGGCGCCGGCTCTTATGTACTGCATACCGCGGATCCACTCTAGGTTCAGACCCTGCCCAGGTCAACATACCGCTTTTCTGTTCCCACTGCCGGCCATGCTGTTCCGTCAGCCTTCATGTGCATCAGACCCGACACAGTGTTTGTCGCTGTAACACCATCCGCACCTCCTTCTTTGGCGGCTCGAGCAATCGCTCGTATGTCCGTGATATTCGGTGTCATCTTGGGAAAGAACGGTATCTAAACAGGCTTTCTAGAGTGGCTTTAGGCTACCTGCAACAAGCTCCAGGTTAATGAATAAGTTTCGGCTCATACAGCGAAAAAGAATGTCTTTAGGGGACAGGGTTCGTGGTCGCGCCAATACTGCACTACTCCTTACTCCAGAATTTTAAGAAGTATAAGCGAAATTACGCGAAGTTCCTGTTGCATTTCAAAAAAATGATATGATCTACAGTCTTAATACTTATGAAATCTTTTGAAGAGTTCTTTGAAAGATGTTTACATTTCAAAATCATTAAAGACATTCTGAGAATTCAAAATTGTCCCGATTTTTCGGTTTGCACCTAAATTAAGTCCCGCTTCGTCTCCAATAACTTGCTTTCACGTCAAGCCAAACTTTTTTGTTCTAGCTTAGTTTCTTAATGACGTATTTGTTTTCTATTACATTATCTATAATTGGATTATAAAATGGAGAATGGTTAACGAAAACGGGTATACGGCTGTACAACGTGTGGTGAAACACTCACCTTTACGGTATTTCTGACCCAACTGCAGATAGTTCTCACAATTTCTGGATCTTGCCCACATGCAAGTCCCATACCTAAAAAAGTCCAAGTTACAAAGCGCCAGTTTGTTCATTGTTTACCTAAACACTGAGATGCCCTCATGGAGGTTCATTTAGAATTGATGAGTTCCGAGATTTCTTCAAATAATTGTTTCTAGAATGCCATCACTGAATTCCTTGAAACTTGATGTTAATGTGGCCTACATGGGACGCGGAAACACGCCACCCAATCAGAGCTGCGACCGACCACTTGCTTGTCAAACAGGATACCGACTGCGCATGCTTTGTCTTATAGTTAGTGGCTCGCCAATTCTATGCTGCCACGTTGGTCTGGTGCACAGCTCCCACCCCTCCCCATGTAGGTCACATTATCGACAAGCACCCAAGTAGAGTAAATAGGCAGCGCTCTATTTGTGTGAAGCGACAAGAACGATCAGTGAGCTTCCAAAGCTTTGAAATTGCTGGCTGACATCTCGAGGTGTCTATACAAAATAAATTATTTGAACTTTGCGGAAAAATGCTCCGTGAATACGAGCAGCCTGTAGGAATGCTCATATGGCTAAAAGGCTTGTTGGCCGATATCTCCAGGATTCTTGATTGCTTATCCCTTTTTTTGTGTTTGCGCACTCTATTCTTAACCAGCAGTGTTTGGCTCATTCTATTCTTTTGCGAGTACTATTAGGCTGTAACGAAATAAATGGCACTGAACCACTGTAAATTTAAACAGTTAATATCTCGGTTTGTAGACAAGTTTATCAATCGAAATAAAAACCTTCTGATTCAACACATCTTTGCCAACGTGACACAAGCTTTTTTATCCCAGTAGCGTAAAAATCAGAAGTTCTGGAATTGACGAAATCATCGAAGGCACTTTCGGCATCCTGTTGGTATTTGAATATTTTCCCTACCAAGAAGTCGCCAAGATGCTTGAAGAAATGGTAGTCTGTTGGGGAGAGGTCGGGAGAAAACGGAGGATGTGGTAGAGTTTCAATGCTCAGCTCATTCAATTTCTGCAACGTCATTCGTGCTACATGGGGGCGAGCATTGTCGTGCAGAAGGAGAACTCGCCTTCGGTTTACCAAGGCCGGCTGAATAACCTTCCACTTTTCCATCATTTCTTCACTTTCAATGCAGCACTCCTCTGCCGTGATGGATTCACCGGGAGGGAGAGAGCTGTGGTGAATAATTCCCAGCGAACACCACCTACTGTCACCATTACTTTCTTTTGGTGCTTTTCCGGCTTCGCAAAAACCTTGGGGCTCTCATCGCTGTCCACCCACTGTGCCGATCGTCGCCTGTTGTCGTACATTATCCATTTCTCGTCACAGGTTACGATCAAGGAATGGGTCCGTTTCGTTCCGTAGAAGCAGTGCGGACGAGATCTCATATCGTCGGTTTCTTTGCTCCTTAGACGCTCGTGAGGCGCCCATCTTTCCAGCTTTTTGGTCTTTCCAATTTCCTTCAGATGCCGGGCAGCTGTGTTGTGACTGACACAAAGAACCTTCGCTATCTCCCTGGTACCTTTGTGTGGATCCTCCTCTACCACATCTCTCATCTTGTCCTCATCAACATCACTATGCCTCCCACGACCTTCATGTTCTTCCAAGCTCTCATCTCCATTCCAGAACTTCTGATACCAACGATACGCCGTCCGAATTGTGGAACATCCTTGACCGAATGCGGCGTTGATCTTCTCGTCCGCCTCCTTAGCTGTAGTGCCCAGCTTGAATTCATACAAGTAAATTCCTCGGATTACCCTTTTGTCCATCTGCAAAAAAGTCAATAAAACTCTAAAGTTTTCCCACTTTTACATAGAAAATTTGATACTCACCGGTAGAGCAATGTTTGCGCTTCTAAATGATATGCCACATGTTACGGTTTGTTCTTGATCAAACGCGTAAAGACGCGCCAAAAAATGGCGCGAGCCAGTGCCATTTAATTCGTTACAACCTAATATTTCGTTCTTTTTTTCGGTTTCACTCTGTGTAGTCGTTCACGTACACGGTAAATAAATAAATATAATCAAAAACTGAGGGGGTATAGTAATCCTCCAAATTTGTCCCCTTAGCATTTTTTTCATTTGTTTATCCATTTATGTTGGTCGAAAGGGCTCGGTTGACACGACTGAATCTAAACGAAGACCGAAGGCAACCATATTACGTAAAAGGAAAAAACAAATAAAATAACATAAAAACTAGCGTGCTGACACCTCAATGATCTTCATTAATTCTGTTATAAGCTGTGTGCTCCATTATGTCAAACGTACAAAAAAGTTTTCTGAATTACGCACCTTTTTCTCCCATTCCATGAGGGCACGATAAGTTCAGCTCAAGAATGTCAGCGCCAGCATCTTCGCATTGTTTTGCTAGCAATGTCCAGTCTTCCTGAAATGTTTGGAAAATTTATAGAGGAGGAATGCAAGACCTCAACAGTACTTCATATTTTTCAAAAAATATTTCTGTCAATTTTTTAAATGAATAGATCGAGAAGGGTCTGGCATGAAATGGGTGTCTAAAAAGACGTGTGGCTGCATGAAGTGAATACGATGCGCACTCCGAGCTTCATTACACTCTAAGGTCATTGTTGTGAACAGGTGAGTGTAGTGCAGTCGGAAGTGGCGCCGACACTCGCGTGCACACCAAATCGGTTCAGGGCCCGCTCAGAGCCACCAGGGTTCAGACCCGATACCTCCGGGTCTGAACCCTGGTGGCTCTGAGCGGGCCCTGAACCGATCATGTTCACTAGGCCTCTGATACCTCCGGGTCTCTGAATTGGTGTCAGCCTTGTCTAGAAAGAAGAAAACGCTGCTTTGTTTATCGGCTGGCCCCGCAACCCATTCTATGTATCTACAGGTCACGTACGCAATCTACTACCCTCACAATATCCCATCCAGGTAAGACGCATGGCGCATCCCAGGCAGAAACGGATCAACACCGGACGTTATCCATCGTCTTCCCAATACTGACCCTTAGGAAGGCGTAGTCTATTCAGTAATAACAAAACAACTAGAAGGTCTGCGATCAACCGCTCATCTCTCACCTTGCTGAACGTGCACATGATCGAGGCCACAATGACCTTTGTGGGGAAGTCTCGCTTCAACTCCCTGATGCATTGCAGCCAGTAGGCAGCAGTTTTCTCCGAAATCAACTCGATGTTCAGGAACGATCCCTGAAATGTCATTTTTATTTATACTTTATAAACACACCCAAGAAGTCTTTTACATAATCAAAAACATAATCACTGTCGTATATGCCACTCTTACGTCTAAATGGATATCTTCTAAAAGAAACTCGAGACTTTTCCAGCCAAAAATGGCACCTTCAAAATTAAAGTGTACAGGCCTTTAGAAAATCAAAGCAAATTTTAATCTGAAAGCCTGGATACAACCTTCTCCAAAAATTCATTAAGTAGTTTGACTGTGTAAAAGAAGTAAACACCTTATTTGAATATTTTTAAAATTGAGTTTTTGTGCGCTTCGGTTGAAATGTTAATTTTTCGCTAAATATTATTCTTAAGCTCATTTCAAAGTGTAGAAAAGCGAAAGTTTTCGACATATTACACGAAAAGATTGCTTCGGGTACTCACTCAGTACATAGCGGTTTTTAAATGTTCCGCTATCTAAAAATTATTTTACACAATCAATCAACTAGATTACTTTTCTTCTCTTTACCGTTTAATACACACAGTTAAATTATCAAGGTGAAGTTGCATGGATTGCGTGTTTTTGTCATAGTTCATCCTTTATCATTAAGTAATACGCAACTCCATCTTAATGGTGTTTCTATAATCAATCGATTTAAAGTCATAAGGTACTGAACGAGAGCATGGCGCAATCTGTTCCTGTGGTATACTAAAATTGCTTCCCCTTCCACATTTTAAGATAAACATTTTGTAGTTAAAAAACGAACATTCGAAGAATTTATTCACCTTTCTTGGAGCAAAGCAAGCGATCAGTGGATTCGCAATGAAAGTCGAAGTGAAATTGTCAATTTTAAAATTAATTTGGCTTTCTAGAAATCTTTTCAATTCTAAGAAATTCCATAATGGTTCGAAAACGGAATCCGAATTCGTTACAAAAAGTGCCCAGCTCGCTTTGAATTGTGTTAACAATGGCGGAATGTACAGTGTAATTATGCTTGCAAGAAATTTTCGAATATTCGATTGATTTCGAATACCGGAAACACTAGAGCATTCGAAGTCGATTATGTTCCAAAAACGTGATATTTCTGTTTATTCGAGTTCATATACATTCTATAAACGCAATTCCTTGAATATTCGAATTTGAGCATTTTAAAAACCCAAATTTTCCACTGCTCGAATCCGGATATTCGAATTCCAATAAAATGCATTCAAAAACCTATCCGAATGGCTACCAGGCACAACTATGATACACATTCATATAGAAATTCGCTCGAACATACAAATAGCACCTTTTGAAAACTTGAATAGCTGTGGTTTCCTGGAAACGTTCGAATATTTAAATGATTGCTGGGCACAGAAAATTTTCGAATGCTTGAATTCCAACATATTTGATTGAGTAGGTTCGGAAAAGGTGATTCCTTGAATATTCGAGTACGAGGTTTTATTTTATTTATTTTGCATTAAACAATAATGTTGTTGTTAGTCATACTGAATACTACTTCATTGAAATAAATGAATTAAAGAGAAACTATGTAGAATACCTGGTTTGGACCGTAGATAGGGCCACTGGTTGATCCTCGAACAATACGTGGAGAGACGTTCGTCACGAGATCCTGAACCACTGCGGATATATGTATAGTCCAAGTATGTAGAGCTACTATTCCCAGTAAATAAAAAGTACACATCTAATGCAGCGACAAGTGATGCCAGAGTGACCCAGCCGCAACTTCTTTCATTCAACGCGCTCAAAAGAATCTTAGGCGCTTCCCGAATTAGGTGGCTTCAGAGAATTTCAATGGTCTTCCTAGGAGGTGATAAAGCACATCTTAGGCGGACCTAAAATGCAAACCTGGGATCAGAAAAACATCAAATACAAAGTAAAATAAAAGGGAAACACTCATAAACAGCCGTCGGCAAGAGATTAAGCCCTCAGACTTAAAGAGCCCATCCACACTATCGAAAGCGGGTCCTGCCATGGGGAGTCGCACAACGACTCACAAAGTGAGGGCCCTGTTTTGTTTTGGACCAAAAATGGCCGAAATGGCCCAAAATCGCTCGCGTCGTGCGTGGTGGTATGGCTCCTTGTGGTAAGATTCGATAGGGTAGGTGAGCTCTTTAGATCTAGGCGAAGGGCTCCTGCAGATGCTTATGTGTGTTTTCCTTTTATTTTATTTTGTATTTGATGTTTTCCGAATCATATTTTTGCATTTTAGGTCCGTCTTGGGTGCGCTCTATCACATCCTGAGGGACCGTCTCTGCACCCACCAGCTCAGTTAGCGCCGAAGCTTGAAGCGCCTTGACTAAACAAACAGGAATATTCGCCGCCGCTTTCCTACCTTGTCAAGGCCGAACGTCTTCGTCAGAATGAAACTCCAACCCTGCTCGAACGCACGACGACACATTGGTCCAGAAGTCGTTGGAGGAGCCGACGCCAGTCCAAATGGATTCTCAAACTTCACGCCGCACATCTCCACAGAGATGTCGACCTGAATGGGCAAACACAACGTGAACGAACTGTCTAAGAAAGGGATGAAGTCTTATTATATTACCTCATCGATCGGCGTGTAAAACATCGGAAGTCGTGGAGTCGTTCCGACGTCGTTTCCATGGAGCGACTGTATATACTTGTGAATCGACCAAGCCGCAACCTTAAGCGTTACAGTCTTGCCGGGATACCGTGTCTCGTCTTCAGGAGCGTGTGCCTAACCTTTCCATCGTTGACAGATTCAACCGTAGTCTCGGCTACTCCACCGACATCTCCACCGGCGAACACCCACGGCACATTGGTGACCTGAGTGGCCTTGTCGACTTCGGGAGTTCCCCACTTGTTCATTTTAACCGGCGACATGGCAGACACTACTGAAGAAACGAGTGATAAATAAAATAAATAACAATGAAACAGTGCTTTGCTCATTGCTTCTTTGGAGCTTGACACAAAAAATAGAAATAACAACCATCAGGGTCTAGGAGCGTCGATCCGAAAGCAGAAATGATGTAGTCTGCCTTGAGAGTTAACGTTTGCTCCTCATCCTCGAACCTGCAAAAATATGGAATTTGAACTGGAAGTTGTTTGGTACAAAGGAGATTTATGCCCAGTCAGTTGCAAAGGTGTGGAAGAGGGAGGTACTAGAGCGCAGCAAATTGAGAACGTTCTTGTTTAACACCCTGTTGAACTACCGGTGTAAACGCGTTCACCGGTGAGAGAAAATCCTGTCACCTATCGGTGAATTTCAAACTAGTCCCTTTCCCTACTATAAAGAGAACCTACATCCTCGGCAGTTGACCCATAACTGACCGCTGGGGGTTCCAGAATTATTCCCGTTATAGCTGTGCTCCATCATCTTACGTGAGCGCCTGCAATAAATTTTGTTGGCCGTCCGACCAACTCCTTGCAATGTTTCAACGTTCTCAAGTGTTATATCATTCCGGTAGTGTGTGAGAGTTGGCTGCCCTGAGCGGGATTCGAACTTTGGACCGATTCGGGATGTAGGGGAGATCCAGGGCATCCTCCGGCTGCGCTATACGCTTTCTTAAGATGAGTCTGCAAGCAGCCGATGGTGCATGATGGATTTACATGCCGTGTGTGCGCAATGACCTGTGATTGGCGGACTCCTCCCTTGCAATCGCCCAGGGGCACTTCCCCAATAGTACCGAAACCTCCTCTAACTAACACGACGTACCAAGTTCCATCGATGTCCTGATCAGTTCGCACGAACTGCATGGAGACAATGCGGCCGTCCTTGATGTTCACAGCTCTCGGCGAGCAGAACGGCATGAACTCGCACCTTTCCTCACGAGCTGCTTCCATCTGAACTGGGAGGATTAGATTCGAAAGTTCTTCTAGACTTATACTTAGAAGACGTCCTGCCGTACCTCTTCTGGCACAGCACGAATGCCAGTGAATCCCTTGCGGAAGACGACAGTGACTCTGGAAGCGCCGCATCGAAGTGCCGAAGTGGCACAGTCGAACGCGGTATCACCTAAAGACAGTACGTTTTTACTTCGACTTTGATTTATACCTAAGAACAACGGTACTACAAGCGATTTCTGTGAAGCAGCCAATCAGAGGCCCTTTGTAAAGGTCTGCACGAAATCCTCCCCGGTACTCGCCTCATGAACACGGCCAGGGAAAAGTGACTGACCGCACCTTAGCTTCTTATGCGAATGCAGCAGAAGTTTGAGCCGCCTTCCTCAATTGTAAGGTTGGAGGTTCTAATCAGGTGCATTAAGAAGGGCTTTAATGTAATACGCAGCTACGCGTAAACGATCTCTACTGGAATGAGCCGTGCAAGTTTTTTAGGTAAAAAAAATAAGACCCTGATTTGTTCATTAGCTTGCTCCCATATTAGATTGAAAGCTAAGTCCTCGCCTTTTGTTTTAACATCAAATTCTGAATTTCTCTGAATTGTGCATAATGTCATATCTCATTTGAAAGAGAATTACATTTTCTATCCGAAAATAGGTTCTTTCATTTTGAATTTTGTCAATTTTAGGCCAATAAAGTGGAATGTTAACAAGAACAATGACCTTCACCGACAGCCACTTCTATCTGCTTGCGTTTGAGCTTTTCGCAACGTTATACATCGTTCGGGGCGCGTGTAGCGCAGTCGGAGGAGGCGCGACTGTCGCGTGCACCCGATACCAGGTTCCTGGTTCGGATTTCCCGCCCAGGCCAACCAAGACTTGTCTGGGAAGGATAAAGCGCTGACTTGCTCATCGGCTGGCCACTGCAAGTCATTGTATGGCTAAATACGCATTCAACTGGCCTCCACGACATCCCGTAGAAGTAGAATGCGTGGCGCATCCCAAAGAGGATTAAATAACGCCGTCCTTTATCCTATCCTTTATACATCGTTCGAAAGAGGATAATCTGCTCTACAAGAATATGTGTTGGGATCTTCCATTCACTTTGAATTCTGCTCAATTTTCAGGGAATTAAAAGGGGAGTGTCCAAAAAACATAAATTGTTTTTACCAGCTTTTATTCTTTGGTCAATAGCTGAATAGGTTGAGTGCGTGGCGCATTCTTAAGTTAGGAGGGATAAACACAAATCTTCACTCTATCGATTTTTTCACTGCAATTTGAAATGTTTAGAGTCATGGGCTCTAATGTCGGCTAGCCACAGTAAATCACGTAATAAAGGAAAAAGAAGCGGCATCAATCAATCTTGTGCGGAATGTGCCACGCATTCAACATTTACGGGATATCTTGAAGGCAATTTGAGCGCGTATTTGGCCTACAAAACCATATCCAGACGATAGACAAGTCAGTGCTCTATCATTTCCAAACGGCAGATCTGGTAGCAATTCACCGAACCCGATGAGATGGAAGGCTTGTTTGGCCTGGGCGCGGCCAGAACCAAAAAGCCTAGGTTTGCGGTGCACGGAAAAGTCCACACCTTTTCCAACTGCGCTGTCAAGCGATCTATTGGCCACGGTATAAGTACATATAATGAGCATTTTAGTAAGTCAGAAACAGAATGGGGTTCAAAAATTTAAAAAAAAGAGATGTCCTAAAATTGGCTACAAGAAGACATTCCTACATTTTCTAAACGTTATAAATGAACACAACCGACAAAAGGGTAAAAAAGGACCCTTTAAACGGAAAACAAAACTCAGAAACGAGAAACGAGTAGTAAGAAACCCACCAGCTCCAAGAACGATGACGCGTCCTTTCATAGAAGGAAGCGTATTCTTCGAACCGCATCCACACATTCCTAAAAAACAACTTACACATCTAAAAGCGGCCAGCTGCCATTTGCAGACGTATTTAGTTACAATCAGAAAGAAGAATAGTTATAATGAGAATGGTAGAAGAAGAATTACCTGGTTTGCTGGCAGCGGCTACTACTGGCAGGAAATCCTTACTGGTATAGAATCCCTGACTTTGTGTGAGACCTTCGAAGACGTCGATTTTCTTCGGTTCGGGCATACCGATACCGATGAAAACCGCCTTCGCGCCGTTGGCCTAAGAATCGTCTTATATAAGCTATTTTCGCATTAAACTGGAGAAATCTTGAATTAAAATGATGAAATTAATCGGTAAAAATAAATCGCTACCAGTCGTTAATGTGGGCGACATAGAAAGAATGGGACTCGTCAGCCAATCACAGCCAATCACGGAGCCGAATGTCCAGCCCCCTCTAGGTAACATACATACCTCCACTCGATGAAGCTGACTGATCTGATATTAACCCCTACCCATGTAGGCCATATTAACGACCAGTACCAATAAATCAAATCACATCAATTTTAGCACAATGTCGTAAATGTGGGCAGCATTGGGAAGTCAATCATAAGCATTAAGAACACCCGTCAAAGTGTTCGTGGAAATGGCACTTATACAAGCAAATATGTCCATATTTGGAGGATAGTTCAGATAACTTGTTTACTCACCTTCAGTTTCTCTACGGTGATGTCGTCCTTGTGCAGAGCTCGCCCAGTCTCAATTTTTACCCCGATATCTCGAGCCAGTTGAATTTCAAAGTCGACGACCGAATAGGGCAGACGAAATTGTGGAATTTCAGATGAGCTGGAAGAGACACACAATTAGAAAACAGCACGTCGTACTCACTCGCTTCGTAAACCAACTTCAACTCTTTTTTTTTGTGTTCTAATCAAATAATTGAAATGTTATTTGGGAAAAATAGGATCACAACTAGATGTCCAAAATTCATTAAAAGAAATCGGGTAACCAGAGAGCTTCCTTTAGCGAAGAGACATTCGAAAACATAATGTTTTTTGCACTATTTTCTACGTCTTAATAAAGCGAACGTCATGGTACAAAGAAAAATTTCGGCATTAGTCGTTAATTTGGACACAGTGGGTTGGAGAAGGCCGACGAGACCGGATAGGTGGCAGGTGTTCAACTTGGAGTGGCCGTGTAACGGTCGATGCCTTGATTGGTTGGCTTTTGTTCGGTCAGCGCTCTGATTGCTTGTAATTGGCCTCCGCGCTCTTTCCTCAACCGTGTAGACCACATTGGCGACTAGTACCGAAATTTCAATTCAGCGCTTACCTCAGCCCACCAATGTACTTCTGTTTCTCGTAGATGGTGACATTGGTGTACCCAAGTCTGGCCAAAAACGAAGCGCAGGATATCGACGCCGGACCACATCCTGAAAGCACATTCATGTGAAGCCTGTCACACAAGCTACACGCCGATGGTCAACTTTGAAGGTTCTTAAAAGGGCAATGACCGCCGCTGATGGCATCAAGGATGACAAACCTGTCATACGCGTCTTCCGTGATCTACCAAAGCCTGCGATTGGTTGGTTCCTCCCTTTCACCCCCTGCTTGGGCACAATCAGGGAGACTTTTGTCGATAACAGCGACCGAACTTACCTATGAGTGCTATTGGTGACTCGTGCGACTTGTTCCTGTTCTCTCGAACCTCTTTCGACACGATCTGTCGAATGTTCATCTTCTTGAAGACCTGCAAACAGTTGCTTCGCTTACTATCTTCTTAGCGCTGCTCACTATATCAGTTTGGACTTCAAATAGTCAAGTATTAAGACATCTAAGCTTGAAAATGGAAAGAAACCCTAATACATATTACTTGAGAAATGAAAATTTAAAGCTGAATTCGTTCCTCAAATTCATATAACCCTCTGAAGCGAGAGTTTGCTATAGTGGTTTTTCAGAATAGCTTAACGATGGGAATTCTACCTTGCTGATTGATAGGGCTCCAATAAGACAACGTCATAGGGAGTAATATCACCAGATGTTGCGCTCTCAGTCAAAAGAGATGCCGGTTATCGGCTACATTAACACCGTTATTATAGTACACAGTATAGCTAAAGTGCACGGCGCAATCCTTCTATGGAAACGAATAGCGCACATGTTCATTGGTCAAGGAATAAAAGAGCTAATCCGTCCGATTGTCTGTTTGATCGTCCGTGCGTCTGCATAAGCATATAAGGACCCACTTTTTGATCGGGCCTACTGTTTCATTTTCGCGTCTAACCGTTTCAGAAAGGTTTGACGAGAATTTGGAGGTTTATAGACGACCTTCAGCAATACCGATGACCAACCATTGACTTTATCGATTAATCAATTTTATTGATTTTCGCACCGAGATCACCCTTTCAGGTGAGAATCAGGCAAACGTAGTTGTTGGTGGAAGAATTTCACAACAAATAAACGATATCGATCGGTCTTTCATTATCAATCGATCTTGTCGATTGTCGCCCAGAGTTGACAGTATGGAATACTGTAAACGCAGAGACAGTAAAAATGTAAAAGATGGCCATGATCTGGCTCCCCAAGAAGTAAACAATACCGGTTACCCAACCGTTATCGACCCATTTTATCGATTTTTGAGCAGGCTTGACCGTTGGAGGTGTGAATAACGCAATTATAATAACCAACTGATCATGAGATCCCCTCATAAAGGTAAGCGTAAAATCAGAAGACCCTGAAGATGCGTAAAACGCTCGCCCTATAAGGGGTCGCACGGAAATTGAAAAATGGTTACTAGTAATATTACCCACTAAATCTGCCAAAAAAAATCTAACCAGAACAGTTACCTCGCAGGCAAACTGCTGCAGTCCTCCGATGTTGATGGCTCCCTCTTCGCTGGCGTGGAGATTACATGATCCGACGCAGAGATCCGACGTGGGGCAGATCATTCCACATGTCAGACCGAGTGGATTGTCGCTGAGAATCTGGCGGGCAGCTCCATAGTAGTTCTGAAGGTGATACTTTTTGCTGATAAAATCCTGGCACTGTGCGTGCTAATGACAAGATCAAACTGCTCACCTTGTTTGATATACTGGTAATGAACGCCTTCACATCTAGTTGAGTTGGACAGCTCTTCTGGCAAGGTGCATCGGCACATTTTAGGCATCTAAAGTGTATACAGTACATTAAAATATAGCTCTAATATTTTTTATATATTCCTAAAAAATTGATTTTAATAAAACCTCTCTTTACACCGTCTCGCTTCCGATTTTAGTTTTCTCAAATACCTTCCTGATTTCCATAGTATTTCTATAATTTGCCTAATATCTCACTACGCTGTTTATTCTCTCTTATATACCATTACCATGGGTTCATTGGAGCACTCTGGCACGCACCAGGGACGAACGGAGACACTGCTGGCGCCCAATCGATCAGCTCGATGATCAACTGGACAAAAGATGATACAGGTGATATACGATTTCCATGTTAAAGTAAACATTTTTCAAAGCAAGCTTCACCTTTTGAAATCAAACTCGAGTGTTTTTCTGATAAAAACAGGCACTTTCTAGGGTAAAATAATTTTTTGTCCAAGGAAACTTTTGCATGAGTTTTTACGAAAATTTCGAATTCTCCAGCTCCTTAAAGTGAACACTCTTTTGAAATTTTGTAAATTTTTTATTCTATTATAAGAAAAAAAAACTAATTGTCTAAAGCTTATTATAAGGCGCAGGAATGTAGCAATAGGCTAATAAAAGAAAAGGTTGAGCCATGCATTTGTTAAGAACGTCGCCATTTTCCTTCTCTTTGCAGCCTTCTAATGTTTATTACTTGTGAGCTGTCATAACGATGTTTTGTTGCGATCAAAACTTCTAGCGCCAGGCGGGACTCGAACCCGCACCTCCCTCTAACCGGGCGGGAATGCTCTACGCCATTACACCACCGGCGCCGTTTGATCGAACGCAACATCCACACCTCGTGGGACCGCTCAGCACCCACCCGTATCCGGGATGAGCTGGCCGCTGATATCAGCATGGAACCAGTTAAGCTGATGGTCTTGATAGAAACAGTTCAAATCAGTTTCATTAAGCCTCAAGTGGCTGGTATCGAGGTTGTGAGCTGTCATAACGATGTTTTGTTGTGATCAAAACTTCTAACGCCAGGCGGGACTCGAACCCGCACCTCCCTCTAACCGGGCGGGAATCGTTTATTACTTGTTTCTAACTTTCTTAATACCCCTATAAGTTTTGCAATAGGTTTTCTATTTTTATGTTTATTCTAACATTTCTCTATTTTCTTGAAGAATCCTGTAATTTATCTAATATCTCGTTTAATTTTCTAAATACTTTCAACATAGTTCCACAAAATATTCTTTAATTTCCAAAATATCCCACTTATTTTTTAAAATATTTACCCAAAAACACTCTGATGATGTGACTTTCAGACACTGTCCGTTTGGTGGAGTGGCAGAACGCCTTCATGGGTCGCAATGAATGCCGAAATCTGCGGGAAAAATTCGTCCATTTCAAAGAACAACTAGCTGCATCCCTTGACGGTTTAGCCACCAATTCTTGAAGTTTTCTATTTGCTCTGACGTCTCTGATTTTTTTCAAATAGCACTCTTAGTCTTCTAATTTCTCTGAGTTCTCTAATATTTTTTAAAAATTTCCCTAACATTTCCCTGATGTTTCCAACCTCTAACATTCGCTTAATTTCCTTATCACCTTTCTAATTTAACATATTTTCTCTATTTATAAAAGTGATACGTTAAATATCAGGAAAATCGAAAATAAATATTAGAGAAATAAGAGAATTGCTCATACAAATCTCTAATTTCCCTAACATCTCTCTTATCTCCCTAATAACTCTAATACGTTGCGTTGCTACGTCATTAATCTAAAGTCACAACAAGGCATCTGCTCTTTTCATGTCGCTGCTTGGCTTTTCAGCAGTACAGAAAATCATTTTTGTAAACCACAATTTTTTGTAAATCATCTTCTAAGTTTTCACTACCTTCTTAGGATCAGCTGGGTAGCTTTTTATGAAACGAAGCCGTCCACCCCTATATTTATCGTAAAAACTTTTTAACTTTAACTCCAGACCGCTCTGTGACGTTTTGATTTTGTGCTCGATCGATATTGGTTCCCGGGTCGATACTGTCAGGCGCCAACCCATCTGTCGGCTGTCTTATTCTTGTGATTCTCACTGCGACCACTGGATCCGGGTGCATTCCGCTATATCTCGCCAGTTTTCTCAAAAGTCCGGTCAAGAAACCTCAAAACGCGTCATTACAAGTATGAAGAATTTGTAGATAGAATAATAATAGTTTCGCCTGTTTCTTATTAGTTAAGGATAAAGGACGGCGTTACTCAATCCCTTCTGGGATGCGCCAGCGCATTCTACTTCTACGGGATGTCGTGGAGGCGACATGAATGCGTATTTGGCCATACAATGACTTGCGGTGGCCAGCCGATGAACAAGTCAGCGCTTTATCCTACCCAGACGAGTCTGGTACCAATTCACCGACCCCGGAGGGATGGAAGGCTTGGTTGGCCTGGGCGGGAAATCCGAACCAGGAACCTGGTATCGGGTGCACGCGACAGTCGCGCCACCTCCGACTGCGCTACGCGCGCCCTCTTATTAGTTAATGCGTAAATAGTATTCTTTGGAATATATTGGTCAATACAGGGTGATTATAATGGTCGCTTGCTAGTGGTGTGTGATTTTGAATCTAGACTGAACGCTTTTATTTTGAAAAATTAAACTGAAAAAAGCAACCGAAAAAATCGTAGAAATGCTTCAATATTGAGACCAAACTGAATATTACTATATGTTGACATATCTGTCATGAAACGCTGATAAAATATTATAACATAACAAGAAGAGCTTACCGTAGAGCTTCACGAAGCGCTCCACGTTCACTTAGTGTGGTGTGCTTGATATCTCTGAAGTCGTTGGAGAGATCTGGAGCGCAGGACTGAAAACGGTCACAAACTGCATGAGATCCTTGCAAGAAAGGTTTACGAGACCTGTCAGAAGTGATCGGAATCAACGGGGAAGCACCAGAAACACCTACGTCGCAGCCTTTGTCCGAGTTTCTCTTCCAGTTATGTTTGTTCTTCTTGGTCTCGTAGCTCGGCACGGCCTTTGCGATTTTGTTGACTTTGGGATTGAGTGATAGAAGAGCCTGAAACGTCCATATGATAGAGACTCCAGTGAAGTTGAGGCCCACCTTTGAACGCTAATTGCCGCGGTGTTCCTGGTGAAGAAAAAATACTTTTCATTTTGAAGTAGCAGCATTCCGATTGGATCACATTCAGTCGCATCACATCTTTGGAAAACATGCGCTGCTTTATATGACAAAACAAAACCGCAGAATGTTACTCAGGAATTGGTTAAAATTACGTTAAAATTAGAATACTAAGCGCCTAAAAAACTATCTTTGCTTTCACTTTTGCTAAGTAACGTGCCCTTAAAAAACGATTTTTTAAATGTTCCAAAAAATATTTAGACCGTTTGAATGCCCACGTATGCAACCTCATGATCTATTTAGCTGCGTAGCTATGTTAGAGTTCTACGGCACATTTTGAAGAACAAAGAAGAGGAATTCGACCAGTGTCTTAGTTGTCGAGAAAGCGCTATGCATTTGTGTACTGCATCGCAATGTCTACTTGATTAGTAGTGCAAATAATATTTTCATGGAATTTGCTATCAAAGTGCGAACAACATCATCGCCTCTGAATTTTCAGAAGTTTTAGGATAAGCAACAGTTTCGATCGCCTAAAGACAACATTAATTAATAGAATTCTGCCATTTCAGCCTATACATTAGATTCGATCGAAAATCTTCGAACAACTGGATGATGAGAATGACGCTGATTTTGCGGATCCCAGATTTATGGATGATTCGGATCGGGATATCCGAGAATGATCAATTCATTCGAGTCCAATGTATGGTAGCCACCAAAATGCTTCTTCTTTAAGAAAAAATTTTTCACTGAAACAATTCCTACATTTTAAGCCCCAACACAAGTTCTTCAATTACATAAAATTTTGAGAAACGTCGGTAGTCGGATAATCGTATCTTCGATCCCATCCGAGTACTTTCGCTACTAAAACGGTAACGATAGAATATACGCAACATCATCGGCTAATCAGTGTGAATTACTCACTCCTTATTCCTTTAAGTTTAGAGTTCGTTTCAGTGAATAAAGGAGAATAGCGTGGTTGGTACATTTTAAGTTCACTTTGAAACAGCAGTTCTATCTCGAAATTTTGGTACTATTGTACTTTTGGTACCCCACTTAATCTTGTTCAAAATAGGTCTACTAGGGGTAGTCTGCCATGGGAATAACGAATATCATAGTCGTTTTTTGCGGAAATGCCTTATAAGCCCGTCATATTAAGCTCTAATTGCCTAAGGCTTTGCGAGATAGCGCGCGCTGATAAGAGACGCAGAGACTCCGCCTCCTAACGATGCGCACTACTTCGCCGTTCCTAGCCTGCAGCAGAGGTTAGCCAGGGCATAAGCCTTGAAATCTCGAAAAGGCTTGAAAGCTCTGTTGTGTGCTCTCTTTCGCTCACGCGGAGGAGAGCACATAATTAGACAGGGGAAGAGACTCCGGGGTGTGGGCCCAGTAGGACACCCGTGTTAAAATTGCCTTCATCCTAGAGGTCCCTCTCTTGCCCTATTCGGAAGAAAATAAGACCGAATCTGTAATCGAAACGAGGAGATAAGACTGCATTTAATTCGCTGCGAGTATCTAATCGCTACGCCTGCGCGCCACGGCATGCTATGGTAACCCCCCCCCCCCCACTCGAGACGGCCGCGAATGCGTGCTAGTAGGGGGCGGAGTCTCTGCGTCTCTTACCAGCGCCCGCTATTTCGCAAGGCCTTGGGCGATTCCAACTTAATATAGCGGGCTTATAAGACATTTCCGCAATAAACGACTATGATATTCGTTCTTCCCATGGCAGATCACCCCTAGTAGACCTATTTTAAACAAGATTAAGTGGGGTACCAAAAGTACAATAGTACCGAAATTTTAATTGTTATCCTAGACAGTTATCATCTCCACTCATACCAAAGGTTCAGCAATGACAGACGCAAAAAAGTCTCTTTTTTTTCGCTGCAAATCGCATAAAAGCAGTGTTTACACTACCTGTGGCCTTTGTTATAACACCACTCACTCTGAGCAATAACTAATGATATGCTTCCATATCGATCGGACGGCGCGATGGGATCGATATGGGAGCATTTCATTAAGCGTGAGCGGTGGTATAACAAAGGCCTATCTGCGGCTGCGTGGCGCGATCTCAACGTAGTGCACATTAGAAGATTTTTGCGTTTTCGTAAACTTCAAAAAAAAAAGCACGGAATTTTAACAGCTAAACGGTTAAGATTGCTGCGGTCTCTCAAGGAGCGTGAATATATTTTTTGGAACAAAGAAAAAAATCGAATAATGCTAAGCTAAGATGTAAAGCAAGTTTGGGGCCCAAACGGGAAGAAAGCACAGAATTTCCTCCAAATGTGACTAAATCCACACGAAGACACTTAAATTGGAGCCGTAAGATCTTAACCCATCTGTACTTCTTCGTTTTTGTTCTACGATAGTGTTTGATGCATGTGCGAGTAGTGTGTGTGTGTGTATGTGTGTGTGTGTGTGTGTGTGTGTGTGTGTGTGTGTGTGTGTGTGTGTGTGTGTGTGTGTGTGTGTGTGTGTGTGTGTGTGTGTGTGTGTGTGTGTGTGTGTGATCTTTGAATGAGACGGTGTTTTACAGATGCATGTGCGAGTAGTGTGTGTGTGTGTGTGTGTGTGTGTGTGTGTGTGTGTGTGTGTGTGTGTGTGTGTGTGTGTGTGTGTGTGTGTGTGTGTGTGTGTGTGTGTGTGTGTGTGTGTGTGTGTGTGTGTGTGTGTGATCTTTGAATGAGACGGTGTTTTACACAAAACCGATCGCGGTTCGGTTCCCGTTCTCCCACGATCATTTATTTCGCCAATCAATCATTTTAGAAACTAGCCGACGCGAGAGAACAGCTGAAAAAGAAACCCCTATCACAGACCGCGAAAAACTTCTGCACTCTACGGTTTCAATATATGCCATTCTCACTTTAAACTGGTACCTCTACTCTTTTACTTTGTAGTCAGATACTTTTAGAAATAAAATAAATTTTTGCAAACTGACATAAACGTATCTAATCTTCAAGCAGACATGGTCGTAAAAATTTCTTCAAAGATTTTTCTTTAAATAAGAAATCACTTTCACGGAGTGCCTTAAGGAAAACATAACAGCACTGTATGAATAGTCACAATATCTTCTTACCTAACCTCAAACAGTGTTTTAGGTTTGCTCTAAGGTGCTGGAAAGCAAAGAATTTCGTGGTGTGTTATATGGACAGATTGCGCCGTGCATTCACCCTATATAGTGCGTTGCCTATTGAACTGACGGTGTAAATGTTATTTACATGCGTGCAAATCTAGGACCAGTAAAAGCACTCGCATTCGACAAAAACGCCATTATTCTCCACCGCGTAGCGTCAGCTAAACAGCTTTTACACTATCAATCAAATAGACATTGCAGTGTTCTGGACGAGTTCACGGCGCAATCTTTTCACAAGAATTTTTTTTTGTATCAGGGCACTTCAGAGTGATCTTTAAAATATCGCTTTGACCAAGGAATAGGAATTTCATGCTTATTCTAAAAGCGTACATATTTTTCCACAAGACACTGTAGTTGTGCCCGAATGAATATTCGAATATTCGAATTTGAATAGTTCTAGTCGAAATCGAATATTCGAATTCGAGTGCTCGAAAAAACACAATTTTCGAACCTATTCGATTTCGAGTGCTCGAAAAAACGCGATTTTTGAATAATAGAAAATCGTCGCAATTCGAATATATTCGGTTATTCGAAATTTTTGGGAGAGCACAACTATACAAGACACCATGTTTAGGTGCGTTTTTAATACAAATTTCCTTAAAACAGAGGATTGTTTTGGCTTTGTTAAAAACTGTACAGTTCACTTTAGATACGTATATTTTGGCTTGAAAAGTGTCCGGTTTAAAACGATAGTGGTATATTTAGCATATCTTTAAGTTTTTGCCTCTAATAACTCATAAAATAGGACTGTTCAAAGGTAAGAACAACCGCATCCATCCTAGATGAGGTGGGATTCGATTCATGAATGAGTTTACCCAGGATTATGTGGGTAGAGGGTAGAAATTGAGGCATTACCTGGAATTCGCACAGCGTGAGCGTGAGTTAATGGTGTGGTGCAATTATATCATTCACCGAATTATATCATGGATTACGATTACCAAAACTGCCCTCTAGCCACTATCCTGTGTTGGTAAACTTATCCAATATCATTGACCCATTACCTTACCAATCGTGAATCCTGCCTCTAGAGGTCAGGGGGAGGAATATCGCTAGAAAAGCGAAGCAGACCAAATAGTTTGGAATCTTCCATCTAGGAAGTGGCAAAGAAAGATTTTCGCGTAGGCTAGTTCAAGATGCTGTCTCTGCTATCTATTCTAAGTTCAAATTTGCCGCTGCCACTGTCAGTGGGTCAGAATGGAGAGCCCTCCCTCGCCCTAGATCCGGATAATGCGGCTGTATGAAGCAGACCCCTGTTTGGTGTATGCATCAGAATTCGTTCCCACCAGCAGTATACGAGTGGTCTTCCGAAAAACGTGCCTCCTATCGGTACTTCTCAACTTCCTCCGTGGTTTAAGATAACAGGGATGAAAAAACGTTTTAAGACTGAAGTGCAAGTGGCGTGATAGTCCGCCCGGTGATTGTTTGCCCCTTGTGATCACAGAAAAACGAGTGAATCGCGACGACCAAAGGTCGACCGTACGTTTCACTACCGTCAGAAGAAGAGAAGAGCTTGGCTGACGACGATGCGACGACGTACCTCGATGTCGGGCGTATCCTTCGAGAGGGGATGAGGTGTCATGACGGTGGCAGTGGTACCGAGAGGTCTATGGCATGATCGAGCGGCCGTGCGCTCTCCTAGACCAACCCACCTGAACAGTGCCCGGTGAGGAGAGAGAACGCGAAACGCGGAGACGTCGGCCAAGGGGGGTTCGTCCTATCTCTGGCGACAAGAAGGAGCGATAACCGAGACATCTGGCCGCGACGATAAGGGCAGCACCGGGGGCGACAGGTTCGTCGCCGGCGACGGATCGCTTGGGGCACACTTCGTTATGGCTAATTCGTTCGTTACCTGAGCACGAGCACGGCCGACGTGAGGCGCATCGCTTCGGCAGGGCGCTACACGGTACGCAGGAGCCTTCGGCGAAGCACTGACCAGGGTCGAAGGTGCCACGCCTCTGATAGGAGAAGCAGAAGAGGAAGAAGTCGGCTGCTTCATCACAGATAAACATACAGATCAATGTATGTAGTTCCAAATTTTGATAGGCTGTGCTCATTTTGGAACACTCCTAATTTCATGAATAATATGATAAAGGAAGGTATTAATCAATCTCTTTTTGAGATGCGCCACGTATTCCATTAGGTTGATCGGAAAGTCTTGATAGGGTCTTTCATTTTTCTTTATTTCTTTATTCAGCATACAATTCAAATCGATCAATAATATGCTCACCATTATCAGTCAGCACATTGGTTCACCTACTCGGTAGATCAGCGATCTCCTTTTCCCAGAAGTGGGGAGACCGGGAGTCGAAGAAGTCGGCGACCGTCCGACTTAATCTTTAGTCGCTGTGAAAATTTTCTTAGCTAAGAAAGCCTTTAGGGAGCGCGTCAGCGGTTAGACTAAGTGGCTTTGTCAAGAGAATACATATAGTTGATAAGTATGGTCTTTCAGCCCAGCTCGTCAATTGGTGGGTGATTTAGCTGTATAGGGTCTGGCGTTATCGTGAAGAAGATGCAGTGATGGTCGTTTGGGCCGCTTTTTCTCGAGCAGCTTCCGCGAGATTCTGGAGCTGAATAGCAGCGGTGACCGTGTGCGCTTGTGAGAGCAGCTCGTAGTACAGCCTTCCCTTCAGCCCTAGAAGCAGCGTAGAAGAACTTTTTTGAGTGAACGCTCGACTAGGATTGCGTAGGCGACTCCTTTCCTCAAGGTAGCCAAACGGCACGGTGTTCATTAGAGTCGTAGAGAACCCAAACAGCACCTCCGGTAACAAGATCTTCAAAAAACTCTCTGCGAGACAAGCAGAGAATGAGTGACCGGCAGATGGATTTGCAGATGAACCGCATGCTATCGGCCAAGGCATGCGGGATCAATCGAGTCAACAACTTTTCGGTAGTGAAGGGCTTGGAGGCGGCTGACGACTGTCGATTGGGTACATCCATCTCGTGCCTTGCCGGCAGTCTCGTCGCGTCGCAGTGGCAGTCTCCGGATCATTCTTGACAGCGTCGTGAACGGCGGGGTCCTCCACTGCTTGAAGGTGTCTCGATCGAGGTTTGTCTTTGAAGTCCGTGTCTCCTTTTAAGAACCGAGCGAACCAGGGGTTGACGATGTTGATGGTAGCTGTGTCCTCCCCAATGCGATGTTCATGTTGCGGACTGCTGCCGTTGCTCCAGTGCCGCAGCGCCACTCGCAGAAGATGGCTGCTCGAAGGTGCCCTTGTGGGATTGACATTGCCCTAAAACCCGAGGGAGGACATGCGCGCTTATATACCTTTCGCAGAAAAGCTTCGAGAATGTTCCACGACTACCAGGTGGTAGATCATAGATATTAACCGAGAGTCGGAACTTCTGGATTTTTGAAAAAAAAACTATCAAGACAAGGGAACTGAGCAACAGTTCTTGAGAGCAGCTAACTGATAGCATGGAGAAGTATGTATGCAGAATGCGTGGTGCATCCCTTGCAGGTTTCGTTTTTTCACTAGATTTTTAGAGGTTATCGTGGAAGCAATTTGATTATGCATAACGACCGTCTATATTGATTTGTAGTGGCCAATCGATAGACAATGATAATGCATCGATTTATTTTCCCGAAACAAGTCTGGTATCGATTTACCGATCCGAATGGATGTAAGGCTTGGACGGGATCCGAACAAATAACCTCTATTATTGCGGTGGGTGGCTGACGGCGGTTATTCTGACTACGCTACTACGCGCCTCTCATAGTTGGAATAGATATCGATCAGGGGGTGCGAAAAATCGATATCTATGGCAATCGTGGTGCTGCGCCGCCCGGCGGCGCAATTATAAACTGCGGCTTAGGCCCCGCTTCTAAACTTCCGACGCCGAGCGACGCGACGCATGTAAAGTGTCCCGATTGATCGTTCGTGTTGCTCAATCAATATGGCCATCATACGTGGCTTCGCGTCGCTCAGAGTCGAAGTATAAACGGGCCTTAGGGAAAGCGCATCATTACGAAATATATGTTTACGTTGAAAGTTTTCTACCCTTTTAATATAGATTTTTGACCTTTTGCTAGGTTGCAAAGAACTTCAGTGTGGCTTCGATTATCATTAAATTTCTGGAGTTAGAGCTTCAGTTCAAGCTACAACTGAAAACACTAAAACCTTGCAACCTTTAGGATTTATATATTTTAGTACAATATAATAAGATAAGTGTTCTACAAAGTTTCATTCGTATACACTTTTGTTGAGTGCGATTAAACTTTAAATAAGAAAAGGGCATTTAGCTTCTTTAAGTTGAGAGTAAAGCAAAATACGAAAACCATAATAAACCGCATTTATTGAACAAATAATATTGTCTGGAGGAACCAGGCATTTCTGACTGAACCAATTGAAGAACATTTATTTCCTTTGCGTCTGCTTTTCTTCTTTTTTCCTTTGATTGCGGAAATGTGCGAAACGCTCCCATACACCCAAGCTCTTTTGAAAAAGAAACCGTATTTATGTGATGAATAAATCGCTGGAAACATGCACAACAATCTGCAACAATGACGACTACAACCGGTACACTGTTAAATGGAACCAATCAGTTAGAACGATGAGAACGGGCTAAAGCGGGCTCTGACGACCACACATTTCAAGGCGAACCAGCAGCTGATGCTCAAAAAATACGCTGGGAATAGAGGATGAATCTCGTTTACATACTCCTTTTAACGTTCAGAATGAGATCTTCGTGGGTGAACGCGCTTAAGGCACCATTCGCCGCGCGGCACGTCATAATGAGGATTAGCAATATTGATGAGGTCGCGCGTGCTAATCGATGTTGGTAGTTCTCAAAAAGAACGCGCGGCGCGGCGAATGGTGCACACATGGGTCATAAGGCGCTCAACATACTACGGCTGTGCTGTGCTCCTTTGCAGAGCTAGCTGTGTCCGCCATCGCAGCAATGCATCTGGTTGGCCTCAAAGTCCTTCAGAGTTCTTCCACCAGCTCTCCTGCGTGAAGTTTGCGTCGAAGGCGTTCTCGAAGGTGTCGCCAGACAGCGGTCGGCTTGCTGCTCCCTGAAACAGTGACGATAGGACGAATATATCAATGATCGGCAAATACATTCGGATAAAGTATAAAGATCGTCGTCGATCAAACCCACTGTGGGATACGCCAAGCACTCAATTTCTACGGGTTTATCGTGGAAACAGTTTGAATAATACGTATTTGACCAGCACATTGACGAGAGGTGACCAGACGACGAACAAGTCGATATTTTATTCCTCGCAGACGGGTCTGATACCAATTAACCGATACCGATGGAAGGCTTAATTGGGCTGGACGTGAAATCCCGACCCATGAAGCTCGAATTGGAGTGTTCTCGACATCTGGAACCACCTCCGGCTGCACTACCACTCGCTCCATTAGTGCGTTATCTTCTATAGAAACCTAGAAGTCCGATAAATAATGAGTACTTCATGTAGTGATTATAGATCTATAAACGTTCGACATAATTTTTTGTGTTTACACTGGACGCTTTTTAAATCAAATCCGACGCTTTAGTTTAAACTGAACACTCTAAACCTGGAAAAAATCAAAAAAACCAAACTGGGCTTATTTGAAGTACAAATATATTAGGTTGGAAAAAAGTCTTTTCATTTTTTTCAAAGATTTATTACTTCACAACTACAAAGTCAAATCAATTGAGATAAACTCTATTTTGTTCTACTACACTTCTCCAAAGACTGGGTGATTTTCCAATTCCTCTCGCTTAAAAGACTGCAGTTCTGGAGTCGAACCATTGATAAATCCAATTTTTGAGGTCTTCATCCGTTCCAAAATATTTCTCTCCAATTTCTTGCTTGAGAGCACGGAAGAGATGGTAGTCGGTAGGGGCGAGATCAGGGCTATACGGTGGATGTGGCATTACCTCCCAGCCCATCCCCTTTATTGTTTCTCTTGTGAGTCTTGCAACATGTCACTTTGCGTTGTCATGCAGAATCATCACCTTCGACTTCTCCGGCCTGTTTTCTTGGAGAGTTGCGACGACTTTGTGGAGTTGGCCGCAGTATGTGACAGCAGTAAGTGTCTCTCCACTTCTGAGAGTTTGCCGATAAATCACTCCTCTGATATCCACCAAACACTCAAGAGAATCTTCCGTTCGTGAACATTGGGCTTGAGATCAGACTTAGGGCTCTCTCCCTTTTGTACCCATTGCCTTTTCCTCGGAAGTTGGCACACAGAACCCAGGACTCTTCGCCTGTCACAATCCGCGGAAGAAACGATTTTCTTCCTTATCTGGACAGAAGAGAAGCAGCGATGGAGAGCCGTCGACCTTTCTGAGTGTCTGACAGGGCATGTGGAATCCAAGCTCCAAATTTCCATGAAAGCCAAGATTCTTCAGATGGATCCCCACTATCCTATGAGACACTTCGAGCTTCTCTGCCAGCTGACGTGTCGTCTGCCAACTATCGGTACGAAGAAGATGGTGTAGTTCACTGTCGTCCAATCCAGTTGGCCTTCCTGACCATGCTTTGCCCTCAGTGAATAATTTCCCTTTAAAGACTTTCCGAACCACTCATAACAGGCGCGATGAGTAGTAGATCCCAAGCCATATATGTGGTTAATTTGGTCTGCTGCCTGACGTGCTGTGGATTCTTTAATGAATTCTTGAAGAATGCCGTGCTGAAAACGGCCATGAGGTAGATCTGGCATTGAGTTCGGAAGATTGGATGGATAACGAATTACAAGAAGAGTCTTAACCTGTGTCTGCGTGCGAACGGTAGACAAGTGTGATAGGATTACGAAATCAGCAATCAACATTGGCTAGTGCGTTTAAAGGGGAAGGGTAAAAAAAATTTCGAAGTGTGAAGAGACTTTTTTTCCAACCTAATACAAATTTAAAAGCTGCCGAGAAAATACTTTGCCGAAGTGAATTAATTTTTTTAGTTGGAAACCTAAATGTGCAGGCAGTTTGTCGCTAGAAAAAAGGGCTATAGAGTTTGAACGATAATAGAGTTCTTATCCTACGGGACTCACTCCAAAGCCACCATAAACAAAGCTTTTCCACTGCATTGTACGGAAATGCTGCGCCGTGCACTTGTCAAATACACTGCAATATCCAATCGATCGATAGGTCCAGTGCAGCTCGTCTTGAGTTATACAGGGAGGAATAGTGTGTAAAGGGTGTGTTTTAATTGCCATTGTAAATATGCGATCATGAATGTTTGCGATTATAATTATCCTGGCGCACTGGACGAGTGCAGTGCACAACCTCTTTTAACGTTTTATTTTGCTTTTCTGTGCTTTAAGATAAAAGATAAGACTTTCTTTGTGAATACCATAACGTTTCATTCAATGTTTTTAATAATTTTTCCGGTACTTATGAAGCAGACGGCCCGTGGTGCCGTGGGGTTGCCGGGAAACATGTTGACGTTTGTTGACGCTCAACAAATTTTAATTTCAATTTTATAAATGATAACAAGGTTGCTGAGCCGAATCTTGAAAGACACAAAAAAGTAAAGCCTGACTTAAAAACCGTTCAAATTGATTTGAAAAAAGCCAATTTAGAGCAAAAATACTATGTATAGATAAACGAAAACCTGAGAAGCAAATACCACAGATAAATCTGCAGATGGATGAGATTTTATTCCACACTATAATTGTAACATATTCTGCTTGAAATAAGCAGTTTGCGATTGAAGAGCCGGTCAGTTGGATTTGGCATATTTCTAATTTTCCACAAAACCTGTCCAGTTTGATCTGAAAAATGTTTAGATCAAAGCAGGAATGCTAAAGAGCGGACATTACAGTCCTTGCGATCTTTGCAATAACGTAGAAGAGCGGTAGGTCAGAAAAACGGTGATGCCGTCTGTCCAACTTATCCAACAATTTATTCTCAGGTATTCTTTATCTATATTTCCTTGGCGCACGCTGGTGTAGTCGGATGAGGAGAGGCTGACGAGTTCAGCCGATTCCAGGTTCCTGGTTCGGGTTTCCCGCCCAGGTCAATTAAACCTTCCATCATTCTGGGTTCTGAGAATTAGTACCAGACTCGCCTGGGAAGGACAATACACCGACTTGTCCATCGGTTGGACACCTCAAATTGTTGTGTAGGCCAAGCACGCATCCAGACTTTCACGCATCTTTCAAGACCACGGCCTAAAAGTAAAATGCGTAGCGCACCCCGTAAGGGGTTGATTACTGACGCCTTTTACGTTTCACATTTTAATCCTTTAATAGATGATTTAATAGATGATAATTGGGGCGCGTGTAGCGCAGTCGGAGGAGGCGCCGACTGCCGCCTGCACCCGATACCAGGTTCCTGGCTCGGATTTCCCGCTCAGGCCAACCAAGCCTTCCATCCCTCCGGGGTCGGTGAATTGGTACCAGACTTGTCTGGGAAGGATAGAGCGCTGGCTTGTTCATCGGCTGGCCACCGCAAGTCATTGTATGGCCAAATACACATTCAAGTCGCCTCCACGATATCCCGTAGAAGTAGAATGCGTGGCGCATCTCAAAAGTGATTGAATAACGCCGTCCTTTATTCTTTATCCTTTTAAAGATGATCACAAAAAGAGGAGCACCTTGCAGAGCACTTCATATATGCTACTCTGAACAACGGTTAACAAAAAAGTCTGCATTTGCCTACGTCGTCATGTGCCGGTGACGGCTACTCCTTCTAATTACTCTGCTTCCTCAGGGCCCCCTAGTCTCTTCCTTATCGGTTCGTAACACATATATGTGACGCGAAGAAACTGATAGCGGTTGTTCAGCTGCCAATCGACTCCACAATGTATCTTTTCCAGAACGGCAGCTACAAAAGGCGCTCTGTTCAAAAATTATTCCCCAAAAGAAAGAGCAGGCGATTAGCTGCATGTAGTATGCGATTATACAAGTTCAATAAGAATTCTTCTTTTACAACGTTGCTGGATCTTCCTGTACTCCGTTTGAATTGCACGCTTTCAAATTCAAACTGGACACATTTAATAAATGACTTTTAGGGCGTTTTCCGAGCAAATAACTTGAAGCTGCTGCACAGAAGGAAGCATGGAGCTTGGAAAAGAAATGAACTCCAGGACGTGGGTGATCAGTTAAAAAGCACAAGTACAATGTTAGGTCACTTTCCTGAAAAAAAAAGATTTTTGAGGATCTTTCCTAATCGAAAGTATTTCTAACAGCGATTGCCACTCTTATCCCTTGCTTGACTTTCTACAAGAGCTTCAGCTGCCGCCCCATGATGCGAGGGTTTTCATTTAAATTCAGGGGACGTGGTTGCGTGGTATGGAATGACATACGAAACTGACACTTTACGGTTGCCCCCTCCCGACTAGGTCAGATCCATTTTTGATTATAAAAAATACTTGAAAGGCATCATACAATGTGGACCAAAACGATTACGCTGTTTTTCCACATAAAATTCCTAAGTGTTTAGCTACAAGATTTCTTACAACTTGTTAGACCTGTTTCAGAGCCCAGAAATGTCACGAATGCAGGCAGCTCTGGAATTTAGGAGCGTACCAGCCAGTCATCGAACACACGACAACCAATGAGCGCTTCGAAAGTGCACGCCCTCTCAGAAGGTCACGCTGCCCGTTCGATGTGGCCTGAATGGTTTGTGGGATCCCGCCTCCTAATGCTGCCCACTTTCGCGACTGGACCATGAAAATTGCTGACGCTTTAAGCCAATGGATTCTATGGTGCTTTAATGCAATGGCTGGATATCGCTCATTGCCTAGCGTCGTTTAGTTTAGTTGATTGAATTTATTTATCTTTTAATTAATTAATTAATTTATTTATTTACTAATTTAAGCACAATGATGCGCGCTTGCGGGTTCGATCTTTGCCTGAGGCAAGAGTTTCAAAAACATAAACATTTATGCAACGGCATACGGTTCCTACAAGAGTCGCTATATGATCAAAATAAACAATTTTTCTCGTGTCCCTGTAAAAATATCCTTGAAAAATAAATAAGAGTACCAGTCGGCAGTGTGGCCCGCATGGGGAGGCGGAAACGTGTCAGCCAATCAAGGCACCAGAAATAGGCGGCAGGGGCTATGGGGCCTGCGAAGGGCCCCTAAATGACTTTTTCATGCGAAGGTCAGCTGTTGGCTTCGGGGAAGATAGGGAGTCGTCCTAGCTATTCATGTTAAAATTTCCCGTCATTTGGAGTTCCTTTCCTCGTCCACTTCTGTGTTTAGCCCAGGCCCCTACCTACACACCTCAGCCCTTTCCGCAATAGGGGAACCACTCATAGTGAGCGTGTAGGGGGTGGGGGGATAAGCTTGGTGCTCTGATTGGCTGGAGCATCGCCGCCTCCCTATGTGGGCCGGATTGTCGACTGGTACAAAGTAGCTAATGAAAGCAAGACAATTCAAATATTGCAAGTAAGGGTCTATCCAGAAGCTCACGATTTTCATCGGCTCGGTGTGATCGAAAAGCATTGGCGAGTTCTGAATGATGAGAACCGTTCCGATGACGTTGACAAACGTGAAAATGATTAGCACCAGTCGATCAATTACGTTCGCAACATACGACCAGTCGGAAGAAATCTGGAATTGGAAATCAATATCTTGAAGAGCTCCATGTTCGTACAATGTTCTAGCAGACACGTAAAAGAAATTACGTACCTTGTCTTCTTTTTTCATCGCTCTGAAATGATCGGCAATGAATGAAACGTTGTCGATCATCCTTCGAATAAGATCCGGATGCATTCCTCGAAGATGAGCCAACTGCGATAATCGCATCTGAAGGCACCACTCAGTTCTTGTATCCTGTCACTCTCATGTAACAGGCGTTTTGTATGACCACTTCCTCTGGACGCCCTAATCCTGTACAAAAAACCGAGTACTGTCACCTCGTTTGTCAACATCGTTCCTATGTTAAATTTGACCTTTTTATATCTATTCTCTCTAACATAATTCGGTATCAGCACATTGACCATCATATCAGTGCTACTTCCATTAGAGGGGGGGGGGGCAAAAGTAATGAGACAAAATGAAAAAAATCTTTATCTCTCTATAACTCAATTACAACTCAACGATGCTGAGGAATATATTTGCCATTAAAGGCAAGGACCTTGCTGCCATCGCTCAGCCAACTTCCTGATCCCATCCTTCCAGAACTGCTTGGGCCTGGTGTTGATCAACTGCTCGACATGGTTGTCAAGGACTACTTGGGTTCTTGTGTCCCTTCCGACTAGGAAGTCCTGTAGGCTCAAGAAGTAGTGGCAGTCACATAGAGAGATGTCCGGCGAATACGCTGGGTGAGGCATGTGAACGTAGCCCAGCTGGCCAAGCTTATCCGTGGTAACTTGTTCCCGATGGGGTGCGGCGTTGTCGAAGAGGAGAACCTTCTTGAAGCGCTGCGAATGAATAAGAGCGAGTCGCCGGCCCATCTCTTCTATTTCGTTCACCATGGCCTTGGAGTTCATTGTAGTGCTCTTGGGAAACAGCTTCCGGTAAACCGATCCACGGGCGCAAACCCATAAGCTCCAAAGGTGCTTCTCGCCGTGAACATCTCGCCGGTAACAGGTCACCAAGCCTCACCCAGACTCGCTGCTTGGCAGGGTTAAGGTAGAAGACGTACTTCTCATCTTGCGTGAATATTGAGCCCAGGCTGCTCGAGGTTGGGAATTGGGCGAGATTTGCGCGACACAGGTTGACTCGTCAGACTGGGGTTTCGGGATGAGACAGGCTGGGGTTTTGGCATGCTTCTGGAAAGGGCGGAAGTGGTAACTTCTCAGATGGGCTTCAGTAAGTAGCATACAAACATATAAATACGACAAGCACAAAACCAGACTCCAGCCACGAGATATATGGACACGGCATGGGGTGTCTCATTACTTTTGCCCCCCCCCCCCCTAATACTCCATACTATTAGTGCAGTAAAAAAATCGATAAAATTGATAGATATTGTTCTCCTACTGCGGAAGCCGTTCACCTCCCATCGCTTTGTAATTCCTGACATAATCATTTAACCGTGAACGGAGGGTCTAAATGGCGACTGATATGAAAAGCCGATTGCACCAGCGGCCACTAATTTTGCGCGGATGGACGGATGCTAGACATCGGGACAGATAGGATTAGCTCATTTATGTGCGTCAGGGTAAGTGTGCTCAACCAAAACCCACTGAACACTATACTATGTCAATATTTCGACATTTATGGAACGGTTTAATGCTGAGTTTTGTTTGATTTCGATAAGCGACTCCTATGCTGGATCCATTGCATCCTCTGCGCAGTCAGTCTAAGCATGTAAAGAGATAGGCATTGCAGAGAATAACCGGAAAATGGGAGACCTGGACGAGAAGACCCGATCACTCCTGGCAGCAGGCGACCGCGGGAATGGAGGGGCGCGCAGAGACTGCGCGGGAGAAAGAAGGCGCAGAGAGAGCTAGCGCACTTTCTCATGCTCGTTCTCAATAGCTTCATTCGAAAACAAAAACAAACAAAACAAATAAACTAGCATTGAAATGACAAAAAATAAAAAGAAATAAATGGCGCTTTCGGTCGACCAATCCAGGAGTTCCTTCCCTTGTCGTGCTCCATGTACACTAGCTCGGGAACTACCAAACAAATACTTTCTACTAAATACGACTAATACTGAGTAGAACTATTAAACAAATATTTTAAAGGCTGAACAATAAAGAGTATCCAATAACCACCTTGTTAATTTCACCCCTTGTTCGTTTTTGACCGTCTTCTTGTATTGCCGCTGGAACAGCCAGGAAGTACGGAGACGGGCGGCGTGAAGAATCAAGGAATTGGCCGATTTCTTGAAATAAAGGTTAAAGTAATCCTGTCAACCGTCTTCGAACAACAATGGGAGTAGTGTGGAAAAGCGAGAGTTGCTGAAACGCTAGGGAGCAGAAGGAGATGTGAGTGCGATCCTTTACAAATGAATAGAAAACAGGATAAAAATGGTACGAAAATCAGCAAAAATTCTTCGCTTAAAGTGGTACTTGTGTATGCTTTAGAGCGGATCACTATGGAGCGGAGTACACACTGATTTGCCACAGTCAAGAAAACACCTGAAGTACTGCTTCCTCGGTCACTGATCTCGTCTTCCTCGGCTTTCTTTATACCAATGTACTTCGGTAACGTCTCTATGAAAACGGCTTGCATCCAATGTGGCATCGGATGAGCTGAACCGTCCCTTAAAACGAAGCCGTTTGACTTAATTGAAGATGCAGCTGGAAATTATAGAAACTGGTTCGAAAAATAATGGTGCAGACTATGAGGAGTTCAAGTGTCGTGATATGTTCGAAAGTTTTTAATAAATTTTGTTTTCAAAATGCCATTATGTTTTTAATACAACGCGTTCAAAAACCTTGCTAACCGGAAGGAAGGCGTAGAGCCATCAGAGTGGTAGACATCGACATTACGCCACGCACCTGTTTAGTGTACTGGATGCTTACCCGATTGATTGTGTAAACGCTACTTATATGGTATTTTGTCATCGAAAGTTGCACGATTCTTCGTAGAAGGCTGAACTGATCCCTTTAAATAACAATTTTGGTTGCAGAAAATTCCATGTGAATTTCAGGCCAGGGCCGTTATTCCTCAGCGCATCTAAGAATTTGGAAGAAGTTATTTTTCGATCAAAAAAGAGGTTTCTTGAGTCAATGGAATCCACTAAATTTTGCGAGAGCAAAGAATAAAGGAACAATTGACCACATCGTCTTCATATTCTCCATCAATCAACCACATGGCACCCAAAATATGATATGGCGTCGAAGATACGAATAATGGTTAAGCGATAAATTTTCCTTCAATTCTCGAACATCTACTGATCCTACGATACAGAAGCTGTACCGGACAAAAGACTCCTTTCTTGAACGAGAAACAACGTGGCTTTTCAAGTCTTACCAGGATACTATCCCAACGGTAGGTCGGAACGGCGCAAGTGTTGTGTATGGGCAGAACGGCCTCTCCCTGGGAAGCAACAAACTGCAGGTATCTCGACCCCAATACAACTCTGCGCAGAGTTAGGGGCGGCGGAAGTCGCCTGTTAGCGCCCTGTTGATTCACGTGCTCCACAGCTGACGGGCGCGCGCGGGATGAGGGCTCGTATCACGACCCAGCACGGTGCACAGGTGGCGTAGTAGGGAAGCGCTCGGGCTCGTAAGCGAGGGATCGGGGTTTGGATCCCGCAAACTGCGATTGTTTTGCACTTTTCCAAAATCCATATTCATCATGTAGGTAATCCACCTAGGGTATTATAGTGTGTTATAGAGCATGTTTACATATACATATATCACGCATACCGTTAACAAGGGTGGTCCAGACAGAGTCACCGATTTCGCTGAAACTTCGTCCAGGGGGGTTATTTGGGGTGCTGATCACGAATCTGATATCCGTTCTTCACGATTCGGTCGGAGGCCACCCATACCGTTAACAAGGGTGGTCCAGGCAGGGTCACCGATTTCGCTGAAACTTCGTCTAATGGGGTTATTTGGGGTGCTGATCACGAATCTGATATCCATTCTTCACGATTCGGCTGGATAATATAAATACAGGAAGGCACAGTATTACAATCCTAAAGTTTCTGCTGGTGACGGCAGGTAGAGACAGAATCGTGAAAAACGGATGTCAGATTCGTGATCAGCACCCCAAATATCCACCCCTAGACGAAGTTTCAGCGAAATCGGTGACCCTGCCTGGACCACCCTTGTTAACGGTATGGGTGGCCTCCGACCGAATCGTGAAAAACGGATGTCATATTCGTGATCAGCACCCCAATAAACCGCCCTAGAAGAAGTTTCAGCAAAAAAAATTTTTGACCGAAGTCTTGTTGGTGGAGTCGGAACTTTTAACTAGTGCCACAAAATATCTATCGTTACATAACTACAGCTTCACACAAAATAGGCTTAAAATAAGTGACACATAGAAGTGAACATTTTAGCTAATCTGTAGTTTGAAGCACATGTTATATGTAAACATGCTCTATAACACACTATAATACCCCTAGCTGGATTACCTATATGATATACATGGCTTTTGCAAAAGTGCAAAAGAAACACAGTCTGCGGGATCCAAACCACCGACCCCTCGCTCACGAGTCCGAGCTCTTCCCTACTACGCCACCTGTGCACTGCGCCGATCCTCGATACCAGCCCTCATCCCGCGCGTGCCCCTCAGCTGTGGAGCACGTGAATCAACAGGGCGCCAACAGGCGACTTCCGTCGCCCCTAACCTTGCGCAGAGTTGTATTGGGGTCGAGATACCTGCAGTTTGTTACTTCCCAGGGAGAGGCGGTTCTGCCCATATACAACACTTGCGCCGTTCCGACCTACCGTTGAGATAGTATCCTGGTTAGCCCCTTTGGGACATTAATTCTGAAACAAAATTTCATAAGCAATTTTACACAATCGGAATAGCTCCCGAATTGAAAGTTCAGCAATGCCAGCCCTTTAAAAAAATAATATATTCTTCGAATGCAAAATTTTAGGCAAAAATAATTTGCAGCACTAATTAAGTGGACATCGTAATACACTAAAGACGTGCGTGGCGCGATTTCAAACATCTACACCATGCAAACATTTCAGGTTTCTGGCACATTAAAAACTTACAGGGCGTTCTAGAAATTTTTGCTACATATAGTGCTGTTAGACTCCTTATGAAAGACAGAAAAGGAAAACGTTTCTACTGTGATATATGTGGAGAATGCTCCATGCACTCGTTTGATACGGCGCTATACGTAATTATCTGATTAATATTGAAAATGCTGTTTTCGTGAAACTGGCAATAAATACACAGTTTCGATCCAACTTTGACGTAGGCAGACCACACAGCAATTCCAAAAGTAGCCTTATTGATCCCACCTCTTAGTAACCTAGGACAGCTACATAATACGGAAAAATATTGTTATTGGTTTAATTACCCAAGTTTGAGGCCCTTAAGAAAGCGGTACCACCGAAAGGTTGGCCAATAAACATCTGTAGAACTTCACATGAAGCTCATCGAAACACCGCTATCATAGAGAAATGCCCAAGTTCGGCTTTCAATAAATCTTGGCATAACGTTGTCAATCAATAGATGAGATTGTTCACCTGTTGACCGAGATTGTCATCAACTTAACTCATCAACTTCCACAAGTATATCCGACTTTTCCAGGCTCTGAGGAAGGCGACGACGCCGAAACGTCAGCCGTAATAAAGTTGATGACAATCTTGGTCAACAGCTGAACAATCTCATCTATTGATTGACATAGAGCAATATTTGACGCTCACCTCCGGTAGTAATTTAAGGAGAGCACAGACAAAAGAATGGACATTGCAACCAGGAACATTGTGAACAAGAGATACCGTCCTGAAACAAAAACGCTGAAGTGGCGATAACCAGAGACCTCCTGTGCCAGCCATACATTGCCACAGGACCCTGTCAAGAACTAATCTCGCAGAACTCACCGATAAGTGGAATAACCAGAGAAGTCGGCGGAATCAGTTCAATCAAGACGAGATAGAACACGGTGAGCGAAACCAAGATCGAAATGGAGAACGTCATCTTGTGTTCTATAGGTGGGATGTAGAATACGAATGTCGTTAGAATAGCTGAAAAAGAGGTCTCCGAAAAGCGCCGAAATCATTTTGGATCCTTTCTGTGTTTCTGTTGCTGTTTCCTTGGACCTCAATGGAATCTTTGCTCAAAAGGGCGTTTTTGAAACATAGAAGACATAGGACAAAGAACGGCGTTAATCAATTTTGTTTGGAATTCGCCACGCATTCTACATAAAGGATAAAGGATAAAGGACGGCGGTACTCAATCGTTTCTGGGATGCGCCAGCGCATTCTACTTCTACGAAATGTCGTGGAGGTGACATGAATGCGTATTTGGCCATACAATGACTAGCAGTGGCCAGCCGATGAACAAGTCAGCGCTCTATCCTTCCCAGACAAGTCTGGTACCAGTTCATCGACCCCGGAGGAATGGAAGGCTTGGTTGACCTGGGCGGGAAATCCGAACCAGGAACCTGATATCGCATGCACGCGGCAGTCGCGCCTCCTCCGACTGCGCTACACGCGCCCGCCTTCTACATACTTCTACTGAATATCGTAGAGGCAATTTGAACGGATATTTGGCGTATAGAGTGATTTAAGCTGGCTAGCCGATGAGCAGGTCAGTCATTTATCATTATTTCAGACGAGACTGGCAGCAACTCACAGACGCTGGTGGGATGGAAGGCTCATTTGGTCTGGGATCCGAACCAAAAACCTTTATTCGGGATCCAGGCGAGAGCCAACGCTTTCTCCAACTGTGCTACCTACCACTAACTGTGGTAACATGGCTACATGATACAGATGTAATACAATACCGGCCTTAATGTTTAGTCTTTGGGCGGAGAGGCGAAGAAAAAAGCCTTTTCCTCCGCTTTTGTATAGCGCTCTTCAAATTGCGTGCTTTGAAAAATAAACTCGACATTTGGAATCAGCATCAAATAATCTACCCGATAAAGACAAAATTGTTCAGAAAATATTAAAAATGTTAATTTGATGACGTAGGATCTGGTTAGAGCGGCGGACCCCTCCCTAACAGGAGATAATTACGTCCAAAGGTCCCATTCTGAATATAGCTCATCAAATCAACATTTTTGATATTTGCTGGGCATTGTTCTTTTCATTGGATAGATCATTCGATACCAATTCCAAATATTGAATTTATTTTTCAAGCCACAAATTTGAAAAGTGCTGTCAAAAAGCGGCCGAAAAAGCGTTTTTTGCGCATTTTCCGCCCAAGGACCAAACATTAAGACCGGTATTGTATATGGAAATCTATAAGGCGGACATAGTCAATCCATTCAGTAGAATAAGTTGAATCTTAAGTTGACTGAAAAGATTTGCATTTTTAGGCTTTTTCCCACATTTTATTTAAGTTTTAGTACATAAATCAGAAGACAACCGAAGATACAAAATTTTCTGTCAAACAAATACATAGCTTGTAAGCTTTTCAAATATAATAATACACTTAGTGTAAAATTCCTGCACCAACAGGCAAAAGATTTTATACCGATTCAATTGTTGCTAATCTGGAGTCTATGAGAGGTGGAGAGGGAAGGGTAGTTAGAAGAGGCGCCGACTGTCACTTGCATCCGAATCCATTCAGGATACGGGTCCCACGTGGACAACACAACCTTCTTCCCCTCATGGTCGATATATTGTTACCTATGTTGTGTGAGAAGGAAAAGAAGACAATGACTTGTTCATCGTCTGGCCACCACAACTCTTCCAATAGATCAAGTACGCATTCAAATCACCTCCACGTTATCCCGTAGAAGTCAAGTGCGCCTCTCAAAAAGGATTGAATAACATCGTCCTTTCCCGCTTTATTGTGTCAAAAACTGACCGATAGATTCACATATCAACTGATAAGGATAAAGGATAAAGGACGGCGTTACTCAATCCCTTCTGGGATGCGCCAGCGCATTCTACTTCTACGGGATGTCGTGGAGGCGACATGAATGCGTATTTGGCCATACAATGACTTGCGGTGGCCAGCCGATGAACAAGTCAGCGCTCTATCCTTCCCAGACAAGTCTGGTACCAGTTCATCGACCCCGGAGGAATGGAAGGCTTGGTTGACCTGGGCGGGAAATCCGAACCAGGAACCTGGTATCGGGTGCAGACGACAGCTGGCGCCTCCTCCGACTGCGCTACACGCGCCCTGATCAGCTGATACTGATATAGAATTGAACGCCAAATCGTTGACCACTAGACACTGAATAGTAGCACTCACCTATCAGCATACACGGTATGACCAGGTTGACTGTGTAGAAGAGGGTTTTCCGACGTAAAGATATGTCGAATGTGACGTCGATATAGAAGTCTTGACCGCAACAGCCCGGATAGAGTTGTTCATGACGCTGTGACGTCAGCGACATCAAATCCCATTCCAGACTTCTGAAAGCGTCCACAATTTGACTACTTCCAAGCACATTGTGAAACTCTATAGGGAGTTCCGAAAATATGGTTACTGTTTAAGTAACTATTAAACTGTTAATCCATCAAGATACATGAAAAATCATGGCTTGTTTTAAAAAGCATGAACGTAGGAATCTTATGAACAATTTGATGACAAGATTGCGTCCTGCACTTCCCTCATTATTGCAATTCTTACATGACTGATAGCGTATTCGGCATTTACATAGTTTTGTAAATGAAAAAAAAGATCGTAACAAAGCCATTATCTTGAGTACTAAGTACACGCTATGCATTATACTTTGACCCAGCATTATGTAACGCTGTGAGTTGATGTTAAAAACAGGGTCACCACGCTTTTTTCAAGTAAAGGATTTCTTGCATGGACCAGTATCCAACATTTTGTGGCGATGGAAGGCTGTGAAAAAAAGCGACGATCAGCCAAAAATTTACGTACCCACACTAAGTTGCCATCCATTCGTATCTTCGCTCCCATGATAGTGTCGAAGATACAATTGATCGAAGCTACTCTCACATGCTGTTACAGGATGTTTTGTTGCGATCAAAACTGTGTAAGGCGAACATCGCTGCCCGGAAAGCGGAAGATGCGGGTTCGAGTCCCGCCTGGCGCAAGAGTTTTGATCGCAACAAAACATTCTGTAACAGCATATAACCTCTCTACCAGCCGCTCCAGGCCTAAGCAAATGTGTTAAAGCATTGGTACACTCATAATTACCTAATAGTAGCGTAATCCATACCTCCTTAAGTTTTAAAGCTGAATGAGCCAAGAGACTTCTTTGCTATGTAGTTGCAGAACAAAGTCGCTGTCCAATTTTATAGGCTCACCCTATGCCCCTTTTTCTGGCCTATTGTTTCATAGGTAGCCTCAGATGAACAGCGCTGCAGCTTAGAATAGGGAGCTCACATCAAATCCCATTCCAGACTTCTGATAGCGTCCACAATTTAATTACTTCTAAGAGGGAAAGTGTGGAGCAAAAACCGTGTACTCTTAATTAATGAAATAATTAATTAATTCGTACATTCACGAACGCCCCAAAATGGAAGAACAGTCAACAAACAATGGAGGAAAGTACCATCAACATGACGTCAAGAACGTAATAAAAATAAGACAGGAACGACCACGAATAAAGCCACAAATAGTTAAAAACCTAAAGGTATTGATAACTATGCAAAGAAGGCTAATCCTGAATTGCCTCATGAAACCTGCAAATCGAAATTTTGACATTAACATTTCAATTGCGATAGAACTACGGAAAAGACATACAGGTCTATACTGTGGCTAATTTGTATAATCCTACGTAAATGATATTTTAAATTCCATTCAGCTAAAGCCATAGGTTGGAGAGATGGATTGCGTCATTGTAACGTCAAACTAGCTATACGATTTCGATTTACCAGCTTTTGAAATAGGCTTAAAAACTTCGGATCTATCCTAGCGGTGGGGCGCATTTCACGTTGTCTGCTTGAAAACAGTAACATCATCGAAAGCAAACTATTTGGCAAAGACTACACGCTAAGTTAGGTCCCGTTTATACTTCATCGCGGCGCGGCACGATGGCCAGGCAATGAGGCCAAAATGATGATCGCGTCGTACAATCAATATGGCCACTATACGTGGCGTCGCGTCGCGCCGCGACGAAGTATAAACAGGGCCTTAGCCTACGAAAGAAGCTTTCTCCGCGATTTTCTAGGCGGGAGAGGCCACTCTGTTTGTGTTCACTCCCTTTTTCTGGCATTGCCTCATTCCGACTAGGATAGATCGAAAGCTTCACCGTAGCTCGAGAAATGAGAATTTCGGTTAAATGAAATACCGATCAGGTTTTTCGGGACACCTTGGAGGTCGCGTATGAATATGAAAACCTACTGATAGAATCCGGACAAGTCCATGCCTTTCTCGAGGTACTGATACTCTTTGCCGCTTTCGTCCTCACGGTTTATTATCGGCGAATCGGCAGACTGAACAGAACATATGTAAGGCGATAGCATCGAAGGCGTGGTACCGATTTAACCGCTTTGTTTGACTCAAGAGGTCTTCTATAGGTGCAATGGGCTTTTTCGAAGATTTTTTCCATCCACTGCTGGCTGCTTTTTTTAAAGAGCATCCTATCATCTTCTTCCCAAATGGAAGCGTATTCGCATCAGCTCCCACTGACGAGATATTCTAGCTCCTAAATGAATGACATTCCTTGTGCTCGTATTGTTTTCACCTATCAAATTCTCGGGCGCATGTAGCGCAGTCGGAGGAGGCGCGACTGTCGCGTGCAGCCGATACCAGGTTCCTAGTTCGGATTTCCCGCTCAGGCCAACCAAGCCTTCCTTCCCTCCGGGGTCGGGAATTGGTACCAGACGTGTCTGGGAAGGATAGAGCGCTGACTTGTTCATCGGCTGGCCACCGCAAGTCATTGTATGGCCAAATACGCATTCATGTCGCCTCCACGACATCCCGTAGAAGTAGAATGCGCTGGCGCATCCCAGAAGAGATTGAGTAACGCCGTCCTTTATCCTTATCCTTTATCAAATTCTCGCCTCTTCTAGAAGGTTTCAGAATCGTCGCTCGCTTTTGCCCGCAATCTTCATTCGAAATTTCTCCTACCTGAAAACTGGATAGGTGAAATGTGATTCGGTCGAAATACCCCAGTTCACCTCTCCGCAATATCGGTCAAACTAAACAGCGAATCTCTGTGTTCAAGCGGAAAAAAATTCCGTCGCAACACCGACCGTGAGAGAACGATCATTCCACTCGCGCGACTTTATTATCATGCAAACGTTGAAGTTGAACGAGCTGCTACAGCATTTTCATAGAATTTTGAAAGCATGAAAGCTTTAAGTAACTAGCCGAGCGGGAAGCACCTACCGGTAATTGTCGAACGTCCAACAGAAAACCATTGTAGCTCCAGCCACCGAATTTCAGCGAGCACGACTGCGAGTCGTACGGGAAGTACTCGATGTTGATCGGACAGAACGACTTGTAGATGCTCGGCGGTTTCCATACGATCAGGCCATTATGGTAGACCAGAGCGTCGCTCATAATGGTGATATGAGGCTCGCCGTCAGCGCTGAAAGTCAAGAATCGACTCTAAAGTAAGCTTCTGACAAGGAGAAGGTCGACCGAGATCTGAGCCTGGCTACATTGGATCTCCAACGTACTCCGGGGATGGTTTCCTCTAGTTTTACGGCGCAGCATAGATCCGAAGCGCATTTAACCTACCTTGCACTCTAGAGTTCAGGAGAGGTCATGTAGAACTGGAATTTTATGGCGATTCCGTGGATTTAAAGGACAAATACGCCGCCTTACGAGCTCGGAACACTTCCACACATTAAGGTTTATTGCCGAATGTCACCTGCTCAATACCAAATCAACTAGTAGGACACATGTCGCAGTTGCAGTAGAAATCAGAAGCTTTGACGTCTTTATCGAAGCCAAGAATAGGTTTCAGCACCTGCATAAATTGGAGATGGTGGATAAGATTCGCCCAAAACTATGCGAGATAGAAAATACTATTCAATCTAGAGTTTCTCCAAGTCTCTTCTAGCGCAGGTTCACATCACAATCGGTGGAAAGTTCGTAGAATACGCAGACCTTGTCTTCGCATATCCGACTACATATACATGTAAGAGAGCCGAGCCATTAGTCCAGTTATCTATCTGTCCACCGGCGCCGAATTATTTTCAGCTCGAAGGCTTTCACAACTTTTCAGTCAATCCTATTGATTCGCGTTGAAGGTGAACTGCTTAAAGTAAGAACCACACATTTGATCGCTTCTGAATCGGCATCGCAACAAGTAGGCGGTATCGGTAATAAAGCTAGTATCGATCGATAGTATCGGGGTTTTCTTAGAAACGGCTGCTTGAGATACGAATTATGTGAGTATGACGATCTGCAGAGAGGCTTCGAAACAGCTAAACAATATTGATCGGTGAATCAGTAGCGATCGATATTATCGACACATGTACGAAAACGACCGTTTGAGAATTACACGAATATGTATGATGGCCGGTAAGTAATCAGGCGGCAAGCAGTAAGCAAGTATACAGCGTCGCTCGACCGATCAACACGGGTCGATATTATAGACGTTCGATCAGATATGATTTTTTGAAGTAGAAGCCAAGCGAATAGCATGACCGGTGGACAGTCTGCGCAACAAGTACATGGAGAATATTGGGGCAGACTCGCAACAAGTACAATATTGATTGGACAATATTGATTCACTGATCATTATCGGACTATATTATTGATTTTTTCTCCACAAAGGTTGTTTGTGATGGTAGTGATGAGAATATGATGGTCGGTGAAGAGAGCAGCATCGAGTAGCCAATCGATGTCGATCGATATTATCGAACTTGCCCAGAAATATGTAACTGTTTGAAACGAAAATCACGCAAATATTGCATGGCCCATAACAATTGCACACTATGGATTCACTCTTCAATATTGGTCATTTTTGATTTTTGTGGCAAAGCCCACCGGCCAGCTACTAACTGTGGGTTTGTGGTCATGAACGAGAAAATTTTTCACAAATCTCTCTAGCAGAATCTGCACTCTACTTGGGAACTTCTTCAGCGAGATCGTTGCCTTTCATCATTGATTTCGATCTTCTCAACAGCAAAACCAGGTGAAAAGATGTTCGAGAGAAACCGGATCTGTCGGAGAAAGGATGCATAGGATAGCGGTCGCATTAGGAGCTACTGGTTTACTCAAAGATAGTGACCGGTTAAACAGACTCCTACACTGTTCCCTGCAACACTGCCTAATTATTTCAGGGCAAAATTCACAGCTATACTACCGCCGCTGAGCATTTAACCTATTTGCATCAAGGCGACATTTTTCAAAGTAAAGGTTTCTTCGAAAATTTGGCGAAAATTTTCACTATTTTCCATTCTATCATTTGGAATGCGACTGCCATACAAAAGTAGGCGGACGCCTAAAAACCAACGTTGAAATTAAGGGTACGCTCAATTCCTTAGATCCATTAGGCCACTTCCGCAGCCAAGTCTCACAAGGAAAGCCCATGAAATTCCACCAAAGACTCTCAACGAGACTTATACGGTCTTGTATGTAGAGCATCGGACGAGGATCACAGAACGTGTTTCGTTTTTGCTACGGGCGACTAGATGGTCCAAAAATGGCAAAAAATGATATTACTTCAGTGCCGGCTGATAAGGCAAAAATGACACCTAAAATTTATTTATTTATTTATTTATTTACTACGTCGCTAATGACGTGCCAAACCAAACCAAAACAGGAACAGTCAGAAACCGGAATTGAAGACAACTGCAATAGGAAATTGAAAATGGAAAATAAAACAAAATCGAACAACACAACAAATGGCCCTGTCGTGCTCAGAACTTGACCTACAAAAAACTTACTGCTAAAATTAAAGTTTGTTTATAGTAATATGAGAATTTCCTACTTTTCCTAGACGAAGCTGCAGTGTACATTTAAGTGATTCATTTGCAAGGCGTCGGCAGCGACTTGATGGCCGAGTGGATAGCGAGGCGGACTTATGGGGGCGTGATTGAGGGTTCGATTCCGGGAGCGTCGATGCGATTTGCTCTATGGAATGCTCCCACTTTTGCAAATAATGAGTAGATTTTGGCTACGGTAGACTACCTTCTTCGCTTCCTAATCCCGCTTTCACCTGTCTAACACTAACACAACACCTTAACATCAACACCTTAACAACAACGTCAACATCTTAACATTTTTGCTCGAAAGCTGATTTTTGCCCTTGTTTTTGGAGTGTGCATCCAAAATTCGAGAGGTAGGCTTACTTCGATTAAAGGGAACAAAGTAACCAGTTGTCAAAGTACATAGCAGTAAGTTCTCAAGCGGGAGAACCTTGCGAAGACCATGTTGAGCGCGCAGATCCGTCTCTCGACGTCGAACGACGAATTCACAATGGTTCGAGTCCAGCTTAGATCCACCAATTCTTATACCTATCCGGAGTAGGTAAATTGTTGTAAATTTTCTGCAAAAGGTGAAACGCGAACTTATTCTACTTGGCTTCTTCTTCTTCTTCTCCTGAGCGTTTAGTCCCGCGCAGTCGCAGGGTCCGCTGTTCTTGTGATCTGTCGCCACCTCATCCTATCAAGGGCGTCATCTGCCGTGGCGCCGACTTCGGCGAGATCTCTCTTGATGACGTCCTTCCATCTTTTCCTAGGGGCTCCTCTCGGACGCTTTCCGGGTGCCTCGTAATCTAGGGCCAACCTTACGGGGTGATTCTCTGGCCTTCTGAGGACGTGTCCGTACCACCTTAGGCGCTGCTCCCTCATCTTCAGCTGGATCGGGGCAGTCTTCATCACTGCCCTAACATCCTCGTTTCGCACCCTGTCCCGACGGGTCCATCCACATGCCCACCTCAGCATCCTCATCTCTGCCGCGTGCAGTTGCCGCTCCTGCGCCTTACCCAGGGCCCAGCACTCACTGCCGTAGAGGAGGGCAGGTCTTACAACTGTTCTATAGAGCTTGCCTTTGAGCGTCTTGGAGCATCTACGGTCGCAGAGGATCCCTGTGGACTCCCTCCACTTGAGCCAGGCTGCGTTTATCCGTCCCCTGACCGCCTGGTCCACACTTCCTTCCTCGGATAGGTCACTTCCGAGGTAGCGGAATTCTTCCACCTTCTCGATCGGTTCCCCTTGGCAGTCTAGGATCGATCCAGCGCACTGCTCAGAGCTGATGAACTTCGTCTTCTTCACGTTCAGCCGTAGGCCGTTGTCCGCAAGGGCTCTCTGCCACAGCTGCACCTTCTCCTCCAGCTCCTCCTGGTTGTCGGCTACTAGGGCGATGTCGTCCGCGTAGAGGATCGTTTTGAGAGAACCTTTCTCAAGGTGGTTCACTATAGAGTCAAGCGTCAGCAGGAAGAGGAACGGGCTCAGAGCCGACCCTTGGTGTACCCCCACTGTGATGTCCACTTTCCTTGTCACCCCGTGTGGAGTTCGTATCGCCGCTTTCGAGCCCTCGTACATGTCCCTTATGACCGTGATCAGACGTTCCGGGACACCCCTCCCTCGAAGGGAATTCCTCTCAGGCATGAAGCCCCACTGCACCTGGGAGATGGGTACCATCTCCCTCAGCCTTGAGTCTACCAGTCGTTCGTAGATCTTCATCGTGTGTGAGATCAGTTTGATCCCTCGGTAGTTGGAGCATTCGGAAGCGTCTCCCTTCTGCTTGAAGATGGGGACTATGGTGCTGTTCCTCCAGTCATCCGGCATCTTACCTTCTTTCGTGATTCTGTTGAGGAACTGCGTTAGCCAGTTGATTCCGAGGTTCCCGAGCACCTTCCAAGCCTCTACTGGCACACCGTCAGGCCCTGCTGCCTTTCCGAGTTTCATCTTCCGTATGGCTTTGCGAACCTCTTCTTGCGTCCAGGGTGGGATGGGTCCTTCCGTTGGCTGTTTTTCCTCGGCCTCCCGACGAGGGAACTTCTCGTTCAGGAGTTCCTTGAAGTACTCCTCCCATCTCTCTCTGACCTCGACCGGCTTCCGTAACACCCTACCGTCAGCACTCTTCACAGTCTTCACTACTCGAATGTCGAGGCTAGCTCTATGACGCGCCTTGGCCAGGCGGATGGCGAACTTCTCTCCCTCTGGCCCGTCTAGTTTCTCGTACAGGGCATCCATTTCCGCGTTCTTTGCCTTCGCTACAGCTGTTTTTGCCAGCCTCTTCAGCTTCCTGTAGGCTGTGAGATGCTCGGGTGCCCTCGTCTTTTGCCACAGCTTGTAGGCCTCCTTCTTCCTCTTCACCGCAGCCTGCACCTCTTCGTTCCAGAACCATGCCGATTTATTCCCTCTGGTTCCTCCCTTTGTTTCTCCCAGGGTTTCCTTGGCACATCTCAGGATTGTTTCGGCTACCCTCCTCCAGGTCTCATTCACGGGACCAGCTGGATCTGGAAGGCCTGCTTCGAGCACTGCCCTTCGTAGCTCGTTCCGCTCTGAACCCCGCAGTCTCCACCATCGGATCCTGGGTTCCGTCCTCACTTTGGGCCTGGTGGGTAGAGGTATGCTAAGTTCGGCTACCAAGGGTCTGTGCTGTGATGCCACGTCTTCTCCCGGAATGACCTTCACATTCCGGACTGTTTTCAGGGCAGCCCTTCGAACCAGGATGTGGTCGACCTCAGTTCTTCTTCCTCCGCTAGCATAGGTCACCTTCTGGCTCTCCCTCTTCGCGAAGAAGGTGCTACAGACAGCCAGGTCGTGGGCGATAGCCAGATCCAGAATTCGTTCTCCATCCGGGTTTACCAGGCCGATCCCTTTTCCTCCATGAACCCTTTCCACTCCTCTTCTGCCACTCCCCACATACCCGTTCATGTCCCCTGCTATGGAGAGGTAGTCGCCTTCTGGTACGGACCTTATGGCTTCCTCGAGCGAGAGGTAGAAGTCATCCTTGTCGAGCTCGGAGCATCCGGTCTGCGGAGCGTACATAGACAGACATGATGGTCCAGTAACCCTCCTTCGTGTCCAGCCGCAGTGACATGATGCGGTCGTTTATTCTTTGGACAGCCGCTACTGAATCCTTGAGGGACTCCGCGACAGCTATCCCTACCCCGTTCCTCTTGGTGTCCTCTCCGTTGTAGTACAGCTTGACCCCTTCTCCGATCTCCTTGGCTTTCGCCCCTTTCCATCGCGTTTCCTGCAGACACAGGACTTGTATCCTTCTGCGCTTCATCAGGTCAGCCACTTTCCTAGATCTCCCGGTCAGCGTTCCCACATTCAGAGTCCCCAGTTGAACTAGCTTCTTTAGCCGAGGTCGTTCGGCCCTCGGTAGCCCTCGCATACTGACCACAGAACTCGGGCGGGGGTTCTGTGCGCCACTTCCAGGTGACGTCCTAGCCTTTACACTGATTCTATTGCGACTCGTGATCATGGTTTTGTGACGAGGTTTCTCCATCAGCCGGCCTGTCAACCTGGGCCTGACGCTGGAACCGTTGCCATTTTTGCAATTTTTGCAGGGCATGGCGTGCCCGAGCGGGAGTCGAACCTGTGACCATTTGTGCATGAAACTACACTACTAACCACTAGGCTAACTCGGCTCAACTTATTCTACTTGGCTGACCACCTTAAATCTGTATTTCGGTCAAATATGCATTTAAATAAATAGTATCCACGAAACTCCCTAGAGGTAGAACGTGTGGCGCATCTCACGAACAGGTTCACTAACAACGAATAGATTACTCTCAGACACTTAAGTTAGCAAATGTAAAGGATAAGGATAAAGGTGTTACTCATTCTGGGATCAGCCGCGCATTCTACTTCTACGGGATGTCGCGGAGGCGATTTGAATACGTATTTGGTCTAAGCAAGGACTTGAGGTGCCCAGCCGATGAGCAAGTCAGCGCTTCACCTACCCAGACAAGTCTGGTACCAATTCGCCGACCCCAGAAGGATGAAAGGCTTGGCTGGCTTGGGCGGGAAATCCGATCTAGGAACCTGGAATCAGGTGCACACAACAGCCGGCACCTCCGCCGAGTGCGCTAGACGCGCCCAGAAAGTGTTACTTTTCTAAAATAACATTCAATGATATGGTCATACACCAAGGGTTAGATGCTGCTCTGGCTGCCACTGGAGCAACCATGAAATTTTTCGGATCCTTCACTAAACAGACGCAAGAAGCTTCCATCTGAATCATGACGTTTTTACAGAACTAGTATTTCAGAATACCGAATTCCTGAAATTTGCAAGGCAAGTCATTTCCTACAGTGAATTTGAATTTTTTGGCAGTTATCGCGTTTTGGCTCGATCGAGTTGGGTGACATACATCCCAGAGTTCTTCCATGAGCCAAAGTGGAAGCGGATGTTCGGTTAAGAGGGTCAACGGTAGGTGAGATGTCTACATAGCTGGTGCTGTCTCTGCTTTGATTGGTTAGCGCCTACTTTGCCATGCTGCGGGTAAATCCCCGATAAGTACCTATTTGCCAACAGTTCGGGTATTTCTCGTAATTCATTATCGAGTAGTTGTTTGCTCCAATAAAGAGTCTCTTGGGGCAGAATAACTTCGCCCAGAGGTGTCCCTCTCTCGGAGGAAGTTAAACTGACTAACTAGCCAGACATCGAACACGGAAGCACCACCAGGTGGCTGACTACATACCAAGCAGTAAATCTTATGCTGTGAGAAACTCCATGACATCCCCATCCGAGGCAATGGGAAGCGACGTCACTTACTTGTTGTAGAGCAGGATATCCGGTATCCAAATCTGATCCGACGGTATGTGCAGCTTCTTGATGCCACCCCATCGGGTCGGTTCCCACGACAGCTTGTAGTCGAACCACTGCATTTCCAGCCACAAATTCGTGGTGAGCACCTGGTTCACCTCGTCCTAAACGACACAACTCATCAGCCGGTCACTACCAGTTTCCTTCGTCGGCCTTTCCCGAAGCGGTGAAATCGTTGGAAAGTGCGGGGGAACGCTTTTTTCGTTCGTGATCGAGGTTATCGCACGACACGGACGGGTTCTCCAGTGTTTCGCGCGCGCCGGCTGACCCAGTTGTTTCAGTCAGCTCTGCACTTTTCAGGGTATATAAAAGAGACGCGAACGGGGGTGAAAGTTTTCGCCAGCGATGAGTACGGCCTACTTCTGGACTGTTCGCGGACTTCAACGCATTAAGGACAGCGCTTAGAGTTTCTTGGTGTAGCCAGTCGGTCCCGCGGTCATCATGCGCAATCGCGGTCTTCTGACTCGCCGCTCTCGTTTCCTGGAACTCCTTCTGAACAGCTAAGAGGGCATCCTCAAAACCCGTATTTACTGCGATCGGGTTGAAGCAGTAGGAAGGCCTGGACCCTATACCGCTTCAGCGAAGAGAGCTTCCTTGTAGAATTTCTTTCCGGTTCTTTTATTCAGAGAAATTCCAGCAACTCTGCTTGTTCAAATTGAATCATAATTCTAATAGTAATCCTCAGTGAATACCATCTGTGCTTCGCTTGGTTTACATTTTTATCTAAATCAAAAGATGGCTGTTTTAGATTCTATTTTTATTTTGAATTGGTTACTTCCAATCTGAAAATTGACACATTATAACAGAGACAAAACAATTTTTTGTGGTAATAAAATTTGTATGAAAAAACCCTAAACAGAATGTTTTAAGAAAAATGTGTATTTTTATTGCGTAAGCACAGGATTCCTTTCTCCATTGTCTTAGGTACATTCTGAAGTGCTCCGACACATGGAATTGCTCGTGTGAAGGGATCTTGCCGTGCATTCGTGTTAAACTTTGTAATGTTTTATGTGGTTGATTGTGTAAATGCTGATTGCCTAAAGCTAATTATGCAGTGCAGAATGGTGGTGTATTTTTTATTGTGAATGCTTTCTCATAAAAAACAACTACACTGTCAATCCAGTAGACAACTCAGTGTATAGAACGAGTGCGCGGCGCAATCTCTCCATATGGCACTCTGATAAACTTTTTTACATCTCGTTACCTTGGGATAAATCCAAAAATTTTGTTCGAGGCTAAATGAGATCAACTTCATATTTTTTTAACCAGTGTAGTTGTTTTTTTAAATATAACTCTGGAAAGGTAACTTTTTCTACAAAGTTTCTTTAAGAACTACAAAAATAAACCAAACAAATAAACATAAAAACAGATATTTTGGACTTGGATTGTAAAATGTTCACTTTATTTCGAAAGGCGCCCGCCTTGAAATTTTTAAGTGTACAGTTTAAAATAAAAAGTGTTCGGTTTAAAGTGAAAATCTTATATATCACTAAGTTGAGAGTGTATATGTATGGATGGAGCACATAAATAGATTGAAATTGAAGATGCAGCTATGCATTATTATTTTAAAAAGTATTGTGCTGCCTTTTAAAAACATTGTTTATTCTGTTTTCTACAAAATGGTATACAATGTTAGAATTATAATAAATATTTTTGCGTCTCGAGGTAGAAAAAGGCTCTCTAACTCCACATATCTAAGGTGCAGGAAAAAACGCAAAAACATTTCTACGTGCCACTTGAAAAGATTGCGCCGTGTACTCGTCGAATACGCTCTGTACGTTTATCTGATTAGTAGTCGAAAAAATACTGTTTGTGTTGAACGCTAGAGATAAACAAAGCAGAGCGTTTTTGCGATAGTTTCTGCTGTAGCGCTGGCTTTACCCAACTCTACATAAACCGATTCGTCGCTATTAATTAGAGAACAATTGCTAGATACTCTTCCGGTCTATGGCTCGGTCTACTTGAATAAAACCCAAAAAAAATTCACTGTTGTGTAATCAGGTGAAAGTCTAAAACATTCGATAGCTAAAAAATAATGAAAAAATTTTTATGGACCTTTGTGCAGTCAGAATAAGTCTTCTGGTAAAAAAAAAACTGTTTTGGCAACCTTAAGTGGTGTCTAGTTTGATCTGAAAAGTGTCCACTTTGGTTCGCGGAAAAATTGTATAGCATGCATTTGTAATTATGCCTGAACACTCATGGAGCTAGAAGTATTGTCATTCTTAATCAACTTTTGAACATCTTATCTAGGGGACTATGGAAATTAAAAGCTCTTAGGTGGATGTTCAGTTGCGACCAAAACTCTCGCGCCAGGCGGATCTCGAACCCGCACCTCCCGCTTTCTGGGCAGCGATGCTACGCCTTGCACCGCCAGCGCTGTTTGACCAAACCGAACATCCACGATATCTTCCTATTAGCAATCACCTATCAGCACTCACCCCTGATATCGGGCTCATCCCGAGAACTTCTATCTTCTATAACAGCCGCTTCACGATTAAGCAAAAAGTGTAAAGAAATTGAAAGCTTTAAAAATGGATTATTTCTTCTTTAGCTGCAAATATGGATTGCTACTCACTGAATGAGTGCATGCCACAACCTTAGCTTTCAAGATTTAAAGCCTTAAAATTCCTTTTTCTATTGTTAAAAAACGATATTCTAGCTAAAAGTGCACCAATTCCTTGACTGCTGCGTCTACAATTTTTCGTGCTGTGAATGTGACGCCATACTTTCAGCTACATTTTAAAAGATTTCAGGCAACTGTTGCCATGACAAAGTTGAGCACTTATGAGGCGATAGCTGTCGGTTCACTAACAACATCCGTCATCTCCATACTGATTCTGGCTATCATCACGCCATCTCTACTGCTTAAATCTTCCAACGAAGTTCAAAACGTCGAATACAAGGCGCAAAAGTACAAGGTAAGGTCTTCAAGTGATCTATCCAGAACATGAAGCAAGTACATAGCGTGGTTTTCCCTTCTTCCATGATTGGCTGAGAGCATTGCTCACGGTAGCGCTGGCCAATGTCCCGGAAAGCACCCACAAAAGCTCAGACGTCGACTGTCCAACATTAACATCCGTTTCCGCTTTATTAGGGGGGGGGGGGCAAAAGTAATGAGACAAAATGAAAGAAATCTTTATCTCTCTATAACTCAATTACAACTCAACGATGCTGAGGAATGTATTTGCCATTAAGGGCAAGGACCTTGCTGCCATCGCTCGGCCAACTTCCTGATCCCATCCTTCCACAACTGCCTTTTGCCAAGTGTTAATCAACTGCTCGATATGGTTGTCGAGGTCTGCTTGGGTTCTTGTGTCCCTTCCGACCAGGAAATCCTGTAGACTCAAGAAGTAGTGGTAGTCGCATGGAGAGATGTCCAGCGAATACGGTGGATGAGGCATGTGAACGTAGCCCAGCTGGCCAAGCTTCTCCGTGGTTACTTGTTCCCGATGGGGTGGGGCGTTGTCGAAGAGGAGAACCTTCTTGAAGCGGTGCGAATGAATAAGAGCGAGTCGCAGGCCCATCTCTCCTATTTCGTTCACCATGGCCTTGGAGTTCATCGTAGTGCTCTTGGGAAACAGCTTCCGGTAAACCGATTCACGGGCGCAGACTTAAAGCTCCAAAGATGCTTCTCGCCGTGAACATCTCGCCGAACGAAGGTCGGTAACAGGTCACCAGGCCTCACCCGGACTCGCTGCTTGGCAGGGTTAAGGTAGAAGACGTACTTCTCCTCCTGCGTGAATATTGAGCCCAGGCTGCTCGGGGTTGGGAATTGGGGGAGATTTGCGCGACACAGATCGACTTGTCAGACTGGGGTTTCGGCATGAGACAGACTGGGGTTTTGGCATGCTTCTGGAAAGGGCGGAAGTGGTAACTTCTCAGATGGGCTTCAGTAAGTAGCATACAAACATACAAATACGACAAGCACGAAACCAGACTTCAGCCACGAGATATATGGACACGGCATGGGGTGTCTCATTACTTTTGCCCCCCCCCTAATAACTTTTAGTTACGCCACTAGGATGTGACCCAATCCTGTTGGAGAAAAGCCCGCTATGTACCCAACTGTCTTGTGACTTTTTTCTTCTGTGAAGCACAAGTTTTGGGAACGTGCAGCCGGACTACAGCGTGTATCAATTCATATGCTTTAGGAAGACACAACCAGAATTTGGAGAGAAATTCAGCTTCTTCTCGATGTAGAAAGAGGTCGAAGTGAGCCGGTGTTCTTCTCCAGGGTAAAAAGAGCCCCATGGGGCACGAAACTGGACGGATGCATCGGTAAGTGGTTTAAAATTCAGCCTACGCTTATCTTTATTCAGTTTTAATGAAATTATTTTGAACTGAAAATAAAATGTGCGGGTGAGAGACGTAAAGAGTCAATGGACTACATGCCTGAAATTCAATCCGTTTGGCATTAGTCGACAATGTGGCCTGCATGAGGAGCCTGAAGAGAACGTTCCAGCTAATCAGATCACTTACCAGATACGCTGAAGTTGCTTTCCCTTCCTAATTCTGCGTTCTACTCGACATTAGCATAGATCGTTCTACCCTTCCCATGCAGACCATATTGCCGACAAGTAGCATTAACTTTATAATGGTTCTAGGCTGCAACGCTTTGTCGTGCCCACAAGGTCTTCCCGGAGCACCGGGAGAGCCAGGCGAAGATGGATTTCCCGGACTGCCAGGTAACTCTGGGCCATCTGGAAACGACGGATATGACGTTGAACTGGCGCCAGAAGACGACCTTCCATGTACGATTTGCCCTGCCGGACCGCCGGGACCAAGGTGAGCAAAATTCGTCGAAATTTTCGCCGTAGAGAACGTTTTCCACACTTATGTTGCTCACTTCAGAGGGCCTCAGGGAGAACGAGGAATGCCGGGTTTCCAGGGACTCCGAGGGGAAGGCGGTGGCCCGGGGAATCCAGGCATCGACGGACCGATGGGACTGGAAGGCCATCGGGGGCCAGCTGGTGACGACGGACCGATGGGACATATTGGGGAGCCCGGAGACATGGTGATAGCCGGCGTAGGCATCAAGGGACCCAATGGCCCTCCTGGACCGATGGGCATGAAGGGCAAACCTGGGCCGTCTGGTAAGGCTGCGAAGGAGATGGGTGCTCCCGGTACCCCCGGAGAATCCGGACCGATGGGACCACCTGGGAATTCTGGAAAGCCAGGAGAAGAAGGACCTTATGGACCGCCAGGAGATCCAGGTGAGCAGACCCTTTACTCGCTCAAGATGTTATTCCCCACTTCAAATCAGCTTTTTTCGCTTAATTTTTTCTATTCAGGAATGCCCGCCTCATATTGTCCTTCTGACTGCGGTGTTTCTCACATCGTTGCTCCAGTCAGTTCAAAGAAGGAGGACAACTACGTGGAGCATAATTACAGACGTCTGTGGAAGTTCAATTAAAGGGAACACAGAATTGAATAAAAAAAATTTCCAGAGTTGATGTGATTTATTAAAGGTTCGGAAAGAATGCCAGTCCCGGTACATATGTACAACAGGATTCAGCTTCTATTTTAGGATGAATAGCCAGGGATAAAAATTAAAGGACAAAAAACCGCGTTAATCAAGCCCTTCTTGGGACGCGTCACCCGTCATGATTCTGTACATATGTCATGGAGGCCATTTGAATGCGTGTGTGGTCATTCGATGAACAAGGCAGTGCTTTATCCTTCCCGAGCAAGTCCATCACCAATTCAGCGACCCCGAAGCGATGGAATGCTTGGCCGGCCTGAGCGGGAAATCCGAACCAGGATCGTCATGAAATCGGGTGCACGTGACACGCGGCGCCACCTCCGACTGTGCTACCACGCGTCCAACCACGGACCACCTATTTAGAAAGCACAACTGCTAGACAAATGAGCGCGTAACTCACCACATCAATGATCCGAATCAGTGAAGCGCCGAATTTCACTTTGATGCTTTCGCTGGCGTTTTTCACAGGCCGTACATTCTTGTTGTAATAGTAGAGCAGATCCTCATAAAGCTGTTCGGCATATCGATTCGATTCCACGGTGTAGATGACATAGAGCAGTGCTAAAGTACAATTACATAAGAAAAATTGGCAGGACTGTTTAAAAAACTCAAAACAAGTTTTCTACAATGAAATACATTATCCGATAGAGTTCCATTTTTCCATACATGTTGATTCGGAATCCGTGCCTTTGCTAACGAAAATTGTACGAGTAATTTGTGAAACGTTTAGTAACCATTCTCTAGAGCAATCTTAGTACAGTATCCTTGGTAATTACCGGGACAATTGCTTCACTTCCTATGGGAGGCACATGTCTCTCAAACGCGCAGCACGGGTGTGTGCAGCACGGTGGCGGAGTGGGAACGCACCGTAGCTTCTAGCGTAGTCGCTGCAGCCAAGAACGGCACCAATCTGCGGTGCAATTCGCGCGGTGCGCGATTACGCTCGGTGTTCTGGACGTTCCCGCACCCCTGATTTGTGCTTAAGCGACCTGTGCCGAGAAATATTAGTTGGATAAGAAAGCCTTGAGTCGGTTTTGCGAATGTTCTAGAACCTTCGATTCTTGATCGGTAGTCATGGTCTAGCAGGCAGTAGTTGTAGATCATTCTCGAGATTAATACTAGTACATATCGGACGTTTGCCCTATTGGCTGAGAGGGATTGGCAAGCACCAACTCTGACAACTACAAGCTATTAAGTTCAAGTTCAACGCTAACATCCGCTTTCACCTAGACAGCATTCTGGAGCTTATGAATCGGAGTAGGCCAAGTATCTGATATGTACCACATAATCTTGACGTAACCAGGAGAATGTAAAAATTTCAGCACACTTATCCACAGGCAGAAAAAAAAAATTCAATCGATTTTTCCTCGCAAGGGTATTTCAAAAATTTCTTACTTCTCCTTCGCCGAGGTAGCCAGGTAGGACTTAACCACCTTCAGTCCATCCCTCAAACTTGTGAAACTAAAAATTTACTTCCCTACGACTACATTGTAAAGATACGCGGCAGAAGGATTGAATATAAAAGTGAGCAATGAATGCCTTGTCTCCTCTGACTCCATACCATGTTACTTATGCACTAAAGCAAAGAGATAATAAAACATTACAACAAGGACATAACATTGAATGCTATGTCAGTGATATTATACAGTACATATGTCAGGGAAACGAGTAGAGAATCAGGTGGAACAGAATTACAAAAAGGAGCTCAGTCTACCGACTTCCCTATTCGCGTGCCAAACAACTTACCCTTATTTTCTCTTAGTAGTTCACCTTGAAGGAAGCACTACAGAGACCATTCTTCATGCAAACAAATTGGCTGAGAAGCAGGAATGTGTGCCAGGTAGTATGTAAACAGCAGACATAAAAGACAAGAGATTGGGTTCTTCAGGAGATAAACAAGTGGGGACCAGTCGAATTAAACTGGAGTTTAGGAAATGAGGTCTGAAATCAATCAGTTTCAGACATCATTCCTTAGGGCCTGTTCATACTTCGCGACAAGAGCGACTCGTCGCCCGTGCAAAACATGCATATCGATTAAAACCGAGCGCGCGCCGCCGAAAAGTGTTCATACTCGCGCGCCGGCGCCGTCGCTCCAGTCGCTCTTGTCGCTCTTGTCGCTCTTGTCGCTGTCGCTCGCTTCGATAGCATTAATCGTTTGGACTCAAGCACTTAATCTTATGCATTTTAAATCATCCCTACATATTTGGAATATATTAATGCAGTTGTTGTTCATGTAATAAATGTGTTAAACATACGGCTCAACCGAACCCGCTTTTCTTCGATAGCATTGATTAGTTTTTCAACTAGGATTGCACCAGCATAAGTCATGTGCACCACTGCAGCGCCCCGCCCCCGCATGCTTCCCGCTGTGAACTGACAGCACAGATTTGGTTCCAAGTGTACACAATCAAGAGCTCAAGTACTCACCTGCCGCCACTCCGAAAGCCCTCATCGGCTTTACCGGCTTGGACGAAGTTAATCAACCTGGCGAAGAGATTTCTGTTAAGTGGAATATTTACAACAAGATCAACATTCCGAACAACAACATCAAACGTCAGCTGGTCCGTAATAGGCTCTATGAAAACCAGTGCTTATCAGAAAGTTGTCTTATATGGGTACATGTCGCGAAGGTGAGCAGCATTGGTAAGTGGGAGCGCGCCAGCCAATAATAATCAAGCAGAGCACAGACCGAACACATGCCAGGAGATCAGGGTACCGACTGTACCTGTGCTTTCTGAGTGGCACGCACATTCAATGCGAACTGATTGGGTGGGGCGTTCCCATCTCCCAATGCTGCCCGTCTTCGCGACATAAACCGTTTTTTTTTTGGATGGGGACTTTTGACGATGGTTTTTCTAGGAAAACGAAACCGCTAGCGCGGGGATGGCGCTTGGTGGGACAGATCGTATCTCTAACACCCGCACCACGTTCATGCCTCTAAAGAAGACGAATGCGTCAAAACGTAGGTCCATCTGAAAATGAAGGTCCACCATAAAGAACCTCGAGAAGCAGAAAACAAATATTGACAACGATTTACAGCAGGATTCCGTAAAAGGTATGTAGACCGGCTCAACGCTGATGGCGGCTACCGAACAAATCCAGTCGTTTTCAAGGAATTCAAAGGTCGCGTACGAGCTACTCAGGATCAAACGGTATCAGCGTCTCTGGCAGAGTGTGTCGAGCACCGGTTGTGCGTATAGGAGGAGAAGTCAGCTGTTTGACGAGCAGGGTGCCATCAGAGTGAGAGGTGGCGATCGGTCGGACGGACGGACGGACGAGGCCACGGGCGACGACTGATCAATGCCGAGCTCAGAGGTTCGGAGCGCGGATTACACTCGAACAACTCACACCAGCTCAGCTGGACAAGCTGTGCAGCCCAAACGGAACGAAGACGTGGTGGAGAACCTCACACAGCCCTAGGAGGCCAGCCGGTTGCTTCGGCTCTCGTTGAGCCGTCGTGGATTTCTCACAAGGCTTAGGCGCAAATGAGATCAGGGAATAGCGGACGCGTTGAGAGACTCGTGTTCGGACTAATGACGGACAACGTGCACGGAAGGTCCTACAGCACTCACCTTCCTTTATTGATCAAAAACCTTGGAGGTGATCGATAGCAGATCGAGAGACCGAATATGTAGAGTTTGGGACTTCGAATGCTGAGATGAGAATCGAAAATAGGCGACTTTATTCCCCGCGTTAGTCCTTCTGGTCCGCATAGCCGTTGCTTCGACTTTCGATCCGGATTTCAATCTGAAGCACGTGTTGTGGAAGTCTTCCTATTAGCAATCAATTTATATCATTTTCATGTCGACCTGAACAGTTTTCACGTCATATTAGACACTTGCTAAACAACCCTACAGCATTTGAAATAAAACTGAACATCTTCCAAATCAAAGCGAGTCCTTCCACATTCAAATAGAGACTCTCTAAAAAGGACAGAATAATGTTTTGTTCAAGAAAAATTTCAGTACAACTTTCTTTGAAGTTTTAATCCGTGAAAATGATATGAAAACCCATAAAACCGATCGATAAAGATTGAACAGTCAATGCCTTATTCACAAGCGACCCGAACATATTCATGTCATTCCCATCCCAGAAGGTGAATCTCGAGCAAAACCGATAAAGTCGATCGATTATAGGATGTCGATTCATTCTGTTTACTTGTCGCTGACCGGCCAACATATCCACCAGATTTTGGCCTCAAACCGACAACTCCAGCAAAAATCAACAGCGTCGTAAGAGCCGAACGATCGGTATTGTTTACCTTTTGTTGATCCTATCCACCGGGCATCATACATGGAATTGGTTCCCACTTCAAAACGTCAAGCATCGATCGACAGTGGCCGGCCGACCGATGCTGTTCACTCGTTGAGAACTATACGCGTCGGCCAACATATTCACGAGATTCGAACCGCGAACGGTTTATCCCAAACAGAAATCAACAAAATCCATAATTAGTTGTCGAAAGATCGATATTATTTAATTAATTAATTTTTAATTAATTATTTAGACACGCTATTGACCTCATATGTTGAACGCTTCACTGAAATCCCTGTATAGGTCGTCACCGAGGGGGTGTCTATAGAATTACCGAACCTCAAACACCGGCCGCTCAGTCGTTCACATACATAACAGGAGCTTCACAATTTTTTTCATCAAAAAGCTGTGCTGGACGGGTGCTGTGTATTCGGTCGGTGCTCTGATTGGTTGTTACTGGCTGGCGCGTTACCTCCTTCCCATAACGACCAGTGTCTAACAAGCGAATAGTCAATCATATTGTGTTATAACAACGTCTTCTCATCAAACTCAGCCCGAAATACATTTTCTTCATTATGTTTCTGCGATTTAGTATTGATTTTTGCTATTAGTCGTCCATGTAGTCTTCATTGGTATAGGGTACTCGTCAATCAGGAGACATTTATGAGGCGTGACATTAACAGGAGGATTGTAGGCTGATGTCCCTCTTGGCAGACATGTGTTCGGTCGGTGTTGTGATTGGTTCCGACAGGATAGTGCACTTCCTTTTTTTAATCCTCCTAATCCTTCCACGTACATAGGCCATATTAACGACTAGTACACGACTTTTTTACTTATCAAAAACAATGACGTTTGCTGGTCTAGGAGAATGTTATGCAAAAGAACTTTGTTTTCTTCTACTATTTTATTCCTTTCAACGTTCCACCATACTGAACAAGCGTTCCAGATGAAACTTTCAGTTCGTTGTGCTTCAGAAAAGATGCGCTTTTCTGCTTGCAATCTATCGGTGCCGCTCCCAAGGCGAAAGTGCGAGGAGAAGAATAAAGACACGAGCACTCTCCTCGGAGTGAGTGGGGAGTTCGTGTGCCGTCTGAATCCACACGCGTGCCCAGCCAGGCAGCTAGCTGGCCAGCCGCCTTCGGTAATTGAACAAAGTGCAATCCCACACGACTGCCCCCAGCTTCCTACACGTCGTCGCGGCGGCCTTGCCGGCTACCGTAAGACGGCTAGAATTGTCGAGAACAACGACGGCGAGCGTTGTTATGATTTCGTTCACAGCACACAGGCACGGCTTTTCCGACAATCGACTCCAATACGCGACAGTGGCAGGACAGACACCGGCACCGGCACCGGCACCAACGCGGGCAGTGCCTCCTTGGCAACGTGGATTCAATTTCGCCTTCGAATTGTTATGCGACCATAACAATGAATTGCAGCTGTGGTTTGAGCTCTGACTTATTAGCGCTCAAGCACGCCCTCAAGACTGCTCTGTGTTCACTACAATTACACGCAACAACAAAGCTCACATTTTGACCGAACCGTCCGTCAGCTGGCGGCCAGGCCAGTCCGATACTGCTCTTCTGCCTTAATCTGTCAGGTTTTCTATTCAAATCGTTGATGACAAGTTCCATTCAAGCCTCGTAAGAACAGTTGCCCGATTTGGGTTCCAGAATGTTTCGCGGTCCTGCAATTTTGTTGGCATGTCCGTCATCCTTGCTCGAAATTTGCTTACAATCTGACTTTCTTACCTTCCTGAACATGTTTCTTGCGATCAAATTTCCAACGCCGCGCGGAACTCGAACTCCCACCTCCTGTTGACGGCGCGAAACACACAGCGCCGGTGGTGTAACGCCAAAAGGTAAACTCGTGCGGCCAACAGGAGGTGCAGGTTCGAGTCCCGCACGGTAGGTCTTGACTCTGCTATTATGCGTTGGTCACAAAATTTTCTAGTAGATGGAACCTATGAAGTTCGTGTTAGTTGATGCTGCTCTAACAATAAGATCTATCCTTCCGTCAGCGGGTTCCTGCAGGGAGGTGTACTCTCTCCCTCGCTGTTTTTGATCTATACTTCTGATCTACCTGCAGAGATCAAATGTGCTCTGAAGACCTAAAAATATACACCATTATGGTGAATCGTGGTCTTTAAGGAGCAATCGATAGCTTTAGTAATTGATTGAACACAAATGGTCTACGCTTTGTTCTTTTAAGTTCCACGTTGTTTGTATGGGTAGTCGTTATTCAGAGCCATCGTAAGTACTATATATTAGGTTGTCCCATAAGTCCCCGCCGTTTTTTTCAACGATTCACTGCACATTTCGCCGGCGGTCTCTTGCATAGCGCTGCATAGCTTTCGAAAGAGAATGATTTGCTCTATCAGAACATGTATTGCTTTCCTTTTTTCATCATGAATTTTGTCAATTTTTAGGTCGTTGAAGTGAAAAGTGAAAAAGTGAAAAAGTAGCCATTTGCGCACTTGTTCTCTCCGCTTAGGTTCGTAATTTTTTGCACAGTTTTTTACAGCATTTTGAAGAAAATGTTCTCTACTACAAGAATATGTTTTAGTGCTATTTGCTGATTTGTCCTTTATTGATTTTTAGGTCATCAAATTGGGACGTCCGACTTTCCGTCCGAATTTTTACCAAAACTCCGGTTCTGTGGTTGAAGTTTTTTGCTTGGTGTTACATGTCGTTTGGAAGAGGATGTCTTGCTCAGTAAGAATTCGTGCCGCGTTTATTGGCTCACGCTGATTTCTGTCGAATATCAACAACTGAAGAAGGAGAAGGAGTTGTTGGTGGAGACGATTTTTCTCTTTTTGACATTTTGTTGATATTCAAAAGAAATCAATAAACGCGACAAATATTCTTATAGAGCAAGACATTTTCTTTCGAATAACATATAACACCAACCCAAAAAGTCCAACCACAGAGCAGGAGCTGTCGGCCAAAACAACCATCCTCCTTCCGACGTCCCAAGTTGATGACCTAAAAATCAATAATTGGCAGATGAGCAAATAGCACTAACACATGTTCTCGCAGTACAGAACATTGTCTTCCAAGTGCTATAAAAAACTGCGCAAAAAATTACAAACCTAAGCGGAGAGACCAAGTGCGCAAATGGCTACTTTTTCACTTTTTCACTTTTCACTTCAACGACCTAAAAATTGACAAAAGTCATGATGAAAAAGAAATGCAATACAGGTTCTGATAGAGAAAATCATTCTCTTTCGAAAGCTATGCAGCGCTATGCAAGAGACCGCAGGCGAAATCTGCAGTGCTTTATTGAAAAAAACGGCGAAGACTTATGGGACAACATAATATAATTTGATAGGTTACATAATCTTGAAGCGGTAGGGATAGCGAAGCTAGTTACCGAAATTTTAGGGAATTTAGATTCTTTACGTATGCACTGTGTTCATAAAGAATAACGTTCTCCCTACGTGCCTCGTAAAAAACTAATTGAAAACTGATGTTTTGCTCCGTCTGTTCCTTGTCTACAATAGAACCAATTTCCAATTACCATTTGTTTTGAACCTGCTTTATTAGATTTCTTTTCTACTTAAACGCGTGTTTTGTTCTTCAATGTTAGATTGACTCAATTTAGTTATTCTCTTCGTCAGCGCACATTAGCATGCAGAAATAAATAAATAAGGTATATGTCGCGGAGACGGGCAGCATTGGGAGATGGGAACGCCCTATCCAATCAGATCGCATTGGATGTGCGTGCTATTCAGTGGGGCGTGTACAGTCGGCACCCTGATAGACTGTCATGTGATCAGTCTGTGCTCTGCTTAGTTATCTTTGGCTGGCGCGTTCTCATCTACCAATGCTATTCACCTTTGTGACATTCCCCATAAATAATTAAATGAAGCCATTTTAATGGGGCAGTGCAATGGGTACATGTCGACAAGATGCACCGCAAAGGGGAGCATGCAGCGGGGGTGCGGGAACGCGCCTTTCCTCCTACCGTAATCGCAGTAATCAATCATATGCCCTTCCTGCCTGGCTAAACTGGTGCGGGACTGGCTGTCGCGGTTTAGATAGGGGCAGCGGGACGTTCCCGCACACCCGCTGTGCGCCTTCGCAACATGTACCGTTTAGCATTACAGTATCCATCAGTTGAATGTCATCGTCAATGTCTTCGGTTCCATCACCATTGCTCCAAACTAACTTCTTCTTCCTAGCAACCCTCAGGGAGCCATGGGTTCTTCACAGTCCACCGAAAAGGAGAATGCCCTCAGCCTTGGTCGGCTGCGGGAGGACATGAAGCTCTACAAGCTGGTAGACATGCATGGAGGAGGAGAGCTGTTACCATGGTTCAGGTGAGCTCCTCTCCAACATACCGCACCTCCCTTTTTGGCTAGTTATTTCAAACAAGGTGAAGTCTACTTCTGAAGATGCCACCCAACCACAAGCAACTCATACAACTAAACCTGATCCTATTTCCGATACGCTCGCACTAGTGGAGACTACTCGTTAATCGACGGCTACATGGACACGAAGGTGCGAGAGTCGATGTACAACCAGGGCAAGGGCAAGCTGGTTACGGTGACGGAACTGGTGAAGCTCCGAAATAAGGTGACGCAGAGTTGATGTAATTCGAAAGATCGATATTGATTAGCATTTGAATGAATGGTGATGTAAGACAGTGAATTCAGGAGAGGAACGATCGTCTAAGTGCATTTTCGCGGAAGAAGGGAAAGGGCAAGAGTGGACCGAATGTACTAGACGAATTCAAGCAGGAAGGAGAGAACGTCGGCGATCTGAAGAAAGGTAATGGCTCATTATTCTGAACGTCAGTTCTACCATTCCATTGCCCATCTCTACCAATGATACCCTCAGTGCAAGTGCCCTCCAATAACTCTACTGTATGTATAAACGAGACGGCGTGTAGCGCAGTCGGAGGAGGCGCGACTGTCGCGTGCACCCGATACCAGGTTCCTGGTTCGGATTTCCCGCCCAGGCCAACCAAACCTTCCATCCCTCCGGAGTCGGTGAATTGGTGCCAGACTTGTCTGGGAAGGATAGAGCGCTGACTTGTTCATCGGCTGGCCACCGCAAGTCATTGTATGGCCAAATACGCATTCATGTCACCTACACGACATCCCGTAGAAGTAGAATGCGCTGGCGCATCCCAGAAGTGATTGAGTAACGCCGTCCTTTATCCTTATCCTTATGTATAAACGGCTAATCCGTTCATCTATCCTAACGTCCCTCCACCCACGCAAAATTAATGGCCATTTACTTGACTGGAAACGTATCGGTATTTCGTTTCCCTGCCTGGGGTATTCGTTTGAACTGAAGTTATGATGACGGATACAACAAGTGAATAATGTTGATCTACCAGCTATTATCGATCTGTGCTATTGATTTTTGCCCAGTGTTGGCTTTCGGGAGTCTAAGTGTTGCAAATATGGAGGACAGTGGAACTGTGCACAACAAGAAAACGGCTTTGATCGATCATTCTTTGTGGATAGATTCCATCAATTTTTGAGCCGTATTAACCGCTTGATGCGGGATTTCGTGAAGAATATGTACAACGAGCAAACTTTGTGGAAGGTTTCTATGGATTTCTGAAACACTGTGCAGGACGCTCTCATGGAATTGATGGACTTAATTGGGATCGATTCGATACCTAGCTATTGTGAACACTTTTTTTTTATTTTTTCGTTTTTTTTTCTGCGATACATTTCAATGTTCTAGCGCTGAAACTTCTCGACGGAGGAGGAAAAGGAGGAAAAAACGAGTCGAAATATAGGGAAATCGCTTGGAAACTGGAAGAGAGAGGTTTGCTAAAACCACGAAGACTTTACAGTCCTAATCGAAATACACTCAACGACAGGCTTTTTAGGCGCTATGGGAGAAACAATAATAGGAATCTGTTTGCTTCAAGGAACCGATGTTCACAATCAGTTGGCCATGAAAATTATCGAGGCATTTCCGAAGTTGATCAACGACATCAATATATCGGAGGACTTTTATGGTGAGTAATTAATTTGTGGGTTTTATAAAGTGCTTACTTGTGCAGGGTGAAGGAAATAAGGAAATAATCAACCGAGTCCGAGAAGGTCTATGAAAACACTAATCTATGAAGAGATTGAACCATAAAGGGTAAGGTTCGGAAATATTGGGCTCTTCCCAATTGTTACCGGTCAAACCCCACAGTTGCAACAGGTATTAATTAATGAGGGTCAGCAAGACGAGATGTAAATAGGTAGTTGATACAAATCGGGCCTTGACCAACCGAGTGATAAATGCGCGCCAAGAGAGGGTCTAGCCAATCAAAGCATCATCAACACCAGCTATGGTGGGACTTGTAGTTCAATCGATGAGCGGAGCAGCGTTATGAAAGTTATTAGTATCGATTGTCCACGCGGCCTGATCAATGCTGACACATTTTATAACGTCATGGCGTCTGGCGACAGAAGTGTAAACCTCGCCTGATAGCAACTGTTCACGCTGTTCACTCCAATCATTCATTTCATCTATTTAACGGCCGTCAGAGCGGCTTCTGGGCCACACTGACGGCGCCTTAACGGCTTCGCCATGGTAATAGCTTTTCATCATCAAATGTAGCTGCCACCTGTGTCATGGTCTCCTCAGGGAAAATATCTTAACTACGTCGAGGGGGGCAATTTAGAAAGAAAAACGAAAAATGAACGACATCCACAAAAAACGATTATTTGGCCAATATCGATTGATATCGGCCTATACTTCAAAAACGGACTTCAGATGCGTGTTCAGCAACCTCGGTATCCCCAGGGCTAAAGTCTCTCACCGTCTGAACATCATCCACAGAAAATCGATAGCTTGATCAGTATCGATTGATGGCGATCGATACTTCAAAAAGAAACTTCAGATTCGTGTTCAGCAACCTAGACTACCCCTGGGCTAAAGTTTCGGGTAGCCATCGATATTTGAGTAATGCTAATGCCCCCACTCCAGTTGTGGGACGGAAGGAGGGAAACACACACACACACACACACACACACACACACACACACACACACACACACACACACACACACACACACACACACACACACACACACACACACACACACACCACACCACACCACACCACACCACACCACACCACACCACACCACACCACACCGCACCACACACCACACCACACCACACCACACCACACCACACCCCACCACACCACACCACACCACATCAACACTACAATACAAGTCCACCAGCCTCTCAAACTGAGCTAATGAACTAGGGAACGCATTTTTTGAGAATGTTAAAAACGCAGAGCCGGCCTTTTCGGTAAAGAAAAGGAAGCGCGAATGGAGCTTTTGACTTTGGAGAGGTAGATTTTCCTCTGGCTACCTCTTGTGTTGGATTTTTGAGCGTGTATAACTCAACTCATAGTCAACGTTAACGTTTGCTGAATTCAATATTTACCTATGCACACGATACGTAGCCGTTTAGCATGTCCGATGAGCTAAAACCTTCATATAAGTCTGAGTTAAACGTTCAACGTTAACTACGTGTTCAGTGTGAAGCGCTCTCACATCGAGGTCTACTGAAGCATGACGTGGCTGCAGAAGGTGAATGAGCGTCTACCCAGCCTGTTGGTTCCAGGTCTAACCCCACTACATCAAGCAGTCATCAACCAAGACTGTCATATGGTCTACGTGCTACTGAAGAAGGGTGCCGACGTGAATATACGCTGTTATGGAGCGTTCTTCTGCGCAGAAGATCAGAAGGAAGGACGTACAGACTCACTAGAGCATGAATACGTGGAGCTGTCGCTGAAGACAAATTACACAGGGTAAGCTTCAACTCCGGCTCATTCATTTTATAGAGCAAAAACGTTTTAATCCACAGAAAATAAGGCAATCTAGATCGTTTTTGGAACATTTTCCCATTAAAAATATGAATTTTGGCATTATAACGTATTCCTATGATTTTGCTAAAAAAAATTTAGCGCCGAGCAGTAAATTTTGACCTACGATCTTTCAGAGCTGCATACCGGAAGTAGTGCACTGATGAAAAAATTGGGGTGAACTTGGAGGTTCGGTGGCTACATCACTTTTAAATTAATCAAGAATCTGCCTCACCGAAAGAACTCGAAAATTTTGGGTGCAGCACAGAATCACGAAATACGTCGCATCTGTTAACTAATCGCGTGTTCTTATTAGTTGATCGTACCTTCGACTCTATTATATTATCTACGGTTTCGCTATGCATTATTTAAGGCCTTTGTCATACCATCGCTCACCCCGAGCGACGCCTAATGATATGCTCCCATATCGATCGGGCGACGCGATGGAATCGATATGGGTGCATATCATTAGGCGTCGCTCGGGGTGAGCGATGGTATGACAAAGGCCTAATGGTGGATTTGCGAACTTTCGACCAATTGTAGAATAATATGTTCCTTCTTGTTGCCCATTTTCTAGACAAGAAATATGCTTCATTATTGAGAAATATAATATCGAAGTTCAGAGCTTATCCGCATTTTTAGCAATCAAAATTGCTGCTCAAAATAAGGGTTCAGTAATTCCATAAGCAAAGTACATATTCACATTTGTCAGATGCAGAACTTCATGTAAATAGTATTTATGTGTTCCACGAATTAAGCAGACATTGTAGGACACTTGTAGTTTATGGCGCAATCTCAACATCACCCACACATTAAGATTTTCGTATTCCAGCGCCTTAAGATTAACTATAAGATTTGTTGTAGCTGCTAAGCATTTTATAATCGTTCATCGTAGAATTTTCGAGGCATTGTTCATAAGGTCCTTACTAAATTAAACAATTAAAAACGGCGCCCATCTCTGTAGCTGATGAGTTTACCGCGTCCCTCTGTTTATTGTAATATCTTCTCAGCACAAGAAAAATCAATTTTCCAGTAAAAACTAGGTCTGCTTATTTTGAAATCTATGTAATTGAAAATCCTAAACGAATTGTGATCTATTAAGAAGTCAATACCTGAGATGGATGCTTCTTTTAGGAAACACCCGCAGTTTTATGCAGCGATTTATGCAGCAGAAGTCGTAGTGAAAACCATTTTTGTTCAGACACATGTATTTCGGAGAATATCCGTTGTCATTCGCCGCTTGTATGAACCACCCTGACTGCTATCGTCTTCTGATTGCCTACAAGGCTAATCCGAACGCTCAGGACACCAACGGCAACACGGTGCTTCACATGTGTGTCATACACGAGAACATGGTATGTCAGCGTCTGGTTCGTTATGCAAACCTCTAAGGTTCAGATTTCTTATGTAAGGGTGGTTACAACTATGCTGAATTTTTTATGGTGTCTTGCGCCTGTCTTCTTTCCCTTTGCCTTCGGGTCGTTCTTTCTTTCACGTCTGATAAAGACCAGAGTTAATCAATTCCTCTTGCGGGATGCGCCACGCATTCGATTTCCACGGGATCTCAGAAAAAACATGTTTGACCTAACAAGGACTTATGGTAGTCATTCGATGGATGAGTCAGTGTTTATACTTTCCAGACAAGTATCTAGTAACTTGCGGATCTTGGAGGTACGGTAGGTTTGGTTGGCTAAGAAGGAACTCGAAGCAAGGACCTCGAGCCGGGGAGCACGCAACAGCCGGCGCCTCCCTAGGCTGCGCTACCACACGCCCATCAAGGGGAATTTCATAAAATTTTCTGAACAGTAACATGGAAAACTTTTCAGCATGTGTTCTGGGTCGTTGCCAATCGAGAAGTCTCTTATCAATTAGAACACTGATCGCTCCCCTGTTTGGCGCGATTTATACTCTAGAAGATATGTCGTTACGAAAGCAATCAATATCGATCGCCTGTGCTACTCTCCTGTGCTATCGATTACCGCGCCGCTTATTGATTGAAGTGTAAATCCCGCCTTTGGCTGCGAGCGGTGAAAAAGTAATCCTTATGTACCCACCCACTTACATACTTCATCCTACATACATTCTTTTTTTGCCATTTCCACAGGTTTCGTACCGGCTGCGTGCGCATACGTACCTAGAATTCTTCCATATTTGAAACAGCTCATTCCATCGGCTGTCCCTTTGCCAGTCTGTTCGTCTGTGCGGCCGCGTAATGATTTGAAGTACATCTCATACCTCGATCTGCACTTTCAATCTCTGCTCACCTGACTGTGTGAAGTCGGCGTCACGCGAATATGGCTGTCGATATACGCAGTTCGCAACAGGCTACCATCATTGATCAACCATTCGATATTGATCAAGTTCGGCGGAGTTGTCCGACTGAGATTGGAGTCACGTGGACGTGTTGAATGTGGATAAATCTCGCAATAAGCAGACACAATCGATTGTCGAATCGACATCGATCGACTTAATGGTTGGAAATGGGTGCTCCTTCTTAGCGGTGTTGAATTCCAAAAACAGCAATTTGTGCTTAACTAAAAAGTAGATTCCTGTCTAGGTGCCTTTTACGCTAAACTATGGAACACGGCAGTTTTTCAGGAAATGTTCCGACTAGCAATGGAATCCGGTGCACGACTGAATATCGCCAACAAGCAGAATCTCACACCGCTAACGTTGGCTGCTAAACTCGCCAAGAAACAGGTAAAGGAAGCAGGTTCACTGCTCCGGCAGTTCATTTTTACTTTCTCATCGTGATTTTTCTTCATTAAATCCACATTGTCTCACACATTTTGCCACACTTCGATTCTGCGGTTATGCGAAGGGTGTTTGCAGATGTTCATGGAAATTCTGGAGCTTGAAGGCGATTCGGTGTGGGCGTATGGTGGAGCGGCATCAACGGCATATCCGCTTTCGAAGATTGACACTATCAATGAGGTCACCGGCGAACTGAACGAGGCCAGTGCCCTGTCACTGGTAGTGTATGGGGTAGGAGCTCTTCTTTGTTGGAATGAACCCTTCAAAAAAAGAGAAAGAAAAGAAAAAATCGTTCAAAGCTTATTCTCATTTTTAAAAATTAAGCGAAACTCATGAAAGTGGCAATTCCATCAATTCGTAATTATATAATTTAGCAGTTAAGGAGGATGTTACTCACGCATTTGCTTCAGAACAGAAGCTTCAGAAAGGTCGGATAAAGGAGTCACTTCAGGCACATCACTTCAGACTTTAAGCTCACAAGGAAAGGTTCCCGACTCATGGTGAGCTTTTGTGATGCTATTATGGCAGGATGTAGGGCCCTGTGAGTGGAGTCCAGAAGGACGGTCAGTTTTTGCTGAACCCTTCTTTAAAGACCTGAAAAGGAGGTATGAAAGCGTGCGCGCAACTATTGTCAACACCTACGACAGCCAACGACATGTGCGTCGGTGGCGCAGTCGGTAGCACTGCCGCCTCATAGAAGCACACCGGCAGGCTGAGTCCGAGTGCTGCCATTGTTTTTGCACGTATTAGTTTGTTGTAATTACGCTTTCTTATGATCACAGGAGTCAATTTTAGACCATCAATGCTTACAACAAACCAAGGCTGTCTATTTGCCCCTTCATATGAACTAGCTTTCCAACAATGCCTACATATCTGCACCATATCATTTCTCTGGAAATAAAAAGTCTTATACATTATTAAACTAAAAGTCTTATATTTATTATTTCCCTTCCAGTCAACAGCTATGGTACAATACTATGAAACAAGTAAAACATAGGCGCTTGTCACACTAGCATCTTACAAAAGCTAGTGGGGAACAATCTTCTCCCTGGCAAGGAATAACCACTTCTTCTTCGTAGAACGCGTAATCTGTGGGTGTAGAAAAGGGTCCTGGGTAAACGTCAACGTAACCGGCTGCCACCTGCGCGTATGACAGACACGGCCGAAACACCGGAGCGCAGAGTTGTCGGTAGGTCTGGCTTACAATCTGCAATCAAAAGGAAAGTCCGTTTTTGTATAATATTTTATACCAGCTACCCACTTTCAATATACCATCTCGGCTGCATATAACATAGTCCGGATGGTACCGTCCAAGAGGAGTCCTTTTATGGCATCCGCAATCGCAATCTCTCTCCTTGTCGGAGAAATGAAATCCGGTGTGAAGGTGGAAAGTAGTCGGCCGACAACACTTCAAGTGAAAACGTTTTTAGTGCACTTATGGCCTAGTTTCATAATATTCAACCGTAAGTTAAGCGTATTTGTGTGCAGTTACGATATCGTTGGTGATACGGTATGATATGGTGGTGGTACAGATATGTAGATAGTTGAAAAACTAGCACATATGAAGGTGCAAATAGAGAGGCTTGGTTTGCTGTAAGTATTGGTGGTCTAAAGTTGACTCCTGTGATCATAAGAAAGTGTAATAACAACAAACTAATACGTGCAGAAATAATGGCAGCACTCGGACTCGAACTGAAAAGCCTGCTGGTGTGCTCCTATGAGGCGGCAATGCTACCGGCTGCGCCACCGAGGCACATCTCGTTGGGTGTCATAGGGGTTGATAATAGTTGCGCGCACGCTTTCAGACCTCCTTTTCAGGTCTTTGAAGAGGCGTTCAGCAAAAACTAACTGTGGTTCAGGACTCCACTTACAGGGCCCTACATCCTGCCAAAATAGCGTCGCAAGAGCTCACCATGAGTTGGGAGCCTCTCCTTGTTACTCGGCTAACAAGCCTTGGCCACTATGCCGGTTGTTTAGTGAAGGAACACTCTTTTTTAACAAATTTTATCTCCCAAGCCTCAGTCGGTCTTGAGTAGCTTACATTTTACTCTTTTAAAGCATTTAGTTCTTTTTCACAAATGACGCCATGAGAGCGGACAAATTCCGCGCACGCGAGAAATGATCGGTGTAGATCGCGTGCCTAGAAATCGATCCGTGTCGATAGTGGGGTGGGATCGAGGCGTATTGATTGTCTTCTCAGTCTAGTGAACCTATTCTATCTCCCATAGAATGACACTGAGGTAGAAATTTTTATTTGATGAAGTTGGAACGTTGCACCGAAGATCAGCTTCAGACGATTCTAACGCCCACCAAAATATGTCGTCGAATTAAAGGAATTGCGTAAGTGATGCCAAAGGGTTAAATTGCTGTTGGCTTCTGTCATCGTTTTTCAACGGTAAATACCTCAAATGTGCTTTTGTGTGATAACACAAAATCCATGAAGCTCTCTTTTATGCACTTTTAGTAACCAATCGATACTTTTACTTGTTATGATGCATGTTCATCGTTTATCACACTCACGTGTTACAAACTACAGCGAAAATGAATACTTCGATCGATAATAAGCAATGGACGATCGAAATTAATTAGTTGAAATTGTGTAGCTTTCGGCCGTCAATCATACTCATGTGACTTCGATGAAAGGTTCTTCGTGCGCAGAGTCGATAATGCCGATCCAGATGTGTTGTCGGTCGATGAAGTGGTCACTGATTTTGCGCGGACGCACGAACCGAGGGGCATAAGGGCAGATCCACGGACTAGCATTTTTATATACACATATTAGAATTGCTATAAATAAACTGCGTAAGAAAGGGGATGATAAGCGATATTATAAAAGCATAATCCAAATCGCCAGAAAGCTGCGAGTTTTGGCAGTCATTTTGCCATTGCACGAATGTTGTTTCAGGAGACAACGGAACATCTGGATCTGCTCGACGGGCTTCTGGAAACGGTTCTTGAAGCGAAATGGCAAGCATTCGGGAAGCGAAGGTCAGTGCTATTGAAAGGACTATGAGCAACACAGCTTCCTAGTTGTTTTTTGATACTATTGGGATGTTAGCCCTGGGCGGGCACTAGGGAAACGCCAACCGTGCAATCGTGGAACAAAGCCACAGGAAGGCATATTGCTGACTGGGCCCTTCCTTGCGCCTACTACCTACACTCGTCCCATAGTAAAAATTAAGAATTTCTCCAAAGCGTTCTATAGGGGCATTCCATACTTTCCGTTCGAGTGAAAAGCACTAATGGAGGGCGGGGATTCACGTGCTCCTCGGCGACGACCAATCGCAGAGTCTGCATTCGGTCCTTGATCTTTTATGATCTACTCTCCTGTGGTTGAGCGAAGAGACAGCGCTGTGCAGTAGTCCGAAAAGTACCAAATCTTCTTGCCTAGAAAGGACATAGTTTGCAGCATGTTGCGTTCTCTTGCTGCCTTCACCTTCTACTACATTTTCGTCGTTCTGGCCTTCGCTCTTCGACCTATCTCCATGTCAACAGCGGTAAGTGTATAAATGACTCGCTGGTGCTGACTTTGCTGAGTCCCGAACGAGTTTCGACTTCCAGCAAATCACATGGGGATGGATCACGTTCAAGGGTTCGCCAATTGATGGGCCGTACTATAAAGGAGAAGTGCCGGAAATACCGACAGCGGAAGGAGTGATGCCCTACAGTAGGTGATGGTTGTCTAATTTCTACGTTACTTAATCTTCAACCATTTACAGGGACAACCATGACGCAGTGCCATCTACGAGACTACTGGGATCCAAATCTGTCCATATGGAATGGATGGGTTGGTCTTTCAGATTCCATGTGACAATTTATTTCAGTAGATGAAAGCTTTCCCCAAATCTTAAAGAAAAAACATCTGGTATTTTTCACAAAGGTTTTTCGCTGCACTTCAGCATGTGATTCTTTTCTTGGATTCTCAACTTAAACGTTTGACCAAAATACCTTGACTACAGTCGGCGCCCTGGCGGTATGTAGCTGTTGTCTACCTTACATATGTCTTTTTAGTTGGAAAATCCTGAAAAACGGGGAAAAATAGAGGGAATTCAGGAGAGGCTTGACGATAATGCGGTAGAAATCTTAACGAGAAACTAAGGGAAGCACGGAACGACCTTTCCACGTGCGCTTCTTGGGAGCTAGAAAGCAATGAATAGGCCGGCGATTCTCTGACATCCGCTCCTGATATTGTCATGGCTCCGATATGATGTATCGATTACTTTGTCCATGCGCTCAAAATTAATGACCGCAACCGGGCTTCACATCTCAGACGGGTCCTTCAAGCGTTTGAGATGAGAGCATTATGAATACGATAACTGGTGAACAGACCTCACAACAGACGACCAATATCGACTAATATTATTGAATGTGATCGTTTGAGTGGAGGCCAGGTGAATATAGCTGGCGATCGATGGGTGGGCCTCACAGAAAGTGAGAAAAGAGGGACGGCCATGAAATACTGGCTGATATTGTCCATGTTTGAGTATATGTCGTTCATATGGCCTACACAGGACAGGAGGGCCGCACCAGACCAATCACCCACATCGACGAGGCGTTCCACCCAGAGAAGACACGGTGGATACTCGGTGTTCTCACACATGGGTTGACTTGCGCGTTTTCACCTCCATATGCAGGCCACATTAACGATTAGTACCGATTTTTTGTAATATAGGTCGTTCGTGATGGGATATGATTACCGTTGGATAGGCTTCACAACAAAAAGGCAATATCGATCATACGTCCGATATCCACCAATGTTATCGATTTTTGTCTAGCGTTGGTCGTTTGAGCATGGGGTGAACGAATGTGATGGCGGATGGATACGCATCACTGCAAGTAGGCAATATCGATCACACAAGCGGTATCGACTGGTATTATTGAGTTTTGTATAAAGTTGGACGTTCGGGGTGAGTGTCACGTAAATGAATGCTCTTGGCGGTGAATAGATCTTAGAGCAAGCAAACAATTTCTATCTATTTCATCGATCTCTGTCTGAAAATGGCAGTTTAGGGAGGGAACCACACGTATATTTTGGCGTGTGGGCCTGGGAGACATCACAACAGTAAACAATGTCGATAGATTTTATCGATTTTTGTCCAGACTTAGCCGCTTGGAGTAGGAATCACACCAATGTATGCATAGGCCTCATGGCAGGAGGCAATATCGATTAGTTGCAAATGATTCCACGGTCAAAGCCCCATCTATTAGGTTGTAACGAAATAAATGGCACTGAACCACTGTAAATTTAAACAGTTAATATCTCGGCTTGTAGGCAAGTTTATTCATCGAAATAAAAACCATCTGATTCTACACATCTTTGCCAACGTTACACAAGCTTTTTTATCCCAGTAGCATAAAAATCAGAAGTTCTGGAATCGACGAAATTTTCGAAGGCACTTTCGGCACCCTGTTGGTATTTGAATATTTTCCCTACCAAGAAGTCGCCAAGATGCTTGAAGAAATGGTAGTCTGTTGGGGAGAGGTCGGGAGAAAACGGAGGATGTGGTAGAGGTTCAATGCTCGGCTCATTCAATTTCTGCAACGTCATTCGTGCTACATGGGGGGCGAGCATTGTCGTGCAGAAGGAGAACTCGCCTCCGGTTTACCAAGGCCGGCCGGATATCCTTCAACTTTTTCATCATTTCTTCAATTTCAATGCAGTTCTTCTCTGCCGTGATGGATTCACCGGGAGGGAGGAAGCTGTGGTGAATAATTCCCAGCGAACACCACCATACTGTCACCATTACTTTCTTTTGGTGCAATTCCGGCTTCGCAAAAACCTTGGGGCTCTCATCGCTGTCCACCCGCTGTGCCGATCGTCGCCTGTTGTCGTACATTATCCATTTCTCGTCACAGGTTACGATGCGATCAAGGAATGGGTCCGTTTCGTTCTGTAGAAGCAGTGCGGACGAGATCTCATATCGTCGGTTTCACTGCTCCTCAGACAGCTCGTAAGGCACCCATCTTTCCAGCTTTTTGGTCTTCCCAATTTCCTTCAGATGCCGGGCAGCTGTGTTGTGACTGACGCCAAGAACCTTCGCTATCTCCCTGGTCCGTTTGTGTGGATCCTCCTCTACCACATCTCTCAGCTTGTCCTCATCAACATCACTATGCCTCCCACGACCTTCATGTTCTTCCAAGCTTCATCTCCATTCCGGAACTTCTGATACCAACGATACGCCGTCCGAATTGTGGAACATCCTTGACCGAATGCGGCGTTGATCTTCTCGTCCGCCTCCTTAGCTGTAGTGCCCAGCTTGAATTCATACAAGTAAATGCCTCGGATTACCCTTTTGTCCATGTGCAAAGAAGTCAATCAAACTCTAAAGTTTTCCCACTTTTACATAGAAAATTTGGTACTCACCGGTAGAGCAAGGTTTGCGCTTCTAAATGATATGCCACCTGTTACGGTTTGTTCTTGATCAAACGCGTAAAGACGCGCCAAAAAATGGCGCGTGCCAGTGCCATTTAATTCATTACAACCTAATAGTATTCTACATAAGTGGTGGTTACACCTATCGGCATCTGGGACCGGATTCATCAAAGTTACTGCAGTAACTTTAACGGAGAATTATAAGCGAAAAGCTCAGATAATGCGGCTTATCGCTCACCATATCGCTTGATAAGCCGCGTCATCTGAGCTTTTTGCTTATAATTCTCCGTTAAAGTTACTGCAGTAACTTTGATGAATCCGGCCCCTGGTGTCATGCGTAAACCAAATTTTTTTCCTACTGATTTTCGATCCCATCAGAAGTTTGGATGCTGGAATTCATCTTTCAATTGGTCATTTTCGCCACTTCTGTTGCAGGTTCGATTGGCCGCCGAAGCCGTCGTTCTTCTCTGCGTTTTCATCCAGTTGGTTTTCGAGATCAAAGACGTGAAACGAATTGGACGAGGAAAGTGGTGGACCATTCATGTAAGCTCCCACCGGCCGTTTTCTTGGAGTCTTAGGTAACTGGATTTCCCTGTACTTTCAGAAGGAATTTCCGGCTAAGATTGCCTACAAGTGTTCATTCGTATTTATTTTGTGTATGATACCGATTCGAGCCGCATGCAGCTTATCTCCAGATCTTCTCGTCGTAGACAACGTGCTAGCATGTCTTGTTATCCTATTCACATCTATACATTATTTATACTACTGTAGGTGAGCAAGCCTTGATCGTGTAAGGGAAACCCTTTCTATTTCAATGGTACAGAAATGCTGGAAATGAGGTTGTAAGGTAGTAAATATCACAAAAACTCACCTTCAATAAAGTGCCTAAGCCCTAGTTTATACTTACGCCGCTACGCGGCGCGGCACGATGGTTGAGATAGATATCGACCAGGAGACGCGAAAAATCGATATCTATGGCGGTCGTGGTGCCGCGCCGCGTGGCGGCGCAAGTATAAGCTAGGGCTAAGCGGAAGAGGATAGTAATGCTAAGGGTTCAGCGATCCGTGAAATGAAGTCAGTGCTTTGTTTGGCTAGCGCCTCCCATGCCGCACCATTGCAGCCGGCTGGTCAGCTACCCTTTATGTACCAAAGAATGGCTCTGGTGTTAGCGTGTACATGGGACAGTTGGAGAAGGCGCCAGTAGCATGTACGCCATTAATGGATTGATGCTTCCGTTCTGTGCCAGAAGCATTTCATTCGTCCAGGATTGGTGTGGTGATAACATACCCGTCTGGAAAGGATGAGACACTGACCTCTATCGACAGGCTAACTTACGTGCGTAATTCAGGATCCATCCTAGTCGAGGGGGGGGGGGGGGGGGAGAGGGGGAGCACCGCTACAAAATCGAAATAGACACAAAGAGTGTCACTTCTCCATCTTGGTTAGGAAATTGCAAAGAAAGATCCTCTCGAAGGCTGGTTCAGAGTGTCATCTGTGTAAAATAGTTCGGCTTCAATTTTGAAAACAGACTGACTACGCTGCTTCCCTCCCCCAAAGGACAGACCTCTTCAAAGTGCATCCGTGATATACCGAAGGAGTAGAATGCTTAGCGTATCTTAGACAGAGATTAACCGACGTTTTCGTAAATTTTTCAACCTTTACCAATTACTATGGTCGGAAAGGAGAAAGCGATAAAGGTGGGCGTTAGTCAACCATTACGTGGTATGTGCCATGAATTCTATTTCTACGGTACATCGTGGAGGCCATTTGAAAACGAAATGGGTCTATATAATGACTTGTGATGGTCAGCGGATGGACAAGTCGGCGCTCTAGACTTCCGAGAGAAGTCTGGTACCAGTTCACAGACCTAGGAGGAATGGAAGGGTTTGTTGGCCTGGGCGGGAAACCCGATCGAGGAACCTGGAATCAAGTGCACGCGACAAACGGTGCTATCTTCCACTGCACTACCACGCTACCAAGGAGAATTGTCTTACGATTTTTCAACCAGCAATTTAGAAGAAATTTCCGGTCGAACAAAAAACGAGACCATAATACTTCCTTAGGCATTGGAAAATGCTCATTTGATATTTATTCAAACTGATTTACCTGGTGTAAAAATTGAAAACAAAAAAGGAGACGAAATAAGATAAAAATACCAAAATAGCTTAGATGCATTATTTTGTCATATTTCTTTAAACGACTCCTTCCATTATAACATCTGCTTGGCGACATGTCAGTGAAGATGAATACATTACAACCTTTTAAAGAATATTCAAAGCAGAATTCACAAATTCTATTATGTTTGGAAAAGAAATCTAAACCTTTGTTTTTAATCGTATTTATTTGTCTATTATTCTGATCACTAGTTATTTACAATTTGATTTTTTGATAGAGCTACATAGGCGGATAATAGTTTCACAAGCACAGGGCGGTGAAATTTGTCGGTCCGTTTGTGCTGATGGTGTACACTATAATCGCGACTGATATCCGACGTTTTCTGATGATCTACGGTATCTTCCTGATAGGATTCTCGCAAGGTAGCTCCCACTACAGTGAAAGTCCAGTCTGTACGCATAGAGAAAGGTGTTCGATTTTTCAGCGTTTTACCTGGTGTTTCTGAGTTGCGAGCGAGAGGAGACGAATTCGCATCCGAGCACGATGGATCAGGATCGCTTCCAAAACGTCATCCAGACGCCGTTCGAGGCTTTTATTCGAACGTTTATATTGACCATTGGCGAGTTCACCGTACTCTATAGGAACCTGGCCATGTGCCCTGCAGCGGTCATGGTCTGGATTGGAAAGGTGATTTCTCGGCCAGCCGTGGTGTCGCTCAGTCCTAACGTTCTCACTATGCCTTTACTACATATACTTGGAATTCAAGCTCAGAAAAAGGAGTCAAGGGTAGGAGAAAAGCAGCAGCAATAACCAGCAAAACTGTAACTGTAACTACGCCATTTTATCCTACTTTGGGAGAGCTTGCGGGACAGCATAAAACGGCTGAGAGTGTTCCAGAAGTATAACGGTTCCATTACAGTCATTAAAGATTAAAAAATCTGAATTTGCTGAAAAAACTTTCATTTTGCGTCACATTCGGGTAACCTAAAATCTACAGTACTGCATGCACTTGAAATCCTAACCCAGAAAGAGGAGTCAACGGTAGAAGAAGAGGAATATGTAGGAAAAACTATCAGGTCCAAGTAAAGGGAAACACCATTTTATTTCACTTGCAAGAAGTCGTACCACACCTTAAAACTGAGTTTTCTAGAAACGTAGTGGTTCCTGTCGTTCTATGAAGTGCTCACTTCTATCTATTTTGATGAAACTAGCTCAAAGACAAAGAAAAGTTTAGTTATGAAACGATTCGAGAATTCACTTGTCTGTCGCAAATCCTGGTTCACGTCTGATTCACAATCATTCTATCAATTTAGAATAGACTGAAGAGTGAAAATCAGAGACAATTACAGGCAGTGTTTCTGATTTTCGAACTTGGTGTATCCATTCTACAATTCAATCTTCTAATCGCAATGATGACGAGAACGTACGAAACGATTTTCCGTACCAGGAAAGAGTACAAACGACAGGTTAGTTCCTGCAGGTTACATCGCTTGAATAGCACGCAAGTATACTGCGATTATTGCACAACGTATTCCCGAAGTCCGCATGTCATACGGTTAAGTTTGAATAAAAAGTTGATGAAAGCGATCGATATTAGTCAGTCAATTAATCTAGCTTACTGGCTGTGAAAATATTCACCAGTCATGATTTTCTAGCGAATTCCTCCTCAAACGATCAACCTCGAGAAAGGAAATATATGAAGCTGATCGATAACGATCATCCAATCGTTATTGGTCATTTGTCGTCATCTAATTTTCGTGTTTCTCACCTGAAAGCCGATCAGAGATGCCAATGGAAATCTGAAGTTCTTCCTTTGGCCATGATGCCATTGTAACAAACGAGCAGACAGACAGACATACATAGGTACAGACGCACAGACGGACAGACGGACAGACGAATTTGACGTGTATGGCTGTATAGGACATAGTCATTCGAGTGAGTGCTGTATGGTCGTTGCCACGAGGATATCGCAAATGTCGCGCGCGATCCATGAGCACCGTGTGAGCGGTAGCATCTGGCCGGAAAGTAGAGGGAGCGAGTTCGAATCCCGCCTTGAGAACGAGATTTGATAGCGAAAAATCATTCTCTAACAGCATATAACCTCTATATCGGCTACTTTGGGTCTAAACAATCGTACAAGACATTGTTAGAAATGTAGGATGCTCTGCAATTGCAAAAAAGAAGGTATAACCATACAAGTGTCGTGGACGTAGGATTTTTCACAAATGCGCCTCTGATTAAGCAGATATAATTTTTCATCTGTTTCAACTATATTGAAGTTTATTTGCGTGTTTTGGAGGCAGAAAAAGAAAATTCTTGTGCTCTAGCTGAGAGTACGCCTTACATTCGTCTAACAAGCAACGATGTTTACACGATTGATAGCGCATACGCATTTACACAGATTTCCCAGTGTGACATACCTTTTTTCGAACATGACTTAGGTGAACCTTTGTTTCAAGCAGCCTAGCTGTGTTCAACTTTCGAGTGAAAGCTACTGCTTCGAGGTGTGTGTACCTAAAAATAGGACAATCACGTTGTTTCTCGATGAAGAAACAGTCTTCAAACTTTTTACTACAACACACAGTCACGAAAGACGATATGATCGAGCAGTCATAGTAAGCTCCACCATCATTTGTATTTTCGATTCCACGTTCGTACCTTCCGTATCCGGTTAATCGCTCCGGTCAGTAGTTAGCGTAATGGTTGTACTTACAGTGGGCTCAAGTGATTCTGATGTTGGAACTCTCGCTAGCACCTAACGACCGACTCATGTATCTTCTGCAGTACTCCCGTCCCACTGGCACCAACAAGAAAGTTCGCAGTTTTGTGGTGAACAAGTATGCTCACGTAAGTACTTTCTAAGCACATTCTGAAACTGGCCTTACGTTGGACGATGGAACACGTTTGTTGTGAGGATAACTCTGAAACCCCTAGCGATCAACTGTGAGTGAACATGCGGGGAAGTGCAGGGGCACGTCACGTCGATATTCACAGATAGGTGGTAGGCATTTCGCATTTTCCTATGGTAAGCGGTGCTGGTCGTTAACGTGGGCAGCATAGGGAGGCGGACGCGCGGCTGCCAATCACAACCAATCAAAGAACTGACCGAATACACGAGCCAATCGGCGCAGCGACCAGACATGTTTCCCTGAATTGTGCGACCATTTGATGTGACCTAGTGATTGGTTCTCGCCTCTTGCCTCTCCATGCAGTACATGTTAACGAATAGAGTATCTGCAGAACTTCGATGCAGTTCTTTGCGTCTTTTGCCTATAGGTGTTCGTTGTGGGACCTACACACCCAGCCCAATCAATATGCAGCAATATTTCAATTCCCGTGCACATTCCCTTCACTTTGCGCTATCTTATGATTTTTCTTGTTCATTTCCATCAACATTCGTAAGTGTGGGCGGCTGAAAAGTTGCTAGGAAGCGAAGTGTTCAGACTAGCGGTTACAATCCTACGTTTATTACACAATCCCACAAGTTCTACCTTACGCTCTACCTTACGCTACAATCTTAGACATTCGTATTCACCTGGAGTTGACCGCTAAGAGTTCCAGTATCATCCTTGCTCTATCTGTGCTCCATCGTCCTACAAAAGCGTCCGGGAACCTTCACGTTTTTTTTCTTCGCTTTTTTCAAATTGGCGAGGTAACCTGCTGTTTAAGGAAGGTCAAACTGCCGAAGAAGTGGTACTTGCCAAAGAAGAGAAAGCGAAGAAGGTCATCGAGGAACGAAAGGTGCTACTGAAGCGACGACTCAAGGTAAAAATGCTATCATACTCGTAATGGTTTCCATTTTTCAACTCTAATAATTTTCCCGCTTTTCTAGGACATGGAGATTCGTGAAGGAGTCCGACCAATAACTGGGTACGGTAGGACGCCACGGCCTTCAACAGTGCACATGAAAGTGAAGAACAACTAGGAGACGTCTCGTCATATTGTGGGGTTTTGTGTGATATGTTGTTATGTTTTGATTTTCGTTTCAATAACTGCAATTACTAAGCCCATGTCTCGGTCAGCATATTCACCTGCCTTCCACTTCAAACAGTCGAGTCTGGATAGAAATCGATAAAATCGATAAATTAAAGACATTCAGAACTGCATACTGCTCAATTGTTGTGAAACGCGCCGGACCGAAATCTACCTCAAACAGTCAAATCTGGACAAAAATAAACGAAAGCAATCAATATTCCCGATGTGTCGTAAAGTCTTTAAGACGTCCGTCGCATCCGCGCTATCCCAACAAGCGGATAATCCTGAGCGAAGATCACAAGCAGTGATCGAAACGTCGTTCGGGCGGCCATCAATTCTACGTGCACGGATGGACCGGGGGACGATGGTGAGGATGAACGGACGAATTAGCTCTTCCGCATACGGCAGAATTACGGAAAATCGTCAACATATATACGTCCCCCATGGAAATCAAACGGAATAGTATTAGGTTGTCCCAAAAGTCCTCGCCGTTTCTTTTTCAACGATTCATTGCGGATTTCGCCGGCAGTCTCTTGCATAGCGCTATTCAGCTTTCGAAAGAGAATGAATTGCTCTATCAAAACTTGTACTGTATTTCTTTTTTCATCCCGAATTTTGTCAATTTTTAGGTCCTTAAAATGAAAAGTGGCCATCTGCGCAGTTGTCCTCTCTGCTTAGGTTTGGAATTTTTCGCACAGTTTTTCATAGCATTTGGAAGAGAATGTTCTGTACTACAAGAATACATGTTGGTTCCATTTGCTTATTCGCCGTTTATTGATTTTTAGGTCATCAAATTGCCAGAAGTGCTCATCCTTGTCAACCTGGCACGCCATTTTGATGACCTAAAAATTAGCAGAAATTTAAATGGCCGAAAAACAAATCATATATTCTGATAGAACAACACATCCACGTTCGAATATAATATAAACAACACTGAGCAAGACAGACTCAGCAAGGCGGAGTTGTTGGTGAAGATGATTTTTCTCATTTTGGCACTTTGTTGATATTCAAAAGAAATCAGCATGAGCCAATAAACGCGACACAAATTCTTATAGAACAAAACATTCTCTTCCGAACGACATATAACACCAAGCAAAAGAAGCCTTCCACAGAGCAGGAGCTGTTGGTAAAAATAAATCTTCCCCTTCGGACGTCCTCATTTGATGACCTAAAAAACAATAACGACTAGTGGGCCAATAGGACCAGCACGTATTCTTGTAGCACAGAACATCGCCTTCCAAATGCTCTGAAAAACTGCGCAAAAATTTCAAATCTAAGCAGAAGGAACAGCTTCGCAGATGGCCCTTTCTTCACCTTTCACTTTAACGTCCTAAAAATTGATAAAATTCAGGACCAAAAAAGCAATACACGCTCTGATGGTCAATTCGTTTTCTTTCGAATGCTACATGCGATATGCAAGAGACCGCCGGCGAAATCCGCAATAATTCGTTGAAGAAAACGGCGGAGACTTATGGAACAACCTAATAGTTAGTCATCGCCACAATTTCATTCTTTCCCTTTCCTTCCCTTACCCATTTTCTTTTCTTTTCACAAAGGTTTCCTTTCTGGTTATTACACCTTTCTCTTTACAGATGAGCCACCGTGAAGGTGATGTAACCAAAAAGGTTCGTCTGGAGATAGGTGGCGAAACGAACCACTTTCAAGATAATAAAGTATCCTACTCTTAATGCGTCCGCCAAAGAATGCGAATTGTTCCCGAAGACCGTTGACTAGGAGAATGAATGGAGTCTTATTTGGACGTGGGCGAAAGGTGAAGCAGAAAAACAAAGAAGTGTTGGCGTTAGCACCAGATTTATACACGTCTCGTACATGCGATATACATACACCTAGGCCTACCTAATTCAGCTTGTTCAGCTGCTGCATCAGAGATTCAACGTGGAGGATTGCTTGCATGATGAACAGCCGAGCATTCTGCATTTGGAGATGATGAGCACCCGAACTCGTGGACTGGATAGAGCGTACAGCAGTGGATTCAGAGCTGAGCACATGTAGTTCAAGAACACTGCCACGGCATACACCCAGTCGGAGATGCAGCTTCTGAAACGACGGACTACTCATAAACTTCTCAATTAGGCTGCTAAAAATCTGAAAGAAACGCTTCATCTTTTCCAATACATAGTGAAAATGACGTTTGATCTTTTAGAAACTAATTCACTATCGTGGTATCACTCACCGACAGTAGAGCTTTATAGGCCACAGTATTAGAAATGGCAACCAACATAGTAAAAAGCAGGACAGTATTAGAGAGACAGCTCTCGCGGCGCGAATCTAAAAGTTCGAAGTTGGAATCTTAACTGCTTCTTTCTTTCTTTCTTCTTTTTCCTTTATTTCCTTCTTTCTCTTTCTCTCTGACTAGCAGTTGATCCTCTTGTTGCACTCCTTTTCTGTTCACTGAAGCCATTTTTACCTATTTGGAATTGAATTGGACACTCTTCTAAGCTAGCTTTAAGGCTTTTGAAATCAAAGCGAAGTCTTCAAAATCAAAATGAGCTTTACGCAGGTTAAACTATAGACTCAGTGAGATGATTAGAATAATTTTTTGTTTAAGGAAAAATTGATATAAAATTCTTTGAAATTTTGTGGTTTACCTAATAAGTTTAATTGTTATTGAGCGTAAATGTATTTTTTAAATTTTTCTAAGTGATTTTAAGTATGCAAAATTTTCATTTTTAGAAAAAATAGTAAATTAAAATTAGTCTCAAAGCACAGCAAAGAAGGAAACATACAGTGCATTAAAAGATCATATCGCGCTATGTGCTCAAAAAGTTCAACACAACTTTTATTTGATTGCTAGTGGATATGCCACTTACATGAACGATCAAAGTGAGGATAGGACAGTTCTTTATAATTGCTTTTGTTATATAATTAACAGGTGCCAAAATCCATGCAATTAGAAATTCTGCTATCAATGGAATAAAAGTCGCGACTGCTTGGACGAGGTAATGGCGCTATCTTTTTTGTTGCTGAATAAATGGCCGCCTTTCTACTCTTTAAAACGATTTTTTACCATTGTTTTCCTCAGAAGATAAAATTTTATAAAATTTCAAAAAATGTGTTCACTTACTGGGTAGATGAATTAAGACTTTAAGGAAAATAATATTAAAATTTTATTATTCTAACGTTTTCGTAGGTTTTGTATTTCAATGTGGGAGAAGCTCATTTCAATTTGGAAGAGTTCACTATGATTTTGAAACTATCCCGCTATCTTAGAAGAGTTCTATTAGGTTGGCAGCTAATTTCATGGACTCTCAAGCGCCTTCAAACAAAAGTGTTCATAAACAAGTAACAAATAACAGTTTTCAACCAAAGTAAGATCTGTTAGAACGCGGGGCTGCTTCCCATTTATCAGCTGCCTGGCCTATCCAACAGCTGTAGAATTCTTGTGCTTTTGAAGCCAAGAATCCTTGAAGGTGCATTTTGACATGGTCCACATTAATAAATCGTCCTCCAACCAAGAAGTGCTGCAGCGTGCTATAACGGTGCTATCACAGTCTGTGCTGTAAGGTGGGTGAGTTAGACGCTCCCAGCTAAGGTCTTCGATTTTTTGAAGCTCCAGATTCGTGACGTGTGATCTGGCGTTATCTTGCTGATAGATAATTCCGCTCCAGAAAATCTGTCTGAACCGACTCCAGCAGAGTTCAGCCTGTATTCGGCCAGGTTGAGAAGAGTAGATCACAGCATTAATGCTGGAACCGTTCTTGACGAGCTCCCAGAAGTTAATACCTTCTTGACACCACCAAACGGAGGGAACGTAGCGAACCGGACGCTTCAAAAAAGAGAAGACCTTGACTGGGAGAGTCAAACTCATCCACCTTACAGCCCAGACCTTACTCCGAGCGACTACCACATTTTTAGTTCGGTGCAGTACTTCTTGGTTGAAAGACGATTTAATAATGTGGACCGGGTCAAAATGCACCTCCAAAGATTCTTGGCCTTAAAAGCACAATAATTCTATGGCCGTGGGATAGACCAGCCACCTGATATATGGGAAGCACTTCTGCGTTTTGAGGGATCTTATTTTAATTAAAGATTGTCATTAGTTATTTGTTAATAAATACTTTTGCTGAAGATTCTTGAGAGTCCACGAAATTAGTTGCCAACCTAATAATTTGGTTTAAGAAGCGTCCAATTTGACTAAAAATGGCATGTAAACGCTACTAGCCAGAAAGGAGCAACAGAACACTATTCAATATATGATTTGGACTCTATTTGTGCAAAATATTAAATAAAAATGTCACCATAGCAGTTTCTTGCCTTCACGCATTTTTACAAAGATGTATGGTAGTTTCCCCGGCTATTTAATCAAACCCGTGTCATAATTCAGAACAAAAGATCATTCCGAAGATAAATCATGATGTGCAAAGAAACTAGCAGCAATGGGAAACGAACCAACGACGTCGCACACGACGAGCAGGAGCACTACCACTGCGCCACAACCGCAGGTGGCTGGCCCTTTTTACGGAACCCTGATGACTCGACACTCTCGCGCCAGCTGTGTAGCACAGCCAGCTTGTGGTGAGGCTCCCGATTTCGGCAGGCCATAACTCGCTCAGGAATTTCATTTTGCGATTTTGACACCCAGATTCGTAATCAGCATTCCGAGCTCTCTAATGATCTTGGTCTGAACTTGTATATTTATATAGGAGGTCGAAACCCTTCCCTAGTAAGATGTATTTGAAAAGAACTGGTTCATGTCGTCAATATGCCCCACCTGGCGAGGCGAGAATGCGACAGCCCATCAGAGCACCGAGCATTGGTCTCGGCCTCATCGAAGAAAGCAGAAGACAGAAAGAGAACAGAAAAAAGGTAAGAAAACTCCATAACGCTGTCCACATAAGTTAATGGTCGGTTGATTGGCATTGCATACTTGTTGTGAAGCCTATTCACCGGCCAATATATTATAACCACATGAATCCTACTTCGAAAAGCTGCCTAGAGCCACGACTAATAATTCTGAACGGGATGTGACCCCTCCCCCGCCTCCCTGTTGTGACGGACGGATGGACATACAGACAGACGGACAGCCAGGAAAACGCTGATACAACCAGTCGGTATACCACTTTTAAATCCAAACTTTTTCAATCAACGTCGACGCTCTTGTAATCAAATTGAATGCCTTTCAAATCAAAACGAGCGTCTTCCACAAAAAATCAGACACCTACTAAGAAGTCTGAAACAATTTTTGTACAAAGAGAATTTAGTACGACTTCATTTGAAATTTCTTGATGAACCTGCCCCCAAAATGTGAACTTACTAATTGAAATTTCATGAAATGTTTATTTAGTAAGAGAAAAATATTGGCTTAAAGATTTAAGTCATTTTTGGCGTTCGATCAAGCAGCGACGGTGGTGTAATGGCGAAGAGCATTCCCGCTCGATCAGCAGGAGTTGCGGGTTCGAGTCCTGCCTGGCGCTAGAGTTTTGATCGCAACGAAACATCGTTGTAATGGCTTAAAGTTTTTTTTTTTATTTTAAAGCATTAAAATCAGTAAGTTTTATGCTAAACGAAGAGATTACCCCGCAGTCGCCTAGATCCGCGATTTCGCTCTGATTGACGGCAAAAAATCTGGTTGCATGGAGTAAACTCAAACACATTTTCACTTAGCTTTTTCAAGCAGCGTTTACGGCACCAATCAGATAGAAATCACAACGTCCTAGACGACTGCACGGCGCAGTCTTTTCTTCTAATAGCCCAAAAAATTGCTGGAGCCTCACGAAACTCTTCCAATCTCGTATTTTCACGTAAAAACGACAAGTATTCTCAAAGTCCGCCTTAAAAGCACATCAATGAAATCCGTATGAAACACCTACCTGTCGTGATACGCTGTCCTTCTGAAGAAGCACTTTCAGCTGAGCAGGAAAACCAACGATTGAGAATTTCATTGAGTTGGTACGTGAGATGACGGAGAGTTGTAGAGACGATTTCTTGCACTCCTAAATATTTTCTTCAATTTTGAAGGCTTAAGTCATTAAAGCGTCATATGCTCGACTTGAAACAGAAGCAACTCACTCTGACGACTTTGTCTTTACCCGAAGTCTCTTCCTCCAGTTCGCCATACGACTTGTAGGACCTCTCACATAGTGGGCGGTGCTCTTCGCTGGATATCGTCAAATGGTGTGATGGTCGAACCCGCAGACCTCCTCCACAATCTGGAACTGACTACATCCGTTCCGCCACATGTTGAAAAAATATGTACAACATTCATCATGATTGCATTAATGGGTCGACTTCAGGAAGTACTGCCATTAAGAAAGCAAACGATAAAGGTCCGCTTCAGTGCATCCCATTCGGGAGGCGCCACGCATTCTACTTCTGAAAGATCTTTTCTAGGACCTACCTGTAAGTCACTTCTCTTTTCTCTTGTAGACGGAATTTTAAGCTTGTCTGAAACCGCGGCGAAATGAACATTTACTGTTGCGAAATATTTTGCTGCGATCAAAACTCTTGCGCCAATCGGAACTCGAACCCACACAGTGAACCCATGGTCCTGATTGCAAGTAAATTTTCACTAGCGATATATAGCCTCTTTACTCCTTCAGGCTTAAACAAATGTGTTTAAACGAACCCTTATTAATCAATTTCTATTGTTTATTCCTCCCTCTCTCTTTTTTGTAAACTTGTAGTCTTTCTCTTGTTTTGTTTTAGATGTTTTTCCTTAGAACCAAAACTTATTTATTCATTTATTTCGTTATTCTGTGTTAACCAAATAACGCGCCATAAACAAAACATAACAACACAACATGGCTATGGAAAAAGTGTAGTGTAGCTAAAAGAATCAAACAAAAATTTATCTAAATTTCCAGAGGAATTGAATTGATCAGTCAGTGATTAAGTATCAGTTTATCCTATTTTCCCCTTCCCTGCTCAATCTTTTTTCATTTATTTGTTTAGAAACGAGGAAATTAGAGCCTTATCAGTATCAACAATTTCACAAATACTTACCATGGGGTGTTGATCACGAATCTGACCCTTTTGACAACTCAGAGTGAAATAAATGTGTAGGAGATGTATAGGGAGCAAATTGATGATGGAAACAGCGGTTATGAAGAAATGCAATATTAGTGCATAGCACGGGAGTCGAACATCTGGTGTAGCACCTCTGGCGCAGCCCTCTACCCTGCTGAGCCACCGACTCGCTTGACGCACAGCCTGACGACAGGGCGTACGCATGCACGTGGGCACGTGCTGACGGTGCGCTACTGTACCCCGCCTTCGAAGACCCGTAGCTCCTTTGGTACAAGGACTCAACAAAAACGAAACATGTTTTTCTACTATTCGAAGGGTGGAGATTCTCGCAGCACTATCCATTTCCCCATTCAGACCTACGCCTGAGACCCTTCCCTGGTTAGTATTTAATCAATTGTGTCTGCTGCAATGGTCGTGATACCCCTACCTGAGGTTTGACTGGATTCCTTCTTGAGAGTCAGTGTCTGTACGGAAGACACTTTTCGAATGAGAAGAGGGGATCGAGGATTGTTGGAGTGCTTCCGGAGAAACGAGAAGTGCTTGTGAACAACCATCGAGATCCGTGCAAACATCGCAATCTGAGAGGAAAACTTTTACCACTGAGTCAAGCATCGACCGAACAGTGCTCGAAGCGCATCGAAATGTCAACGAACCAGTAGAACGGATGGAATATAGAAGACGAACAGCGACACGACGAAGATGAGCATCGGATCGCTGTAGCCCGTTGCGCAGATCACCTTCTCACCGTGGCTGGCCACCGCATTGCGAGTGTGAGTGGTGAGTGTGAAATAGAATGGCACCCATATCAGCAAAGGCACGAACCAGACGCAGAATATCAGTCTGACGGCCAGGCGGCGGCTCCGTTTGAATCGATGAAGCGGTTTCTCCTAAAATGAGTGCCTTTCAATGTGCAGATGGTTGAAAATCTTTATTTTCCCACGTCAAACTAGAGTGATTTCGGTAATAGTCGTTTATATGGCTTACATGGCGAGTGGAACACAAGAAACCAACGGAGTCGCATCGATTCAGCGCGCCACCAGGAGCTGGCGTGCGCGATTACGCGTACGACGTCTGCTCTGATTGGCTGCGCTGCCTGCCTTGTCCGCTCACATCTACCCCACATTGCCGTTTAGTACTCATTTACCAACTATTCTATATTCTCCTCCGGCCCAGGCCAAACACCCACTTAAAGAGCCAAAGGCAACAATTATTTAACATTTTTCAAAGCTCGTACACGCCCGGCGCTTCGACTGGTTATGATCCACTGGCGCATCCCCTTCTCACATGAAGTCCACTTCGACGGCGGAGAGGCGTTCCCTGCGCGGCCCTCAGTAAGGGGCGGAGCAAGGAGCGCGCCGAGCGTTCATCGTGGACGAGATTTCCGGTTCCCGCTATCACATGGAGGCATCGCGTTACTAATCGCTTCGCTTCACATGGCAACTTTATCCTGAGTAAATTTCATCTTGAGACAACAATCGGAATGCTGTACACTATATTTGAAGGAAAAGCCTTTTCAGCTGAGCAGCGGCAAGGCTTTCCTCAAGTCCCACCACGCTGCTCAGTACTAGGGCGTCGTCCGCGTTTTCCGACAAGTACAGCAACATCTTAACGAGACGACCCAATCGTCTCCTGTCAGCCGTTATGTTTTTGGCCGACGTCACCAATCCGCAAACTGCGACGCGGTTCTTGCGCGTCACAAGCTCGTCCAAATTGGGCGGCGCGGGTAGGGCGGGAAATGGGCGGCGGGCGGGATCGTGTAGGGAATGCGGATATTAATCGTTAATGTAGGGGGAGGGATTAATATCCACATATCAAATCAAGCTGAACGCCTTCTAAATCAAGACGGATGTGCTACGAATAAACGCGTTAAGGACGATAAAATAAACTTTTTATTCAAAAATCGTTTTAAATTATTTTTGGAAAATCTAATGCCCATCTGACCCAACAACTGAGTCCACTATTTGGAATGAATTTTTTCCCTTTTTCCTAAAAATTCTTTTCTTTTTCTTTTTTTCTTTTTTCTTTTTTTTCTTTCCTAAAATAAATAAACTCTTTCCTAAAAATAATTGTAAGCGCAGAAAAACAATAATTTTCAATATGTATATCACAGGATTGCGCCAAGCATTCGCCGAGCACGTACTAGTTCCATTGATTGATAGCGTAAATGCTTTCTTTAAAGTTGCACTGTGGAGAACTGTGTCTTCATTGTAAATGTTTCAGCTGCTCACCAAATTAATAATGAACTCCACGAAAACGGAATTAATCAAATAAGAATGAAAGGTGTGGGAAGAATTCACGACGCATTCTATTTATTTGTGTAACATCCTATGCTTCTTTATTTTTCTTCACTTTGAAATAAGGTTAAAAACCCCATAGCTAAAGGATTAAGAATTCTATGAATATCCAGACAGCACAACACCATTTGCTTTCTTGACGACAACGCTTAGAGGTACGTCTATCAAACTTTTAATTTAAATCAAAGTAAATTTCCGGAACGACAATCCCTTCTAAAACGGGACCGGTCTAGTTAAGGATGAAGCCATGTTGCTTTGGAGGTTGCTAATTTTGATTTCAGAAGCGCCAGTGAAGTTTAAGAAGTGTTCAGTCTGACTGAAAACTGAGGTAAAAAGGGATAATTGTTGAGTCTGGTAGCGCAGTTAGATGAGGGACCGGCTCCAACGTACGCCCGTAGCAAGGGTTAAAGTTCGGGTCCCGCCCAAACTAACTCTGCCTCCCTTAGCTCAGTGGGCAGTGATTTTCCTCCAAATTTCTCAGCAATGGGGAAAATTGTGTTGACTTGTTTGTCGGTAGATCACCCAAGGCGCTTCAAAGACCACACATGCATGCAATCTTCTTCTACGTGAGAGCAACCCTCCACTTCAGCGGAAATGAACGGCAAGTTGCTGTTGCTTTGGAGGTTGCTAATTTTGATTTCAGAAGCGCCAGTGAAGTTTAAGAAGTGTTCAGTCTGACTGAAAACTGAGGTAAAAAGGGATAATTGTTGAGTCTGGTAGCGCAGTTAGATGAGGGACCGGCTCCAACGTACGCCCGTAGCAAGGGTTAAAGTTCGGGTCCCGCCCAAACTAACTCTGCCTCCCTTAGCTCAGTGGGCAGTGATTTTCCTCCAAATTTCTCAGCAATGGGGAAAATTGTGTTGACTTGTTTGTCGGTAGATCACCCAAGGCGCTTCAAAGACCACACATGCATGCAATCTTCTTCTACGTGAGAGCAACCCTCCACTTCAGCGGAAATGAACGGCAAAAAACGCCCTCTGCAAATTTCATCGGCAAAGAACCGAATACCATTCATTTTGGGTCGTGATGTGTCGGAGAAAAAACACCAATTCCCTTCGATTCAATTAGCGTTCCACGTCAAACAGCTACAAATTTCTTCGACGTGAGACAAATCGAAAGGTGTTTACCACAGCAAAGCGGTAGTATTAGAAAAGCTATATCTTCAGCAAACACCCCATAAGAATAGTCCCTCCATTTCCTGAATACGTAGACTATGCGGCCTTTCATGTCCGATCCGATGTCTGAACATCTCAGCTGTTAAATCGAATTTTTTCGGTTTTCCTCATCACCCTTTTTGACATTAAGTGCCCTACTGCAAGAATTTTGTCGCAGATCTACATAGAGAAGGGTGCTTGCCTAATTCTATTTCTTAAAGTTCGGAAATTTCGTTCAGAAGCCTTTAAATTAAGATACACTAAGCACAATTATAGATGCTTTTCAGCTGAAGGGCACCTAATTGTGCTTCTAAGTGGCTAGAGTAAGGCATCTAGATGTGGAAGTGATACAGGGTCCGCCCTCCCTCTAGACTTGCACCAGATTTCCTACTCCACCTTTAACTTTCTTCAAGAGGTTCTATGCCTTACGGCCTTCGTGCCGGCCTAATTGGTTTTAAGCAGAGAAAAGCGTGCGCTTTGAATAAATGGAAACATGCAACGCGCTCTAATTGAAAATTCAAGTTCTTAGTAACACATCGTTCCAAGGAGCCTGCCTGGCGAAGGCGCAAGAGGCGCCAGCCGTCAGCTGCACTCTTAATCGATTCATTCAAGGCTCGTATCTCGCAGAGGCTACTGCGCCTTTCTTGCGACCATGAAACGACTCGTAAAAATTTAACTTCAAGCGAAACCAGAATTTCCCGCTACGCATCCAAAACTCATTACAAAGGGCAGATATAAGGATAATAAAGCATAAAAGGTGGCGATAACCAGCTTCTATTTATGAACGCGTCACGCATTCCATTCCTACCGGATATATTATGGAGAGGACATCCTCTAAGAATGGAATAAGCAATAAGCCTACACACACAAAGCTAATCCAATTCAACAATTTCACAGACATTATAAGTTTCGTAAGCACCGACCAGGCCCCGAACCCTGAACGTTGATTCGAAGAACAGGCGACAGTTGCGCCTCCTCTGACTGTGTTACCGAACAAAGAGGAGGTACCTGGGCAAAACACCAATCTTGCGAGGAGCATGCTTCTCCTATCTGGTCGTTGCACATTCTAACTTCTAACTTGCCTGCCTAATTTTCCCTCATGCATTGTTGTCTATTAAATACTTTGTGCCCTTGGTTCAACTACCCATGTTTGAGGTTAATGTCGTCATTATCAATTTGTATGTCTGTATCTTCAATATTACGAAACTTAGCCATGTCTTCCTATTTTTTCTTGCTTTTTTTTGAAGAAACACACGTTCAAAGCGACTGATGGAACAGAATAACTTTCGATTCCTAGAGAATCCTGATAAAGACACAATTAGAAGTGGATTTGGTTCACAGAAAAAAGCGCAGTCGTCAAAGGATGTAAGAGTTCATGACGATTTTTTCTTGAAGGCTCAGCACTAACTAGCCGGTTAAAAACCGATCCCTCGAAGAAAGGAAGACGTTTTGGGCCTAAGCAAGGGACTGAACCTCCAGCAAACCGACCAATCCAATACCACAGAAACCTGTCAAACTTCATACGGCCTATAATTCTCTTGCATCGAATAAAAATCTTACCAAATTCAAGATACGATCAAGAGCGATGGCACATATGGAGTAGAGGCTAACCGTTGACAGGAAGAAATCAGTAACCTGCCAAGCATCACATATCCAAGGCAAGGCGAAGCTCCACGTCGAGCTGAAATGAAGTCTGTAAAAAACGTGTCAGAAAAGAGGATAGCAGTTTAACCTAGAAAAATGCTAGACGATTGGAGAAAAAAAGTTTATTGAATGGAGAGACATTTTCAGCTTCAAGAAAAAAGATTGTGATCATGCCATCTTCTTGTTAAATTGGCCACTTCTCTAAACAGACTGGATAGCTTAAATCAAACTGGACATCCTGCAAGGTTAACAATTTCCATTCGCTTTTAAAACCAAATCGAAATGGATCGCCTCTAAAGCTAAATTGAACACGTTCACGTTCAAGTGAGAATAAGTTTCCGCCTCATTTTTTCCAATTTCTTTGAAAATATTACGATCACCTACACAGAATATCGCAGATATATGAATGCAGTATTTGAGCGTCTTACTTTTGAGCTTATTTTGAAGCGCAGAAAGGGCAAAAATTCTGATGTGCCAGGAGGATAGGTTACGCCATGCATTCGTCCAGTACGCCGCCTAATGCATTTGACAATGAGTGGCCTGAGATTGCATACATATTAACGCTGCGTTAGCCCTAAAGGCCCCCACAGAGTTCTGCGGCAACGCCGCTCGCCGCTATGGTTAAGGATAGGGCAGGGACGCCGCCGGCGGCGAGCTCTGCGTCTCTGCCCTATGGTTAAGCATAGGGCCGCGGCGCTGCCGCAGAACTCTGTGGGGGCCTTAATTTATACATGTGCCGCCACGCAGAGCGGCATCATGATTGTCATAAATATCGATTTATCGAGCCGCGCGGTCGATATCTATCAGACCATGATGCAGCGACGCAGGTATAAACTAGGGCTCAGGCAAGCCTTAAAAACGCACATTTCTTTTAGTGAGCAGCCTAACGAAAAGAGAATTTGCACTATCAACCACATAAGAGAAATGACGTACTGTGCAAGGGGATGCGCATCCTATTCGTATCACAGACAGTAAAATTGTTGCTACCCAGAACTTTACAATACGCTTCAGGATAGTACTGTAAAACAAGAACAACCGTTTTAAAGTCGATAAACCTGGGTATTCACTTCCTTTGTTGCAGCATGTATAGGCGATCAAAATTCATAAAAGGAAGGTAAAAACAAAAAAAAACTTCTCCGCCCCCCCCCCCCCACCTCATGCCAACTAAGCACTCCATCCTTCCAGGGTAGATGGATTGGTACCAAACTTGACTGGGAGAGATAATACACTGACTAGTCGATCTGATGGCATAGTAAGTCGTGGTACAGGCAAAAGACGCATTTAAGCAGGCTCAACGACATGCTATAGAAGAATTTTGAATGCGTAGCGCATCCAAAAATGTATTGACCAACACCGTTCTTTATCTTTCTCATCCAAAACATCAAAAACTGTTACAATTTGTTCACACATAAACTGTATAGCAAGTAGACATTGGATCCGAAGATGATTCGGATAATTCGCATCCGTAACTTTTGCAAATCCTGGTTATGCCTAAACTATGGGATTTTTGAAAAGCCAAGATCTTAGCGTGATTCAGATGCGGTAATTTTTACCAGCTCGGATTTTGGGATAATTCAGATGACTGATTTTGATCAGAAATCTGGTGTCCTAACCGGTTCGGATATCCGATATGAGATAAAGGAAAAAGGCTAAAGGACGGCGTCACTCAATCTCTCTTGGTATGCGCCAAGCATTCTACTTCTACGGGATGTCGTGGAGGCGATTTGAATGCGTATTTGCCCATACAATGACTTGCGGTGGCCAGCCCATGAACAGGTCAGCGCTTTATCCTTTCCAGACTAGTCTGGTACCAATTCGCCCACCACGGAGGGATGGAAGGCTCGGTTAGGCTGGATGGAAAATCCGAACCAGGAACCTAGTATCGGGTGCAGGCGACAGTCGGCGCCTTTTCCGGCTGCGCTACACGCGCCTCCGATATGAGATCCAAAGCTAAATCAGTCATTTGGATCATGAGAAAATCCTTCTTGTTAGAGCTGCTCTTATCTGAATCACCCGAGATGCGGAACCTTTCAAAGATGCCATTATTCGCATAATCCTCTCAACCGGGTTTGAAAAAAACGACGGATTCGAATTATCCGAATCGGTGACGGATTCAATGTCTAACAGCAAGCATTAGCGGCTGTAAGAAATCAGGAATTAATGGAAATCGCCTGAAAATGTACCTTGATATCAGCAGAATGTATGCCAACAACAGCAGCATTGTTACGCCGACGAACATATCCGCTATGCTGAGGCTGATAATGAACAGGTTCGATATCGAACCATGTGACCGACTTTTGATCAAAATGATCGCGGTGAGGAGATTCGAGAATATTGTGAATAGCGACGATAGAAAACTGGCGCTCAGCAAGCAGACCAGTGTCGAATTCTGGAAACCGCCGATCCCCTGAAATAGACTATTAGACGGTTCACTTATGCAGGAAAAGGATGTCAGCCACAGTGTGTTAAATATGAGTCCTGGGTACTTTTTGGGCGGAGCTCAACCGGCCCTTGAGAGGTCACAGCAGAGCGCCGAGGACAACGGCAAGTGAAGGCACTTTGGGATTGGTCGCCGCTGAGGATCGATTTTAGTCCTCACACCGTGCTGTAAGCTCTACCCGGAAAGTACCGAGGCGAGGCATTTCAGCGCTGTGCTGCATGACGAGGAAGGGGTCACACTACGAAAATGCAATAACGCAGAGCTGAAAAAAGCGGAACTGGATGTGCGACGTAACTGAAGAGATAGGAAGGAGTTCCTCAAGATGCCCACCGTCTTGTCTCATTCATCACGCAATGCAAAAACTTCATATGGCTCAAATGTTGGATATGAGCACTCTCCTTGCAGTTGTATAGGATGATGCCTTCCACGAATGAAGTCCTAATGGGGGAGATGAGAATAGTTGAAAAGGAAAAGAGAATCGCACACATTCTATGCGGCGTCTCCGGTTGGGATAGTAAAATGAATCTATTCCCGTACATATAATATAGGGCGCGTGTAGCGCAGTCGGAGGAGGTGCCGGCTGTCGTGTGCATCCGATACCAGGTTCCAGGTTCGGATTTCTCCTCAGGCCAACCGAGCCTTCCATCCCACCGGGGTCGTGAATTGGTACCAGTCTTGTCTGGAAAGGATAAAGCGCTGACTTGTTCATCGTCTGGCCACGGCAAGTCATTGTTTGGCCAAATACACATTCAGGTCGCCTCCAGGACATCCCATAGAGGTAGAATGCGTGGCGCATCCCAAAAGGGATTGAGTAACGTCGTCCTCTATCTTATCTTTATATATATGTAATATAAAACACTTCCGCTTTATCATCTAGCATACTGCTGCACTATTATAAAGTTGGTGCTTGGAAAGAACAATGGATTACAGCTGTGGCGAGGATGATTCCGCAACCCCTAATGGTCAGCTGTAGGTGAAAACGGACGATGATTCGAAAAAGGTAAAGAGACGAAATTTGTGTAACTGCGTAGGACATGTCACAATGCTCACGCTTTGAGCATAACAGCTTGAGAACGCCCTTGTTAAAATTAGGTAGAACCACCGGAACTAAGTCGCTCACTAGTGAGCGAAAAATCTGTGACTATGCGACGAATAGCTGCCCTTCTACTTCACCGGCAGTTCACCCGCACTCGACAGCAGGGGCTTCGGAATTATGCTGGCCGTAACGGCGTTCAATTTCGCCGTTGTTGTAACCCCCCCCCCCGTCATTAGGATAAACGCACCCTCCTCCCCCCGCGTAGAATAGCGCTGTGTTAATTTATGTTTTTACACTTTAATAGTTATGTTTTTTCCAGCTGACATCCTTTTCAACAAATTCCTTCAACAAGTCCTCACCTGTATCACATTCTCATAGCTTTTCTCCGTATTTAACGACGTCGCGATGAATCTCATTCGTCAAGGCGTCACACCCGAATTCTGACATGAAGAAACATATTTACGAGAAGTTAAGCTGCAAAACTAAGTCAGGACAAATGTGCGAAGAAAGAGCAGGTTTGGCACAAGCGTTCAGTTCTCCCTGGGCGTGTACAAGGAAGGACCCAGCCAACCACATGTGCAGTCACCGAATCGTGTGATTGGCTCACTCCACCCTTGCACCCACCCCTTGTGCACACTCAGAGAGCATTCGTCGACACTAGCGCAGCCGGTATCCTCTCAGGTACATCGACGAGGAGTCAGGGTCGGCCTTGGATTTTCTGCGCAGACGATGTGAGGTGGAAAGCGTCGAGCGGCTGCGAAACATAGATTAATAACGGCGAACGCTGGAGATTTTTATGCGAACAAACGTCACTGGTTTGATTCCCTCGTCATGGTGTCGGATTTGGCGATAAACTGGCAGGGAGGGCGTCAGCAGAGGCATAACAGCAGCGCGCACAAAACCCTCTTCTAATCGGACCGCGCTGATGAACTTTGAACACTTGACGCTGAAGACGAAGCGATCTAAGTGGAGGAGCTACGGTTTTTAAGGGAAATCTCTTCGAATGTACTATACTCTTGCTAGCTCTGCACTACTCAGATATTAGGGGGGGGGGGGCAAAAGTAATGAGACAAATTGAAAAAAATCTTTATCTCTTTATAACTCAATTACAACTCAACGATGCTGAGGAATGTATTTGCCGTTATGGGCAATAAACTTGCTGCCATCGCTCAGCCAACTTCCTGATCCCATCCTTCCAGAACTGCTTGAGCCTGGTGTTGCTCAACTGCTCGATATGGTTGTCAAGGACTGCTTGGGTTCTTGTGTCCCTTCCGACCAGGAAGTGCTGTAGGCTCAAGAAGTAGTTGTAGTCGCATGGAGAGATGTCCGGCGAATACGGTGGGTGAGGCATGTGAACGTAGCCCAGCTGACCAAGCTTATCCGTGGTTACTTGTTCCCGATGGGGTGCGGCGTTGTCGAAGAGGAGAACGTTCTTGAAGCGTTGCGAATGAATAAGTGCGAGTCGCCGCATCTCTTCTATTTCGTTCACCATGGTCTTGGAGTTCATCGTGGTGCTCTTGGAAAACAGCTTCTGGTAAACTGATTCACGGGCGCAGACCCAAAAGCTCCAAAGGTCCTTCTCGCCGTGAACATCTCGCCGAACGAAGATCGGGAACAGGTCACCAGGCCTCACCGAGACTCGCTGCTTGGCAGAGTTAAGGTAGAAGACGTACTTCTCATCTTGCGTGAATATTGAGCGCAGGCTGCTCGGGGTTGGGAATTGGGAGAGATTTGCGCGACACAGGTCGACTCGTCAGACTGGGATTTCGGCATGAGACAGGCTGGGGTTTTGGCATGCTTCTGGAAAGGGCGGAAGTGGTTACTTCTCAGGTGGGCTTCAGTAAGTGGCATACAAACATACAAATACGATAAGCACGAAACCAGACTCCAGCCACGAGATATATGGACACGGCATGGGGTGTTTCATTACTTTTGGCCCCCCTAATATAACATGGGAAAGCGAAAAAAAATCAACTTGAAATTGCGGAAAATAGCGCTCCAACGGCGCAGAAAGCGCGGGACTCGAATGCATTCTGCTGTGAATAGCAACAGATGTGAAGGTGCCAATTTCTCTAACGACGCTGACGAGATGTAAATCCCATTGGAAAATTAGGCGAAAAACGCGTTGGGCGTGTCTGGATGCCAACATCCATCAACGGTGATAACCAGCGTCAAACAAGCGACACTGCAACAGAGAATGAGCAGGAGTTCAATCCGGAAGTCGAGCCTATCTCCACAGCCACCGGCTCCATTGACGGAAGTCCAGAGCTGCTCGTGATGGACGGACATATCTAACGAGCTCTTATTTGAGATAATGTGCACCATTCACACTTCATACCGGTTTTTATTATCGGCGTTTTAATTCTAATCGAAAAGTTCTCTAAGGTTTACAAACTCAAAATAGGAATTATTTGACTCTTTCTACTATTACTAATCTCTCAAAAGAGAATAAGTAATCTTTTCTGCTATTACTTACCTTCCGAAAAACAAATAAGTTACAATTTTAACTATGTACAAATTTGAGGCGCGTTAGCGCAGTCGGAGAAGGCGGCTGTCGCGTGCAGCCGACTCAAGATTCCTGGTTCACTTCCCCGCCCAGGCCAAGCAAGTCGGTACATGTCGCGTAGGTGAGCAGCATTGGTAGGAGGGAGCGCGCCAACCTATAATGACCAAACAGAGACCAGACCGAACACGTGTCATCCTATCAGGGTACCAATTGTACATGCCCTCCCTGAATGGCATGTCTATTCAATGCGGTCTGATTGGTTTCTGGGTTCCTACCTACCAATGCTGCTCACCTACGCAACATATACCGAAGTAAAATGCGGAGTGTATCCCAAAAAATTGATTAATGTTCTCCTTGAACCTTTTTACCTTTCTTAATTATTTTGCCTATGGAATCCTTATTCTTCTATTTGTATTAATATATACTATACCATTTTCACGCCAAACTCGAGCCGCTTCTAAATTAGCCTAACGCCTTTGAAATCAAACGGAACATCACACAAAATAAAACGAGCTTCTTCCACATGAAACTAAAAGCTCTTCAAAATAGATAGAATAATTTTTTTGTACAAGGAGAATTTAAAACGACTTTGTTTGAAGTTTTAATGCACATACCCAATAAGTGATCAAATTGTTAGAAATTGAGGATGAGGAAAAATCATGTCTTGAAGCTCGTTTTGAAACGCAGGGAGGTGGCCATTTTTAGCGCTAAAAAGTGATTGCGTTATGCTTTCGTCTAAGATAGACGCGCCTGTTATTCGACCGATAGCAAAATTTCTGTTTGCATGGAGTTTTACACCTGTAAACGATACAACAAAAACAATGTAATGACCAGAAATATCGGTGTAAATAGGCTCGGGAGAAGGTCGCCAAGTTGAATATTGATTCACTAATAAACGAACAAAAAGCGGTTGCATAAAAACCTTCAGAACTTTCCGGCCAACATAATTATAGAAGTGCTAAGAGATGTCCATCTGTCTGTCTGTCCGTCTATCCATCTGTTCGAAATCCGTCTCCCCATCTATGTAAGACATTTCCAAGATGTCAGGCCACGAGTGCCTGGACTCAGAAGACGTGTCACAGACATCGTTCGACTTGGATTGGGATTCAGAAGACGTCTCCTGACGTCGTGCCAGGTGCGCCGGAATTCAGAAACCGTGACATAGACGTCGTGCCATGTGCATTGGATGGGAAGATGTGTCACCGACGTCGATCAAAAGATACTGATATCGGCATAGCCATTGTAATTAGGAATTGACGACGAGGGACTGATTCATCTGAGGTGAAGCCTGAGGTGTTAGACAGAGAGGCCGTTAGATTAGACATTCAGGGAGGGGTAGTCGCACGTATGCGATGAGGGTTGGATACGCTTCATATGAACCTTTTGCAGAGCCTACATTATCCTATCCCACACGATATTCGAATGCAGTTTTTTCTACTGTACTCATGCTGAAGGGTTTCAAAGGGAAAGGGTGGAACCGCCTCGAATATGGGTGTAGTTCCAGGGTTTGGAGCCGAAGCCTCCCAACCAGGCGTTAGGCCCGTTTAGGCCTTTGTCATACCATCGCTCACCCCGAGCGACGCCTAATGATATGCATCCATATCGATCGGGCGGCGCGATGGAATCGATATGGGTGCATATCATTAGGCGTCGCTCGGGGTGAGCGATGGTATGACAAAGGCCTTACTTACACAACTTTGTCCATAAAACAAAACTGAGAATTAATTATTAATTAATCGACGTACACTAATGGAAAGCGAGAGAACTATTCCCGGATGAGTTGAAACGTTTCCGTCTAGCATGGCCTGATGTTGTTCAATGGTGCAAATAAATATCGCATTGTACCACATTTTCGCGAAAGGGTGTTTCGCGGGAGGCGTTATGAGAGGAGATCGCGCCATGCTCTCACTGCGACCGATGTGACTTTTATTCGATTGATTGTGAAAAATCGGAACTATCGTAGTGAAAGAGAGGTGTCCGCTAGAAAAGCAGGACAAACACAAACAGGGTGATCTTCCAAGCAGAAGAAGTGCAAAGTCACGTAGAACCTTGCTGTCGCTATCAAACAGACTAAGATCCCTTCCTCTATGTAGATCCGAACATTCTGTTCACGTAAAGTTTAACCAATGGTCCACCCATAACTAAGGATAAATAAGGGATAAAGGACGGCGTTACTCAATCTCTTTTGGGATGCGCCACGCATTCCACTTCTACGGGATGTCGTGGAGGCGATTTGAATGCGTATTTGGCCATACAATGAGTTGCGGTGTCAGCCGATGAACAAGTCAGTGCTTTCTCCTTCCCAGACTAGTCCGGTACCAATTCACTGACCCCGGATGGATGGAAGGCTTGGTTGGCCTGGGCGGAAAATCCAAGCGAAAATATCTCAAATAAAAAAAACGAAAATAAGAAGTAAAAATGTAAAATAGAGCAAATTCTCCAAAGCCAGTTGAGCAACATTCTCACTATCGATGAGATAAACGAAGTTAGGTACTGATTGAGCACATGGCGCAATCAGTCTTTCCGCTTAACAGCAGAATTTTCCTTGGTGTTATGCTTTGTATAAACACGCTTCTGCAACTCAGGGAATGGATAAAGCACAAGCATTTGTTCACCTTTTTAAGATACCCTGTGTAAGTGAGTGACAGGTTTTTAAATATAGTCGAAAATGTATACTTTTCAAATTGAAATTCATTCTACTCGTTTAAAACATGCTCAGTTTATTAAAAAAACATTTTATTGAAGATGTTCAGCAAGAGTAGAAAAGTGTCTGTGTTTATTTGAAAAGTTTCCAATTTGACTTAAAAATTGTACACCTAAGCAAAGTCTTGATGAGGGTATAAAAAAGAACTTGCATACATGCTCACATGCTCTCCAAAAAAGAACAGATCTCAGGATCTCGAGAAGCCAAAAAATCTGTGATCGGGAGTGCTGAGTCCTATTTGGTAGGGAAGGGGTGGAAGATTTAAGACCGCAACAAGGACACAGTAAACAACGCAGAAATAATCTTACATAAAAGTAGGTAAGGAAGAGATACAAAGATGAATAGGCAAAAACATCGCAAAAACTTTGGTTATGGTAGAAAGAAGTGCATAGGAGCGACCACCCTCCCCTCCCCTCCTGAATAGGATTGCCCGGGACTATGTAGGAGTACTGGCCGTAGTGTCGAGGAAGTCAACAGGGTAAGGGAGCGGGAAGCTCTACTCCTATCGAGGGATAACGTGACCATCTTTAAGGAGATTGTCCACTTACAGAGATTAGAGATATCGCTGAGCTACACAGAAAGACGAAGGTACACGAGGGTTTCTCGTTGTCAGGCCATGGAAAGACGTTGCGTAGGCTTCGCTTATCTGCCATGCTTTTCATCCGTGGTCCAGAAAAATGAGGACAAAAATCAAATTCTCGAAAAATTTGTTGAAAATTACGCTTAGATCACCCTTTGCAAAATAAGGAAAATCAGAATCATTAAGCAAACGCTAATTCATGCCTGCTCTCCAAACAGATGTAAAAATTAACCTGAAAATAAATTTCATATGAAAATAAGCCCTCAAGCTAAACTCAGTGACGGATCATCCTATGTAGAAAGTGTGTCGCTAAAGTTTTTATTTTAAAAATCATTGGTACAGGGATATTGGTTTTTGTTAACGTCGAATGGTAGTGTCACAGTCAAAAAATGGAAATATTAGGTTGTCCCATAAGTCTTCGCCGTTTTTTTTTCAACGATTCACTGCAGATTTTGCTGGCGGTCTCCTGCATAGCGCTGCATAGCTTTCGAAAGAGAATGATTTGCTCTGTCAAAGCATGTATTGAATTTCTTTCTTCATCATGAATTTTGTCAATTTTTAGGTCGTTGAAGTGAAAAGTGAAAAAATGAAAAAGTAGCCATTTGCGCATTTGTTCTCTCCGCTTAGGTTTGTAATTTTTTGCGCAGTTTTTTTGAGCATTTGGGAGACAATGTTCTGTACTACAATAATATGTGTTAGTGTTATTTGCTCATTTGTCCTTTATTGATTTTTAGGTTATCAAATTGGGACGTCCGAAGGAGGATGGTTATTTTTGCCGACAGCTCCTGCTCTCTGGTTGGACTTTTTGGATTGGTGTTATATGTCATTCGAAATAGAATGTCTTGCTCTATAAGAATGTGTGTCGCGTTTATTGATTTCTTTTGAATTTCAACAAAATGCCAAAAAGAGAAAAATCGTCTTCACCAACAACTCCTTCTCCTTCTTCAGTTGTTGATATTCGACAGAAATCAGCATGAGCCAATAAACGCGACACAAACTCTTACTGAGCAAGACATCCTCTTCCAAACGACATATGAAACCAAGCAAAAACGTCCAACCACAGAGCAGGAGCTGTCGGTAAAAATTCGGACGGACAAGTCGGAATTCCCAATTTGATGGACTAAAAATCAATAAAGGCAAGTGAGAAAATAGGACCAGCACATATTCTTGTAGTACAGAACATTGTCTTCTAAATGCTATAAAAAACTGCGCAAAAAATTACAAACCTAAGCGGAGAGAACAAGTGCGCAAATGGCTACTTTTTCACTTCAACGACCTAAAAATTGGCAAAATTCATGATGAAGAAAGAAATGCAATACATGCTCTGATAGAGCAAATCATTCTCTTTCGAAAACTGTGTAGCGCTATGCAAGAGACCGCCGGCGAAATCTGCAGTGAATCGTTGAAAAAAACGGCGGGGACTTATGGGACAACCTAATATAAAAAGTCACTTTATTTATTTATTTATTTATTTATTTATTTCCCCTTCATGTGCCACCTCACCGCCGTGAAGGGGTGAACATCACTTTGTGATGGCTAACGGCACAAACGGTCACGCAGTACGCGACGCTTGTCGTGTATGGGCGGCTCTCCTGTATCCCTGGCCAGGAACATGTGAGTAACCAGACCACCGGTACGGCTCAAACAACTAAACCCGCGCCCCAGTCCTCCGCGCGCCGGAGGTGGACTTCTACGACGTCGGTTGCATCCACCTCCGGCGAGGGGCCATCTAATCTCGGAGTTAAACTATCAGGACGTCATTGGAATCGGACTACCGGAAACTCCCTCCCACCACGACACGGAAACTGCCTATTCGTCTGCACTTATAACTGTCGTTCGATCGCATCTGAGCAGGATCTTCGGACACTGCTTTATAGAAGCCGAAACATCAAATACGACGTTATCGCCCTGCAGGAAACGAAAGGCAGAACGGAAACCATAAGAAGGACCGACCACAACGAGCTTCTCATTATCGGAGCAAAGGTGGACAGAAAGAATATTGGCGGAGTTGGATTTCTCGTCAAATCGACAGTGCACCACCTAGTAGACTCTTACAAGGTCATCAGTCCGCGAGTAGCTGTTCTTCGTCTGGAAACCAAAGATCAAGGAACCATCTCCATCATAAATGGATATGCTCCAACATCTGCGGCCACAGATGAAGAAAAGGAGGAATTCTACAAGCTGTTCGAAAGGACTGTCAACGACGAGAAGAGCTACTACAAAGTTGTCGTTGGTGACTTCAACGCTATCGTCGGTACGAATGATCACGACGAATGGAGGCTAGGACCACATGGAACTTCCTCAGGGAACGAAAACGGAGAGCGCCTGATAGACTTCCTATCCGCGTGCCGTCTCTACCATGGAAATTCTATGTTTAAGAAGCCTTCAAACCGACGATGGACCTGGGAAAGCCCAAATGGAGAAACACGTTCGGAGATCGACCATGTTCTTACGAACAGACGCTGGAGTCTGTTCGACGTCTCCGTGCTGCCTTCATTTGACACCGGCTCGGATCACCGTCTTGTCCGTGCGAAGCTGACTCTCAAAAAGAGGATGTTCAAACGTGACACCCATAAACCGGCACCGGTGAGGATCCCCACATTCAAGTCTGAGGAGTTGGAATATGCGATAAAGTCGTATGATTGGAATCTTCTTGAAGATCCATCGGAAGACTACGATCTCTCCAAAGGACTGTTGAAATGTGCTAGCAGCTCTTGCGAAGCCACATCGCCGTCTGCTTCAAGACTCAACGCACATGCGATTAAACTCTTGGAGCAAAGAAGAGCTGTCAAACTGGATCCTAATGCTTCCCATCTGGAGAAAGTCACCATCTCGAAGGCCTGTCGAATTGCAGTGAAGGAGTCCATTCAAGCCTACAGAAGATTGAAGCTGTTAGAAGCGGCTGGGAAAGGTTCAAGCATAAAGCGCTGCAAACGAGATCTCTGCGATCAGAAGGCAATAATGTCAGCCCTTGTGGATAAGGATGGAACAACGCAAACGTCTCGAAGAGCGATGGAGGCCATCGTTCAGGAATTCTACACAGATCTGTTCCGTTCTTCCATCACTGTCCCGAAATGCTTGATGCCACCAGCTGAGGAAGTACCTCCCATTCTGGAATCAGAAGTTGCTCATGCCATCAGAAGGATGAAGCTGGGCACTGCTACCGGACCGGACGGCATTTCTGCTGATCTCCTTCGTGCGGGTGGCAGTGCCATCTGCTCACTTCTTGCCAAGCACTTCAACCACTACCTTCGACTTGGTAGGATTCCGGACTCATGGAAGGAGTCGAAAACAGTTTTAATCTTCAAAAAAGGTCAGCAGGAGGATATCAACAACTATCGACCCATTAGTCTTCTCTCGGTTGTGTACAAGATCTTCACCAAGATACTGCTTAACCGCATGGAGCGTTGCTTGGATGAATATCAGCCAGTGGAGCAAGCAGGGTTTCGCAAGGATTTCTCCTGCATGGACCATATTCAGACTGTCTCACAGCTCATCGAAAGGAGCCGCGAATACCACCTCCCACTTGTTCTTGTCTTCGTGGATTATCGGAAAGCGTTCGACTCTGTGGAAATCAACGCCATTCTGAACGCCCTTGTGAACGCTGGTATACCATCGCCCTACATCCGACTTCTCGACGAATGCTTCTCGAACACATCGACTACCATCCAGCTGTTCGATCGAAAGCTTAAGATTCCTATCGGGAAAGGAGTACGGCAGGGAGACACGATCTCTCCCAAGCTATTCACAGCGGCACTTCAGGATGCCATGAAAGACTTGAACTGGGACGATAAAGGCTACCTTGTCGACGGTAAACGGATCAGCAACCTTCGCTTCGCCGACGATATTGTTCTGATCTCTACCAGCACGGCAGAAGCCGAAGAAATGCTGAACGAGCTCAATGTGGCAGGTATGAAGATTGGATTGGACATGAATATGTCCAAAACGCAATTTATGGTCAACCAGTGGTGTGACACGGGACTCGTAAGGTTAAATGGAGTCGCTCTGCAACAGGTCGACTCCTACGTCTTTCTGGGAAGAGAGCTGAACATGGATAACGACCTCGCTCCTGAAATCGCCCGCAGGAGACGCGCAGCATGGGCAGCCTTCAGTTCGATTCGCGAAGTCACCGATCAGGTCAAGGATCCCGGCCTCAGGGCCTCGATATTCAACGCCTCTGTACTGCCTGCGATGTGTTACGCGACGGAAACCTGGCCCGACAACAAGACAATCGCCAGAGCGATGCAAACTACGCATCGTGCACTGGAGAGATGTCTTCTAAGGACAAGCCTTCGTCAGCAAGAAGGCCTACGAAGCTCGGAGCTACGGGAGAAGTCGCAATTAGCAGACCCGCTGCAGTACATGAAGAAGTCCAAATATCGCTGGGCCGGACACCTGCTTCGACGAAAGGACGACAGATGGAGTCTCCGTGTCACAGAATGGCTCCCGAGAGACCATAAGAGACCACTGGGACGACCGCCAACGCGATGGGCAGACTCATTCTCAAGATCTTTCAGAGAGCGGAGTCTGCCTCACTGGATGCAAGCAGCCAGAGATCGAGCGGTCTGGAAGAGTTGTGGTCCCCGCTGAGAAGACCTCCAGCCGACAAAGGACCATCAAAGTATCAAAGTAAGTAAAGTAAGTATTTATTTATTTATTTATTGTATAGGTCAAGAAGACATTATCAGAATTCGAGAAAACAAGAAGGAGAAACAAGACATGCGCAGAAAAAAGTGAAGAAAGAGAGCAAGTAAACGCAACAGCAAAAAAATGGCAGTGCCACCTCTTCAGAAACCAAAAAATGCGCTAAGGACTTATCCACGTAGATCCCTGTCCGCGTGTAATCTTAAGATGGAAAAAAGTGAGAGGCCAGATGAAAAACGTCATGCTTCTCCTTCTTGTTTTCTCGAAAAAATTAATCAATAATTATTCGTTCATACTTACAAAATTTTGTTTCTTACGAATTCAGCATCACTCCAGCTGAAAGACATTAATCTCTACTACTCCATCTTAAACGTAATCACATGTACTAAAGATTTTTGAGACTAGGAAAGGAGAACTACATATGATGGAACGAAAAAAAACAGAACCAAAATAGGGACTTTGCTTATAGATATTTTGAGGGGCGCGTAATAAGGAGATCAACCGAAGTATTTATAACTACGTGGAAAAATCAATTCGGAGCCGCTGAAACAAAGACGACGAAGTACACGGCCTTTATTTATTCAGCTGAGCGCGCTTGATCGTCGGCGAACCAGAAAAAGAGCCTAGACATACTTATGTTATGGGTACTGCTTCTCAGAAGTGGAAGGATTCGATCAAATACATGACTTGAAGGAATTAATCAGACGCTACAGAATAATTCTGTCCAAATTTTCGCTAGGGTGTTGAAATGATATTGCGAAATAGAGCTACAAACCATTTTTTGAGCTACCTTGTTGGTCTTTCTAATATTTCATTCCCCCCCCCCCTTTTTTTATACACATTGCAACGACAAAAATTCCGGTATATGTCGCGTAGGTGAGCAGCATTGGTAGGCGGGAACGCCTAAACCAATCAGACCGCATTGAATGGGCAGGCCGTTTAAAGAGGGCGTATTCAGTCAGTACCCTGATGGGCTGGCATGTATTCGGACTGTGCTCTGTTTGGCTATTATTGGCTGGCGCGAGCCCACCTACTAATGGTGCTCACCTGGCGACATGTACCAAAACTCCTTTATGGCCCGCCTCCCAAATTAGAAACCTGTGCCACAATTGCTAATCCTCCCTGTCGAAGTCGCTCTTCGTGCCCTTTCGTTTCCATCTAAACCCTATATCGTCTGTTGATCTCTGAAAAACAACCTCCAATTCCCACTAAGTTTTCCGACAGCAAACATCAGATAATTCCGATTAGAAAAACGGCTTCCATAAGTAGATGGCACTAAAGTCTTTCTGTTAAAAGTTCGTCCAAAGCCGTTTTTCAAGCACTGATTTTTCCAAGACGGGTATGTAGTGTTGCGAGCCTTCATTGTGAGCCATTATGTAGTACATGGCAGTTCAACATTTACCTGGTGAGTTGTCTCTGAAGCCCCACCGTCTACAACGAAGGTAAAAAATAGTCATGTATTTGGCAATCGTTTACATGCTATCTTTCTATGCATAAAATTCCATGAATATTTTCGCCTCTAAGTCTGCGCAAAAGAATTTGTCGTTGAGAGGGTTACACACTACGGACGATGTTACCTTCTGAAGTGGGAATCACGCAAACATAATGGTCGCCTCTCACAATTCATAATACGAAAGCGCTACCAAGCAATCGATATCGATCGATATTCAAGACTTCTAGAGTCAAACTCCAGCAGCCGGATTCATGAAGCGGCGGGAGCGGGAGATATGCCATATCATCTCTCGCCTCTCTCTCACGCCTCGCTCTCTCATATAGTCGCTTCCCGTGGGAAGCCGGGAACGTTCCCGGAAACGTTCATGAATCCGGCTACAGAAAATGCTCTGAGTGACCACCAACTCGGCTCGTCTATAATGGTACTCGCTCACTCGAAAATATTACCCGTTTTTGTCCGGACATGACCAACGAGGTGTGAATCAAGCATACATGATGACTAGTGGGCAGAATTCACAATAGGTAAACAATGTTGACTAGCCTGTAAATGCCGAAAACCTGCTCGACATTTTTTTCAATTGATATCGATCAATATTCAAGACTCCTAGAGTCAAACCCCAAAAAATGTTCAGAGTGACCGCCCACTCGGCTCGTCTATAATGATACTCGCTCACTCGAAAATATTACCCGTTTTTGTCCGGACATGACCAACGAGGTGTAAATCAAGCATACATGATGACCGAGGGCGGACAGAATTCACAATAGACAAACAATGTTGACTAGCCGGTAAATGCCGAAAACCTGCTCGACATTTTTTTCAATCGATATCGATCGGTATTCAAGACTTCTAGAGTCAAACTCCAGAGAATGGTCAGACTAGTCGCTATCCCGGTTTGGTTGCAATGGTACTCGTTATCTCGAAAATATTACCCGTTTTTGCCCGGATATGACCAACGAAGTGTGAATCAAGCATACATGATGACTAGTGGGCAGAATTCACAATAGGTAAACAATGTTGACTAGCCTGTAAATACCGAAAACCTGCTCAACATTTTTTCAATCGATATCGATCGATATCCAAGACTCCTAGAGTCAAACCCCCAAAAATGTTCAGAGTGACCGCCAACTCGGCTCGTCTATAATGGTACTCGCTCACTCGAAAATATCACCCGTTTTTGTCCGGACATGACCAACGAGGTGTGAATCAAGCATACATGATGACCGAGGGCGGACAGAATTCACAACAGGTAAACAATATCGATTAGCCAATCAATGTCAAAAATTTCTTTGCAACTCGAAACTCGACCACAGCGTCATCATCAAGCGTTCAGGATTCGTCGCTTCAAAACCGTTGAAACGCGGGCTCGTTTAAACACTTAATTACACGAAAACATTTATTCACACGAAGGCCTGTTGTGAGGAATGTGCTGCTAGACGCTGGAGTGAGAAAGCTCTGCATGGCGATGACGCTCTCAGCAACCTTTGAAAATGTGTTGTCAAATCGAATTAGAGACACCACTAAAGAGGCGAATTGAGCCTCAGTAACTGTGGAGGACAGGGACTGAGCCACCGGGGAAAAAGTGTTGTTTCGTCTGTCGAGCAACGTATGCATTGTTGCATATGTGAGTGTCAGAGTAACTCGGCACAAATGTGAAGAGATTATCAGGCATTGACGGAGTATGTAGTCGAAATGTTATTAGTAGTTGTGTTGCAGACAAAAGCAGCTGCTCTCCGAATTGTAGGAAGTTATATAGCAAAAGCTTCTCAAAAATTGCCAATTGCTTCTCAAAAAGTCTGGACTCCTTATCGGTACTAATCTGAAACCCGAGTCTAATTTTCTACTTTTTGAACGAACTAGCTGCATTAAAATTTCTTTTCAAGGAAGTCTACATAAATGGTAAAAAAACAGGAATTAAATAAATCGGTCGACCAGATTTATACGCAAGCTTTTACTCATTTCCCTTTCCCTCCTTCCATCCTTTATTTTGATTTTTAACCTTTCTATACTAGCTGGTTCATTCATATTCTAACCTGTCGTTCTGTCTACCCGTCTGTCCGTCCGCGCAAAATTCATGACCGGTTGAAAGTCTTCACATTTTGAACAATACTAGTTTCTGCCTTGGTGGCGAACGTTTGAGGTGTGAACGACGGAGAAATGCTGGCTGCTTAACAGGGTTTACAACAAGAAGACAATATCGATTACACGAATCTGTCAACGGATATCGCCCGATATTATCGACGTTTCCTAAGGTTGATTGTTTGAGGTGGAAAATGCAAAGATTAATATGTGACGGTCGCCAAATGCTTCTCACTACAAAATACACGACATTACTCAGCTAATCAGTACCGATCGATGGTAATTAATAACAATGACAATCATAAGTATAAGACAAAATCGATCAGGCAATCAATCTAAATATGCTATTGATTTTTGCACGCAACTGAACTTTTGAATCTTTCATTACATGACTGTGATGAAAAAATAAACAAATTTCGCAGTCAATATACGATAAGGACCAATACCGATCGATCTGTTTCGACTTCTAGGGCGAAGCACCTGCCAGTAGCTAATCTGTTTCCCAACTAGTAAATAAAAAATATATGCTTTTAAAAAACTTGTAGTAAGCGGTTGGATGCATAATTTAAAATAGGCAAAGCAGCACACATGATTAACAAGAGGTCATTACTATGTACAATTTATTTATAATAATCTATACAACGACACTAGAGTTCCACAATGGCTTGCATGCATAGAAGAAGCCAGTGGCGCACCCATTTTCGTCTCGAGACGAAACCTGAAAATGACTTATTGCGAACAGGTATATTTCCCCACCCACCTTATTGGGAGGGGATAGAGTCGGCGCTTGTAGTGCAGTCGAAGTAGGCGCTGGCTGTGACCTACGCCCCAAATCGATGCACGGTTCGGTTCCCGCCCAAGTAACCAATCAATAAATTTCTCTGAGGTCGGCGAATTGGTACCAGACGTGTACGTGAAGGATATAACACTGACTTCTTAATGGCTGACCTTCATTAATCCTTTCCTATTTCAATTACAAATTCAAATTGCTGCTACGATTTCCTGGAGGGGACGCTAGCCACTGAGGGGCTTGTCCTCATCCTTTCTACCCTACCCTAATTTTCAGTACGAATGCTCTAATGTTGGGAGCCATACTTGAAAATAGACAAAAATAACCAACAAACCGTATAAAAACATCTGCAGGAACCATCCTTGGAGAGGCCAGGCATCGCCATAGGACAGGAAGAATCGTGGTTAGCGGTGGCAACACCATCTTCAAATGGATTCAGAATTCGACAGTTGAACGTCGGTCCTGAAATTCGACACGAACTCAATACAACGTCAGAGTCGAAGAGCTTCTCAGTAGTTATTTTTCGTTATTTTTGTTGCTATCATTGAATATAAGGTACGGCACCTACCCGCTTCAGAATGGAAAACTCTCGGTTGACTGAGGAAATCATTCGCCTTCTGCTTAGAGGTTGCAGTACGGCATCTATGTCCCTAACGTGGAATAGGGTTAGATAACTACGCTTGTTGTTAGTTGCCACCCGCTACACACCTTCCTGGATTCACTGCAGCTTACGTAATATTAGGTTGTCCCAAAAGTCCTCACCGTTTTTTTTTCAACGATTCATTGCGGATTTCGCCAGTGGTCTCTTGCATAACGCTATACAGCTTTCGAAAAAAAAAAATGACCTGCTCTATCAGCTCGTGTATTGAATTTCTTTTTTCGTTCTGAATTTTGTCAATTTTTAGGTCGTTAAATTGAAAAGTGGAAAAGTGGCCATCTGCGTAGTCGTTTCTCTCCGCTTAGGTTTGAAATTTTTGCGCAAATTTTCATAGCGTTTGAAAGACAATGTTCTGTACTACAAGAACTCGTGTTGGCTTTATTCACCCCTTTGTCCTTTATTGATTTTTAGGTCATCAAATTTTTACCGACAGCTCGGTTCTGTGGTTAGACTTTTTTGCTTGGTGTTATATGTCGTTTGGAAGAGGATGTCTTGCTCAGTAAGAATTTGTGTCGCTTTTATTGGCTCATGCTGATTTCTGTCGAATATCAACAACTGAACAAGGAAAAGGAGTTGTTGGTGAAGACGATTTTTCTCTTTTCGGCATTTTGTTGATATTCGACAGAAATCAGCAAGAGCCAATGAACACAACACAAATTCTTATAGAGCATGACATCCTCTTCTGAACGAGATATAACACAAAGCAAAAAAGTCCAACCACAGAGCAGGAGCTGTCGGTAAAAATTCGGACGGAAAAATTGGACGTCCACAACCTGATGACCTAAAAATCAATAAAGGACAAACGAGCAAATAACGCCAACACGTGTTCTTGTAGTACAGAACATTGTCTTTCAAACGCTATGAAAATTTGCGCAAAAATTTCAAACCTAAGCGGAGAGAAACGACTACGCAGATGGACGCTTTTGCACTTTTCACTTTAACGACCTAAAAATTGACAAAATTCAGGATAAAAAAGGGAATGCAGAGCAGATTATTCTCTTTCAAAAGCTGTATAGTGCTATGCGAGAGACCGCCGGCGAAATTCGCCATGAATCGTTGAAAAAAAAACTGCGGGGAATTATGGGACAACCTAATATTTTCACTTCAAGCTTAACGTCTTCCAAATCGAAAAGAGCCTTCTAGACTCAACTAGAAATTTTCTGAATAGGTTAAAATGATATTTCCCAAAAAATGAATATGATGTTTTTATTTTTTAATTCACGATTTTAGATAAGTAAGCAACATGCTGTTTAAAATTTTAGAAAAAAGTTTCTGTTGGAAACTTGAAAACTGCGGATCTTAAGGTTTTATAGCATCTCTGTGCTTTATTTTAAGTATTTTCTAACCAGCGAAGAATTTTTGTAAACGGCATTACTTATGTTCTAATTTTTTTGTGCTTTTACGCGTCTCTTGCCTGTGTTTCACGCCCGAAATAAATAAACAAATTTTTAAGGAAAAAAAACTGACTAAACCAATAACTTAAAAATTGTTTTAAACTGCGGAAAAGCTAATATTGTAATCGTAGTAAAAGAAGAGATCGTGCCATGCACTCGTCTTGCTCGTCGCGATTTTCATTTGGTTGATAGCGCAAATGCTGCCCGCTCGAAACAGCAGTGAGATAAAGATGTGTGTTTTTCGCACAATTTATATTCATATGCTGCAAAAATTTCCACTTTTCGCGTTTAAAACAAAATTTCATGTTTTATTTTCTTCAAAAATGAACTTTCAAAAAATGGATTTCCTTGTTGGTGTGGTAGGTGAATTTAAAAATTTCTAAAAAATCGTCGTACTAAATTTCCTTGGAAAAAATTATTCCAGCCTTTTCGGAATTATTCTTGATTGAAAAGTGTTTAACTCAATTTTAAAAGTCCCCAAATTAAAGTGAAAATGTTTAAGACGGGGATTACTTCGCAAATTTCAACTTAGGGATCGATGATGATAAAACGGATTGATAGAACGCCGCTCTTCGTTGTGCAGTCAAGGCAACGTAGATGAAAGTGAGACAGAAATTGATGGTTGGCCAACCCATCTAACAACTGAGCTAATGAACTGAAAGCAATTTTTGTTCACTTTTTTGAAGAAAAAAGGGAGTACTTTGTCAAAAAAAAGGAACTCGCTAGAAGCTTGGCTCGGAGGGGACTCCACACGTCAGAAACCCAACTACGTACTAGGGGTGCAAAGCAGGGCCAACAATCGAGTAACTCCGAGATGAATCACTGGAAAGGGAACCGTCCACGAACCTTTATACCTTTCCGAACCCTGCTGGATAACAACAGGCTTCGGAGCGACGGTCTGCTGTGTCGATGCCGGAGCGTCTTGGTGTCCCTTCTCGAGTTCGAGTCGCTGCAGCAGGCGTGATGGTCGTCGTTGTAATTGTGGTGACCAAGTGAAGTCTTCTGATGCTGTCGTTGCAGTCGCAGCGCTCTCGACTCTGAACAGTAGATGCTATTTTGAAAAAAAAAATAATTTCTATATTTATTTTTTATATTATATTATATTTTATACTATTAATTTAATATAGCTTATTCTATTTTAAACGCATTCAAGAAATTTCACCTCTGACCTTTAAATTTAGCTTTGTACGCATTATAGCAAGCAAATCTGCGGGATTTTGGGCAAGTCGTCAATGTGGCCTGCATAGGCTGAAAAGAACGCGTCAGCCAATCAATATGCTCACCATACACGCTCTTTTGTTGGTGAGTGGCACACCCTTTAGACGAGGCCGGGTCTGAGATAATTTGGACACTAACAGCGTAGATGAACCGCATCTTATCATACGTCTTACCATTACGGGTTCTTAAGCCCATAACGCAGCTGTCGGTGGTGTTCCCGTTTCACCGTGCAGGCCACATTGACGACATGTGCCGTTTTGCTTTATTGTACTGACTTACATTAGAAAGCACCTGTCATCCCTACCGGAAAGTGAACCAGAAATAATTCAAAGATGTTAGAAGAGTTAAATAAAAAATAAAAAAACAAAAACAGCCAAACACTAGAAACAAACACTAGAATGACTGAATTTAATGAGATCCAAACATAGCCTCTTCGAATCTTTAGCAATAGGATATTTTTTACTTCCATACGTCTACTATCTGATGGAGTCTTCCATGACTTCTGAACTGAGGAGCTGCTACCTAACTTGTCCCACTACACACTTCCTTACTACCTCTCCCAAGTCCTTTTATACGACATGCTCCCGTCAATGGCTCCAGAGCCCGGATTCATCAAGCTATGGGTATAGGTAGAGATACTGTAAGGGAATCGTACCCACTACCAGCAGTGGGTAGTGGGTACGATTCGTATTCGTGAAAGGAATCAAGGTAAGCTACAACTGGGCCTCTCGCGAGAACAGCTGATCTCACTGGACGGCCATTTTGTCAATGGGGTGCGAACAAGTCGCGGGTATACGGATGTACCCACGACGATCGGAGGGTTTTCTCTACCCACTGATATACCCACCATTCTGCGAGTAAGGTTTACCGTGAATCGTGGGTATGTCCACATCGTAGGTATGTCCACCCCTTATACCCGGCACACTCGTGGGTATGCGCGTTGATGAATCCGGGCCAAGGACGTAACTCCAACGCGACGTCGCGGCGCTGAAACGCGGATGTGCGCTCGGTGACACATGGTTAGCCGCGGAGCACAAAATTTCGCCAGTGTTTAAGCTCTTCGACTAGTTTTTAACGTGTTTTGCCTGTTTAAGCTCCAACGATACAATCTATCTAAATGGTATTTAAAGCTGTCCATAAATTCGCCTATCTAAATGCCTAAATGGTAGATGGACATCATGTCCTTTCTAGGGTACAATCCTAGTTGGTGGTGGTTGCTCTTGAATGATTTCCGACATAGCGAAACACAATAAATGGGCAAAAACATATAGAAATAAATAAAACCCTGGTTGCCCAGTTAGACTCAGTTTTAAAGATCCTAGTAAGTAAGCCGAAAACTTGAACCCATGTAGAAGCGATGAATATCGGCTTGCAACAAAGGTGTTTAAATCCCTCTCAGAGCGTAAACGGTGAAGGCCGGCGATAATCAATTCCCGTTGGGATGCGTTACTCTACTTCTATGGGATGGAGACAGCTTGAATGCGTATTTGGCATAAGCAGGAACTTGTGGTGGCCATCCGACGAACAAGGCAGTGTTGTATCCCACCTCCCCACCAGGAAACATCAGACTCATCTCATGTCTCTTTCATTCTATCGCGCGGACGACGTCACCGGCACATACTTTCGCGCTCTAGCGCGAGTCACCATCCGTCCCTGTCGGAAGCAGTCCGACCGCGACAACTCGTCCAATTTCGTCGCGCACCCTGGGCGACGTCGGGGTGCGTTCGCGCGGCGTTGGAGTCATGTCTGCCACCCTGTCAATGGGTCGTTTTATACGACGCCCCCTTGACAGGTGCTCAACTTTGAATTGAATTTTGAAGTACTCGACAGCAGGGCCTCCTGGAACTGGGCAAGACCCGCCCGGGTTGTACTATTTTGTTATTTATTTATTTATTTATTTATTTATTTATTTATTTATTAATAGTAGGCGTTAATCAATGCTTATCAATTTAGTTCTTATGTGGAATGCGACATGCATTTTTCCGTGAGATATCGTGACGACAACTTGGAGCAAGTCTAGAGAAGCGGGTCCGCGCTTTACCACGACCATATTTGATAGCTTTATCAAGACAAAACCATGCTCGTGTCTCCCTATACTCTCAAAAATAGACCACTTTTAAGGAAAAACTGAAATAACCTTCTTCGACATTTTCAGTTCACCTGCCTCAGTAAGTGTCATAATTTTATAAAATTTTCATTTTCCCAGGAAAAATATTAGTTTAAGTTTTATTTTAATTCGCGGCAACAATCATATAGTAAACCAGATCGCGCAGTGCGCTCGAAAAGATCGTCGCGAATTTTATTCGATCGATGGCAAATCCTCTGCTTACTGTCACATGCACTTCGACTCGAGTGTCTTGGTTCGGGTCCTGCCCAAGCAAACAAGAGTTCCATTCCTTCGACGTCGGTGAATTGGTGTCGTACTTGTCTGAGATGCATAAAATTCTGATCTGCTGGCTACCACAAGTAGTTGCGTGGACAGAATGCGTGTTTAAATTAACCGTAGAAAAGAGATCCGCCCTCATTCTTCTCCATAAAATTCTAGAAATTTGTTTAAAATGTTTTTAAAATAAAGTTCTCAAATACATATATACCATATTCAAGTTAAACTGGACACTTTTATAACAACAAAGTGTGGATGTGTGCTCTTCACAAACGAATACTTACTGTATTCTCTACAGAGTGAAAATCCACGCTGCAGAAATTTTGCCACCAATCGAATAAAAATCGTAAGATCTTGGAAAGGGCATGGAGCAATCTCATTTATAGCATAAAAAAACGGTTTCCTTCTCGGTTTTAAAATAAACTCTAAACCATTGCTTTTTCTCAAAAAAAAGAAGTGTTTAAGCAAAATTTTAAACAATGCGTTTATCTTATGGGTTGGTGAATCAAAACTTCAAAGAAATCATACTAAGATTTTTCTTAGACAAAGAATTATTATAACCCTTTTACAAACTTTCTAATTTAATGTAGAAGGCGCTCATTTTGACTTAGAAGAGTTAGTTTTGATTTCAAAGTTTTAGGCTGACTTAGAAGAGTGTCCAATTTGATTACAAAAGTGTCCAGTTTAACTTGAATATGGTATATATGTATTTAAGGACTTTATTTTAAAAACTTTTTAAACAAATTTCCAGAATTTTATGGAGAAGAATGAGGGCGAATCCCTTTCTAGACCCCCTCGGTTAATTTGAACACGCATTTTGTCTACGCAACTACTTGCGGTAGCGAGCAGATCAGAATTTTATCCATCTCAGACAAGCGCGACACCAATTCACCGACGACGAAGGAGTGGAACTCTTGTTTGGCTTGGGCGGGACCCGAACCAACACACTCGAATCGGAGTGCATGTGACAGTTTGACCGCAGCGTGTCAGGGGGTGCGAGAAGGGCTGCATCAGTCTGTGAAAATTGGCCACGTGCTACAGTTCGCTCCGATCACGGAGCCAAATCCTAAGTGGGCAATCTCTTGATTTAATGTCTGGCATCCGGCCTGCATTTGCGCTGTCAATGATGGGCTCTGATTGGCTGGAGTCGCTCTTGGCACACTCTTCGACGCACGATAGTATGGATTCTCCGATAGTACTCTTTATTTGGGGAGTTCCATAGCTTAACATTTGCGGTTTACAGTCTTCAAAGTTGTGATGTTGATTGTGAATGATATTTTTTTAATCACATTGTTGTTATTGATTCTGTTATTGGTACTGGAGCCTCAAATTTTCGCTTTTCTTATATTTCACTTTATACTTCTGCAAACTATATCTAGTGAAACTTCTGTCAACGCTCATTGTTTCATGGTCTATTATTTGAAGCATTGTCAAAGACTTCGACGCAAACTGCTTTCGCTCTCTTTATTTGGTTTTTTGTTTTTTTTTTCCAAGTTTCTCGTTTTTTTCAGTTCATAAGCATAGAATTTCGAGCTGTCGCTACCTCTAGTGGGAGTACGAAATCTGAAACACTTCAGAATACGTCGATATTGACTACGCTAGTTAAATCTGCACCGTCATCATCGCGGATTTTCAGGTGCGAAGCCTAGCCTCGTTTGCAATTTCTTGGGTACTTTCCGGGATGAGCTCACAGCGCTAAGATTAGGCATGCTCTCCGGCGGCGACCAATCCCACCGTCGTACAGAGCCACTCAGCTGTGATTGGACGAGAATGGGGCTCCCAGTTGGAGATGATGCTTACCCGGAAAGTACAATTTCTTTTGTGTGTATTCGTATGAGCCACTTGAGGTGATCTTTGTGGAGACGACATTCACCACGTTCCTATTTTGCTAAAGGCCCTGCCGATGTCCTGGAGCCGTCCAATGCCTTACTCCAGCTATAAGTACAACTTTGTGGGTCATTTCTGCACTTTGCTGCGTTGGACGTTCGCTCTGAAGTCTCATGCTATGCTATGCTTTCGCTTACGAATTCGTAGACAAACAGCCTGTCCAAGCAATCTTCTTTCTGCTTTTTTGATGAGCAATGCATCGAGCCAATTTCTTCTTGTTAGGATTTACATTCGGCAAGCAAAATTAAGGAAGTGTACTTCATGGATTCACCTTTTTCCTGATGTACTGACCCTTTCTATACTTAATCCGCCACTACCTTGGCAACTACTCTTTTTTAGAAAGCATCGATACGATAGAAATACCTCTGATCTGTGGACAGGTGCTCCTCTGACGCTTGCTCTCTGTTATACGATTTAGTAGATTTATTAGGGGCAGAAGGCGTGGCGTGCGCAGTCGTCGTCGATGGTGACGATGTCGTCGTTGTGTCGTCCTCGAATATAATCCTTCCTCGTCTCCAAATACCGCCCGGTCGAGGAGACACCGTCGTCGTCAGTTTTTGTCTTCTAACTCCCATGATGGTGGCGAAGGTGAACACTGGCTTCGGCTGTGGTGGTCTCGTCGGCCGCCTGAAAATGTGACATTTACTGGAATCATTCTCCACTGTGCTCATGGAACCACGCGGCTTTCTAGGAGGATGAGCAATACCTAATATTTACCGAACTACTTCGAAGGAGCCCGAAAACAGGCTAACGAATGGCAATGGCTCTGTTGTATTTATTTATTTATTTATTTATTTATTTATTTATTTATTTTAAGGTAAGTATCACGCGAATATAATGGCTGATAGGACGACTACAGAAATTAGGCATCGTCATCTTATACATCGCATGTCACCCATCATCGATCAACTTTATCTATTCTTATTCAAAAGTCAAAAGAGCGGCCCTTAAACAATATCGATCAATTAGTCGTCGTCCATCAGTTTCATCGATTTTGTGCTAAATGGCTATTTGGAGTAGTAATCATGTCACACATGGGCGTGTGTAGCGCAGGTGGAGGAGATGCCGACTCTCGTGTGCACCCGATACCAGATTCCTGGTTCGGACTTCCCGTCCAGACCAACCAAGCCTTCCATCCCTGCGGGGTCGGTGAATTGGTAGCAGACTTGTTTCAGAAGAATGAAGCGCTGATTTGCTCATCGGCTGGTCACTGCAACTCATTGAATAGCCAAATAGGCATTCAAATCACCCCTAGATGTACAGGGTGCGTAAAAAGTATTGACGCAGTAAATGGCGGTTGTGGAAATAGTAATGCGCAGCAAATTTCGAAATATTCACTTGAGAAATATGGAAAATGATTTTGCAAACACGATAGAATAACTCGTAATTGACATTGGCTCCTTTACTGTGAATACAGGAGCGAAAACGACGGAAAAATTCATGAGCACGCGTCGCAAGTACTCGCTTGGATTTCGTTCCGTGCTTTGAACAGGGTAGACTTGTGCGACTGGTCACTTCTGTTGAAAGTAGCCCAGACCTCATTCTCCAAAATCGCCTAAAAAGAGTAATCCAGCGGATTCTTGTTTAAGCTGTGCTCGTCTGAGAAGCTGTCTATACCTGCGCGCGTTATCTGTTTACCGTTATCGGACAGAGGTTGATAATTTCGGATTTGAACGTTAACGTGCGTGAACCTCTTGTAATTATCATCTGTTATGACAGAGCCGTGGCTGACGTTTGGGCTGCTGACATCTTTCCTCACCTACCGTTTCGAACAGCGCCTAAATCTCTTGTTAAGGAAGTATTCGGCTCTTTGGGTAACAGACAAAAAAAGAGCCACCGTAACGATGACGATCATGTTTCTTCAGTTTTTTCGTGAGTGTTTTTTGAGCACAATACAGACAACAAAAATAACACACAAAAACCTAGAGGGTTAGAAAGAAAAAGCTGGAGCTGAATCAAAACGTAGGTGCGTCAATACTTTTTGCGCACCCTGTAGAATGCGAAGCGCACCCCAAAAAGGAATTGATTATTTATCCTTATCCAAGTCACGCCATATCCGCTAAATTATATTTGTTAGCTTTTATGATCAGGGGCAAAGCCCCAACTAGGTGGCCGCTAGGTAATCTGACTGCAGGCTTATATCTACACTTAACTCCAGTAATGAACTTGCCATATAGGTCTTTCTCTCTGAAGCGGCTCTACGCTGAATGTGGAAGAAGACGTTGGAAGAGCAGAAGTGGTGGGTGGCTCCGTCGTTGACACGGGAGCATCTGTTGTCGGTCTCGTTGTCCTTCTCAAGTGCGATGTCTCCGTCCATTTAATGGTGAACTTTTTCACCGTTGTAGGAGAAGGTTGTTCAGTACTCGCTTCTGGTGTTGTCGTCTCAAGAGTAGTCGGCCTGATCGTCGACTTCTTCGAGTGAGCGGTGAACTTTTTCACCGTTGTAGGGGAAGGTTGTTCAGTACTCGCTTCTGATGTTGTCGCTTCGACAGTACTCGGCCTGATGGTCGACTTCTTCGAGTGACCGATAAACTTTTTCACCGTTGAGGGAGAAGGCTGTAAGCTAGTAGTAGTCGGTGCTGGAGTTGTCGTCTCGATAGTGATCGGTACGTTCGTCGACGTGGCCGTCGATGTCGTGAGCTCTGTTTCCTTGGAAATCTTCCTGTTCTGAACTAGAAGCGGGGGCGGTGGCTCCGCAAAGCTGGGCTTCTCGTCTATCTTGGTCAGCGGTTCTGACGTTTTCTCTTGTAATCGTGAGCTCGGCGTGGTGGCTGCCAAGGCGAAATCGTCCCTCGATGGCACGGGGGTGAACCACGTGTCCCACTGCCTCGTAACAACCGGCACCTGAAAATGAAGCACTTCTTTTCAAAATATTCTCCGCCTCTATGTTTCTGTTGTCAAATAGCACCGCCCTCAAGGACAGAAAAGTCACCGGAAGGATATTTGGCACTGTGCGGGTGTTTGCCCTGGGCGGGCAGATATACATATTTGCCCCAACGCCACAAATCTACGGCATTCGAATTCAGCTTCAAAATCATGTTTCTAGTCTGCTTCGACGGGAAATTTCCTGAGCACTATTTCGAATTTGTTTCAGCGCAAACTACTGATTTCCACTTTTCTGCTTCTGTCCCAAGTTCAGCAACAATCGATACTGGGTATATGCGCTCAGGAAGCACTTAGTAAGCTTCTGTACCAAGTCTGATTATGAGTTTTTCGAGTTTGACCGTTTGAAAAACCATAATAGCTTAATATATAAACGAAAAAAGCTTCAGTTTTCTGAAGAATACCAACTACATCCACCACTTATGCTGACCTCATTTAGCCTTTCCTAGGGAGATCCTTCAGTGAATCCATTTGAATATTGAAACACCCCCAAATAAAACTTCAGGGGAACGAGCAATTACTAGTTGAGAAATGCGTACAAGTCGTTAATGTGGCCTACATGAGAAGAAAGGAGCAAACCAGCCAACACAACCCAACCCGAGCACCTAACATGCACATGACACTCGATCGGGACATCAACTATACATGACTGCTTCCTATGGCACATCTTCCTGATGCGGCCTGGTTGATATGGTCCGTTCACGCCCCCATGTAGTCCACATTAACGACTAGCACCGTAGCTTTAGTCAAGCCTTCGAGTAACAGGTTGTTAAGAGATGGTTTGCCTATGCTTATATTCGACTTTTTGTCCCTTTTTAGTTTCGTTCGAGGAAGTTTTAATTGGGTTGAAGCATAGTGTAGTCTGCTTTCGGGGATTCTCCCTCCCCCCCCCCCCCCCCACCCCAGAATACATAGTGGCAAGAAACCTCGTCTGGAATGATCTCATCGTCATGCTGAATCCACAGCTGATCTGAATCAGCATCGTCTACAATGAGAAGGACATCAATGCCGACCGAGGACAACGTCGTCATTGCATACGACAAAGGATGCGTGGCCAATTGGGCTGGATTCCTCCTGGCGATCGGGCTGCCAATTACCAGTCCGATAAAAAGCCCCACTGGACTGTTTCATTCTGGTCGTCTAAATGAGCAGCTCCAGAACGACCAGAGCGTCGCGTTTCCGCAGGATCCCACAAGACGTCGAACAAAAAATTTGGCGCGGTAGGTTCTGGGAAGCTTTCGCTGAAAACTGCGACTTGTTCTTCTTATAGTCTGATTTTCGCTCCATCTGATCAATTCTTGCTAGCGCTGAAGCAAAAACCATGCGAGAAATTATTCGTGGGCACAGTCCTGGTCCGAAATGGGAGTTGAGGTTTCGGTCAGTGTAGTTCGCGTTATCGGTAGTGAGTGAAATGGTGAAAAAAGCAGCTACATACAGACCCAGTACCACCACGTTGCATCGTTAGGGGAGCTACTTCGAGCAACTTGCCATAGTGGTGCCTCGATCTTTGCCGAGTTTGTAGAGATTGAAGTCTGGCAGCTGTCCAATGAACTCGTCATATAGATCGTTCCGATCGGCCGCATGTCGCAAATCGCCGTCGAAGTCGTAGTCGAACGAGCGCGGATTCGAGCTCACCGTCTCGTCGAATATTTCAGTGCCTGGAAGAGATACACCACTACTATTCATCTCGATGGAAGCTAACCAGTTGCTCATTAAAGAACAAAGAAAAATTGATTCTGAATAGAGCCTGATCGCAGCGCCATATGGCGTAGTGATAAGCTCCTATATCGATTAACGACACGACGAATCGATACGGTGGCAACAAATCAATGCACCGTGTTGATCCAGGACGGGTTCTATTCGGCCAAAGTATTTTTTAAATGAAATCTTTTTAAAGAAATAGTCAGCATTGTTGCATCGGATCAAATCATTGAAATATTGTGTACGGAGTGCAACATCCGCTTTTTTACACCTAACGCCTTTTTCAGCTTGTTTTAGCAGGATTTACACCTTAATCGCCGAGCGTCGCAGCGTTATGAAATCCGCCAGTATTGATCAGCCAACGCGTAGAATCGATATTGATAGCTTCCGGAACGCTGCGCCGCTCTGTTGCCATTTTACTGCACGCGATATTAATAAGCGCTCTGTATTTTCTTCAGGAGCACTTCTCTAGTGGTACTATATGTCGCTTTCATTTTCCTGATTAAACATCATGTGCTTCGGTTCCAGGCCTCGATCCTCTAAGGATAATTTCAAAACGAACTTTCTAAGAAACACCATTAAATTTAAGTCTTTATTTCAATCCTTTTAGATTATTCACTGGAATGGAATATGCCATTTTTACGTCAAATTGTACACCACTTTTCTAAATCAACTTGACACTTCAGAAATCTAAAGTCTTCCAAATCAAAAACAAATTCCATACAAATTAAGATAGGAAGTCTCTAAGACGGTTGGAACAATTTTTGACTAATGAAAGTTTAGTATGTACAACTTTTTTTTGAAATTTTTTTGTTCACCTGCATGGGTATCCAATTTGACGTGAAACTGTTATATAAAGCACAAAGTCTAAACTAGCTTGTCCAAGTCGCCTAAGTGACTACTTGATGTGACACAATGATAAATGTCATTATCGATTGGACGACGCTACAACTCGATATGGGGTCCTGTCGAGGCAACTCACGCGCTGTAATCGATCAGCGCATATGTCAGGCGTATTCAAATTACTTAACAGAATGCGTGGCGCATCCCAAGAGTGGATCAGTCACCTTTTCTAGAAGACAACCATGCCTTCATTTTTCGACCCAATTTTATACCTAAACAGTGAAACACCTCACTAACACGGATCTTTCAGTTGAAAAAGGAAAAGCAGTGACCCGAATAGTCTATATACTACTACTACATCATGATTCGATAGAAAACCTGTGCTTGTAAATTATTTCTTAGAATTAGCCGAATGCATGACCTACCTCCTCTTCTTTTCACGACAAACTCCTTTCGCTCAGTTTGGGCGAACACTGGTTGCAATAGAAGCAGGGGTGTGAGGAATATATACATTCTGAAAGTCGGGTATAAGTCCTGGGTATAAAGAAGATGTAGTAGATAAAGATAAGGGGATAAGAAAAAGGAGTGACAAGCAGAATCGAACGCGTGCGAAAAAAAAAACTGTGATTAGAATGATTAGGCTTTTCATTAATCTTGAATTTACTCCAGCAGAAGATTTCTTTAAAAAAATCTTTTCCTTGAGTTACTAAGGGCTATTTCAAAGTAACCTTAAATTTAATTTTTTAAAAGTATTTCAAACTTGAGGAACTTTTAAATGTTACATCTTGAAAAAAAATTATAGACTTTGCACCAGAATAAGTACTGAAGGGACTCAACCTATCTATTACCAAGTGCCATCCTATTTGGTAGGACTACCATTTTTAGTCATCTTGATATCACTGTGAGTGCTAATATGAAGGCTCTCCAGCATGTAGGGAAGGACCCATTAGATAAACAGCGGTAATGGTGCAATGAGCTAGCATCCTACCCGGAAATTAGAGGTGCGGGTTCGATTCTAACATTGCGCAAGAGTTTCAATCATAAGAAACAATCTCGTAACAGCCACTTTTAAAATTTAATTTTGTATTTGAGTTACATATTGAAGAAGGTTGGTAGCACAGCACTGCTGTAGAACATCCAGGCTGCTACGAGTAAGCCAAACCGAGGTTTTTGGATCGGGTCCCACCCAAGCCAAACAATGCCACCTACCTACTCAGCAACCCCTCCCTCCATCCTGAACAAAGAACTGGTGAATTCGCAGTGGACTTTTGACCTGTTCCATTGGCTGGTCACCGCAAGTCATTGTGTGTAGACCAAATAAGGATAATCCCTTTGGGTTGCGCCACGCATTCTACTTTTAGAAGATGTCGAGAAGACAGACTAGTCTGGTACCAACCCACCTACCCCGGAGTGATGGAAGACTTGCTTGCCCTAAGCAGGACATCAGAACCAGGAACCTGGAATTGGCTGCATGCTCAGCCAGGCGCTTCCCATGGCTGAGCTATGTAACACATTGAAGTTGCCTATATGATGCCCGATAGAATTAGAATGCATGGCGCTCTCCAGACAGGGCCCTATTTGTAGGAAAAATTCAGAGACTGAGGCATCGTAAGGATTCATTCACGCTCCTATATAAGCCCTGCTGTTACATTGCATATGTTACACTACGTTCTTCAGGAATTCAGGATGGCTGGTGTGCACCCTGATCAAGATCGGGAGAATTGGCGTCACCACACTAGAAGAGCGGATCCCGCCATCAAGCGGGACTGACGTTAATGGAAATGACGATGATGACACTACGTTCTTCAGGAATGTTCGGCGAAATCAGAATCCATGGATCTCACATCCGAATCCATTTCTCAGTTCGTGTCAGGCTCGTGGAGAAGAGATGGAATCGCATGCGTAGGCAACGAGCCATCGCGATAAGTGGCCGGCTAAATGACAGTGCGAAGCTATGAAGATGGGATACGGCGCTAATTCTAGGAGACGAATAGAACACCGTGCGTCCCACCGTCCTCTGCGAAGGTGTCTTGTTGAATTTGCATGCCGGGCAGCTATTGAGGACCAACAAAGCAATTGGACAAGCATGCATATTCTTCTCTTATCCAAATTCTATTAAAGGATGAAAATCGAGCCTGACTTGGATCTGCTGTCGGTTTCCAGTACATTTACGAGCAACTACGCTATTCTGATTTATATGGTAGTTCCTAATCCTATGGACCGTTCCCCTAATAGTTTAGCTGAATCTTCCTACTGTTGTGGACCCAAAATTCAGAATGAAAAATCTAGAAATCAAGTTCTGCAAGAACACAAACAACATCAGCCGGGAAAGAAAAATTATGGCCGAACTATTTGAGTGAAAATCTACGCTTTCAAAGGGTCCGTGAAATATTTAACAACAAGCTAGAATCGACGCCTACAATGAAACGCCGTAGCGAGGACCACTTTAAAACTGCTACAAGTCAACTACAGGTGAATTTTCGGTGATGATGATTTAACATCCTGGCGACCGATCGATTTTCGCATGTCGGCACTTGGAACCGATCGATTTTTTGCAACTTCGGGAACTGTTTGATAATTGAAGGTAATACTTGTCAAGAAGCCCAATAAATCAGCAACCGAAAATTGTTTTCGTCGACTACTCCTTTTACGAAAAATTCTAAAGATTAAGTACGCATACACGGAAAAAAAATTTCTGCAAAATATTTGAGTCTAAGTAGAAGAAATAAATTACAAGGCTGTGACACGACAAAATGTCACAGTGTCCCGCACTGCCGAGATGGTGTGGCCCGACATTGTGTCAGACCGTCGTCAACGTGCTAAAGTGACGGTGTAGGCTATCCTACACGTCATTCATCAACTGTTTCTCGCGGAGGCACAAAGCAGCATTAGGAGGCAAATTGGAGGTATTAAACGCTATCATAACGAACAATGAAATTCTTGTTTGACGTCCTCGTTGAATTAGAATCCAGAGTGGGTAAGTATCTTCTGATGTAACTTTGAGATACTATTTCATTATGCTTGCCTACAGAAAAGTAGACAGAACGTTCAAATGTGCCTGGAAGCATATTGATTGCACAGAATGTAGAGGTCCCGCAGCGAATGTCTGCATCTTGAACGGGAGACTCAAATCGCGACCAGTGGCTCAAATTGCTATCATTATCACTGGTATCAGAATAACCTTTTCCACAGCGTGGCTTCATTGTCATTCATAAGCGCCCTAGAAGCTGCCTAGTAGATTGTCTTTGTGTTTGCTCTTCTCCTAAAGTCTCCTATATAGGGTGAAATAGACTTTACAAGACGCTACGTGAAAACGAGATTTCCGCAGTGCAGTCCTAAAACAGTATTCGCTCTTTGCTTACAAAGTAGTGATCTATTAAACTGCTCTCACATTTGAAGAGGTGAAAAGCAGATCTAAACGAAATGAATGCCACAGGAGCAATGGACCGCTCTTTATACTGCCGGTAAGAGCTTTTCGACAGTACAGCGCGAACGTGGTATCAGTCGTTCGTTCGTCGAGGCACTCAAGACGATTGATGGCTGTTCAGAATCGAACGGAGGGAAGGTGTATGATGGACGGACGGGTGAGAAGAGTAGAAGAAGAGGTGGAGGGGGTGGGGTGGATAGAAGCGGAGGCGCTCACCACTCCACCCCTTCCGTCTATTAGAGGTGATGATCGTCCTGCGCGATAGTAGCACGAGGAACGGACCTACGGACGGACAGACGGACGTTACTATGCTTCTATGCCACGGGTCTTTAGCGTAATTCAATGATTTACGTGACGACCTTGCAGGCTATCGCTGGCGAACACCGCCTAGACGTCGTTCGTATCATCGTCCCGTCGGCGGTGCCAGAGAATCATATCGGTGTTCGTCCTTGACTGGCGGTTCCCCTCTGTTTCAGTAGCGAACCCGAACTCAAACTATTGTGTCAGACGTTCGGCCGATCATCGAATAGTCGAGGAGGTAACGCGCCGCAATGAATCGGAAATGATACGGCACCACCGGCATTAATTGCGTACTGCGTAACGTTGCATACTTTGCAGTCATTTCGGCGACGAACGTCTGGCTTTACAGAAAGAATCAAAACCTAGAACACCGCACCTTCAGGAATTGCACCCACAATGAGGGCAAAATGCACTTTATTTACTTATTTATTTATTTATTTTAACTGCATCTGAAGCACGCTCATAAAATAGGATGACAACGAACAAGGGGAGTGCAGTAGGCTGTCGCGTGCAGCCGATGTCAGGTTCCTGGGGCCAGCTTCCTCAACGACTTACAGCAATCTAACGGTGAAAAAAACTGCCAAAATCCCTGCGCTGGCTTCTCAGCAATCGATATTTATTTATTTTATTTATTTCTGGCGCGAATTATAGTCAACCACGCGCGTATATGACACTAGCACAAAGAACAAATATGAAAATATGTAGCTAAAACCGTCTACAAAAGTCCTCTTTGGGTTAAAACGTGCTTAAACTGACAGACATGTTATGAAAACCTTCAGATTCGCCTATAAGCAGTTTGAGTTCCTTAAGGTTCCGATAAGTGAGGCTAGACCTAACCTGTAACCTTAGCACTTGGGGATACAATCTAAGCCTTCCTCCTCTACTCCTCCTTATTGGGACATCGAAAAACTCTATGCTTTCAACGGAAATTCTGTTTGTGAGAATTTTAAAAAGATATGGTGAAGTGGATTCAGTGGATTCACGACCAAGATCTCACCATTCTACAACGACGTCGTCATCGACGTATAGAGAGGGGTTCGGCAGGGGATACCATATTCCCGAAGCTCTTCAGCGCCACCCTCGAAAACGTCATGCGCGAACTAGAATGGGAAGACATGGGAGTGAAGGTCGACGGCCGGTAACTGCACCATCTTCCTTTCGCTGACAACATCGTGCTCATAACACCGAGCATCAGCCAGAAGAAGCGAGCGTTTCGATCGTGTATGTGGAAACGTTAGACTGCAGCTGAATCTTACGAAGACGATGTTCAAGAGGAACGGACAAGTTTCTGATGCCCCATTCTCGCTCAACGGAACGAACATCTCCGAATGCTCGAGCTACGTGTATCTGGGTCGCAAAGTCAACATGGCCAACGACCTAGCGCTGAAGCTGAGCAGGAGGAAACGAGCGTTTCAGAGAGCTTTCAAGAGCGTCGAAGAAGTCGCGAAGAAGACGGAGAACGTCCGACTCCGTGCCCACCTATCCGACTCCACTGTTCTTCCTGCCCTAACATACGCCTCAGAGACCTGGACCATTCGAAAGGAGTATGAACACGCGATCAGCGTCGAGCAGCGTGGAATCGAGAGGACGATGCTCGGAGTGACACGACACACGCAAGTGAGACAAGGCCTCCGGAGTTCAGAGCTTCGCCGACGTTCAAAGATCAGAGACGCTGTCGTATGGGCCAAGTTGTCGAAAATTAGGTGGGCCGGCCACGTACATAATGCGCTTCGCAGACATCCGCTGGACGAGAGCCGTCACCGACTGGATTCCGCAGGATGTCAAGAGAACACCAGGACGCCCACTCCCAGTCCCATCAACGCGTTGGTCGGACTTTTTCGTGGAAGCTCTGAACGACCGATATGACGCTCTTCATCTTCCTCAAGCGAGGAGGATCCATTGGAGCACTCTGGCACGCGACAGGGACGAATGGAGACGCTGCTGGCGCCCGCTCGAGCAATTCGATGACCAACGGGACGACAGGTGATACAGGTGATGGTGAAATGATTCATGTTTCAATGTATTTTCACCGCTAGATTGCTGTAAGTTGTTGATGAATCTGACTCCTGGTTCAGGATCTCCCGCTCAGGCCAACTAAGTCCATCGGGGTCCGTGAGTTGGTACCAGGCTTATTCAGGAAGGATAAAGCACAGACTTGTTCATCAGCTGCCACCGCAAGTCATTATATCGCCAAATATGTACGCATTCAAATCGCCTCCACGACATCCCGTAAAAATTGAAGGCGTGGCGCATCCCAAAGAGGATTGAATAACGTTGACCTTTATCTTTTATGCTTTATTACATGCGCATAAATCTCAAAGCAGCAAACGCAGTCACTGTGAAATAAACGCGCTACCATTCTCTTCTGCGTAACTTCGTGTAAGCAGCACTTACAATGTCAATCAAATAAACATTGCAGTGTTCCGAACGAATACACTATACGATCTACTCATACAAAAAAATTATTTGAATTAGAGTACCTTAGAATGAAATTCAAAGCATTGTTTAGATCAAAGGGATAGAAATTCGATGACAATTCTATCCTGCAAGCATTTTTTCCTAAGGCACTTACCATAGGAGTGCTTCAACATATCTTTTCAACAAAAGATTACCTTGCTATTGTTAAGAATTGGCTATTTTTAGTGAGGCACATTCACTTTCTTCGTTCGAAAGGCGTCTGATTTAAAATTGAGAATGAGAGTCGCAAGGAGATGTCGAAACCAAGTCTCCATCCAGAGGGGACCATGATTACCTGATGGTGGACAATGGCTGGTATCCATTAGTCCATTATTACACCCTCTTGAAGACTGGAGAGGCTATCACAGCGGAGAATTTCTGTGCCGAAATTGAAGTGATGCACCAGAAGTGGATTGAAAATCAACCGGCTTTGGTCAGTCGAAGAGGCCCAATCCTATTGCATGACAACGCGCGTTCGTACGTTTCAAAAATTGTTGACCAGAAGATACGAAACTCTCCCACATCCGGCATATTACCAGATCTGTCCCCCACCGATTATCTTCTTTTCAAGCACTTAGATCGCCATGTGAAGGATTAAAAATTCAGCAACCTCGAAGATGTCGAAAATGACTTCTTATGTTGTACTAATTCACGTAGTTCTGATTTTTTTTCAAATATGGGATGTCTACGCTTTTGTTGCGTTGGAAAAAGTGTGTTAATTGTAAAGGTGTTTGTTTCGATTAATAAAACTGCTTCCAAGCAAAGTTATGATCTGTCAAAGTTTTCAGTCAAAATCAGCCATTTCATATGCAACGACCTAATACATAGATCGATCACTCAACCAACACGTATCGAAATTATCGATTACCTGAGAAGAGTTGTCCATTGAAGGTGATAATATCACGAATATGGGGATCCTTGTGCCCGCTCCACTGACCAGGATACTATCTCAACGGTAGGTCGGAACGGCGAAAGTGTTGTATATGGGCAGAACCACCTCTCCCTGGGAAGTAGCAAACTGCAGGTATCTCGACCCCAATACAACTCTGCGCAGAGTTAGGGGCGACGGAAGTCGCCTGTTGGCGCCCTGTTGATTCACGTGCTCCACAACTGACGGGCGCGCACGGGATGAAGGCCCGTATTGCAACTCGGCGCGGTGCACAGGTGGTGTAGTAGGGAAGCACTTGGGTTCGTGAGCGAGGGGTCGGGGGTTTGGATCCCGCAGACTGAGTTTGTCTTGCACTTTTGTAAAATCCATGTTTATCATAATGTAATCCACCTAGAGGTATTATAGTGTGTTATAGAGCATGTTTACATATAACATACCACTCATACCGTTAACAAAGGTGGTCCAGGCAGGTCACCGATTTTGCTGAAACTTCGTCTAGGGGGTTATTTGGGGTGCTGATCACGAATCTGACATCCGTTTTTCACGATTCTGTTTCTACCTGCCGTCACCGGCAGAAACTTTAAGAATGTAATCCTGTGCCTTCCTGTATCTATATTATCCAGCCGAATCGTGAAGAACGGATGTCAGATTCGTGATCAGCATCCCAAATAACCCCCCTAGACAAAGTTTCAGCGAACATTTTTTTTGACCGTCCTGTGCCTTCCTGTATCTATATTATCCAGCCGAATCGTGAAGAACGGATGTCAGATTCGTGATCAGCATCCCAAATAACCCCCCTAGACAAAGTTTCAGCGAACATTTTTTTTGACCGAAGTCTTATCGGTGGAGTCGGAACTTTTAACTAGTTCCACAAAATGTCTATCGTTACATAACTACAGCTTCACACAAAACAGGCTTAAAATAAGTGACACACAGAAGTGAACATTTCAGCTAATCTGTAGTTTGAAGCATATGTTATATGTAAACGTACTCTATAACACACTATAATACCCCTAGGTGGATTACCTATATGATAAACATGGATTTTGCAAAAGTGCAAAACGAACGCAGTCTGCGGGATCCAAACCCCGACCCCGCGTTTACGAGCCCGAGCTCTTCCCTACTACGCCACCTGTACACTGCGCTTTGCCGCGATACGAGCCTTCATCCCGCGCGCGCCCGTCAGCTGTGGAGCACGTGAATCAACAGGCCGCCAACAGACGACTTCTGTCGCCCATAACTCTGCGCGGAGTTGTATTGGGGTCGAGATACCTGCAGTCTGTTACTTCCCAGGGAGAGGCGGTTCTCCCCATATGCAACACTTGCGTCGTTCCGACCTACCGTTGAGATAGTACCCTGGTGGTGAGAGCGAAGATCATTTATCGAGCAGTCAATATCGCTCTTAGCTATGACTAGAAATTGATCGCTTGAAAAATGTGATCGCTGGGCCAGCTCACAATAGGAAAATAATGAAGATAAATGAATAAATACGGGCTGCCAATCAACGTGGACAGAGAGTAGTCAGACAGACGGTAGAGCGGCTGAAAGGTATTGATCGAACTCTTTGTTGAATACGCCATGGCTTTCACTTACGGTGAATATCGAGGAGGTAATGTGAATGTGAGTATTTGGTTTATACAACGACTGGGGGTTGCAATCTAGTGAAGTCTGTGATTTATTCTTTCTAGACAAATCTGATAGCGAATTCTTAGTCAACCGATCCATGGTCACTTAATCATAAAGGATAAATAACGATAAAGGACGGCTTTTACTAAACCACTTTTGGGACGGGCCACGCATTCTACTTCTACGGGATGTCGTGGAGGCGATTTAAATGGGTTTTTGGCCATACAATGACTTGCGGTGGCCTGCCGATGAAGAAGTCAGCGCTTAGTCCTTCCCAGACAAGTTTGGTACCAATTCGTCGACTCCGGTGGGATAGAAGGCTTGGTTGGCCTGAGTGGGAAATCCGAACCAGGAACCTGGTACTGGGTGCAGGCGACAGTCGGTGCTTCCTTCGACTGCGCTACACACGCCTCACTTTATCATAAGCTACCAACATTCAATTGCTAAGCTTTTCGAAGGATGAACCTTTACATAGAGCAGTAACTAGAGGCATTACTATAGCGGAGGAATAAAATCGCTCAGTTGGACTTTATACGCCTTCCTAATCACTTCCTGTTTCATGTCTACTTCAGATAAAAAGACATGCCATAAACTGTGACCGCCAGCGAAATTGTATCCGTTGGCGAACTGTATTTATTTACTGATGAGACTGTATATCAGCACAGCGGTAGACCGAAAGACAAATTGCTATCCGTCGCGCTTTCTTCAGGCAACTTGTCATTCTTAAACCGTTCCAGCAGACCTATTTCCAGTCATTAATTTCACGATGACCTTCGCGCTAAACAGCCTAACAGAACGGCAGTTAATTCTGCAAATGGAGCTGACTGCAAGACATCGTTTAGCAACGTCTGGTGTGCAAAATTTGCTCGCATGGACATAGTAGGGAACGTTCCATCTCTGCTTCTCTGTTAGGGTGATTCTGAAGCAGAAGCGTTCGCTGCACAAGAGCGACAATCAAGCACGTTGTCGATCCTGCTTAGGTGGGATAATATCCGAACAAACATAGCTGTTCCCAATGCTTGCTATTTTTGAGAATTTCACAAAATCAATGTCGGTTCGAGAAGCGAAGAACGAAGACATTACGTTACTTTTTGCTCTGAGAATCTGGATCTTCTATGTGGCTGGCTACATTGAGTACATTCACTTCTTATGACGTCGTTAATAAGCGGCCCCTCCGACTACATAGCATTGCACCCCTGGAAGCTTTACATCTTTGCTTCTGGTGAAGAAAATATATGGATCTAAGCAGACACTAACCAAAACCTGCTCAGAGATCCATAATTGAATTCTGCGAATTACTAGGAAATTAGCAAAAAATGGCCAAATAATACATATACACCATTTCGAAGTCGAATTGGACAATTTTCAAATCATTGGATACTTTTCAGATCAAATTGGACATTTTTCACGTCAAATTCGACACTCTTCTAAGCTAACCTAAATCTTTTCAAATCAAAGCTAACTTTTCCAAAATAAAACGAGCTTTCTCTACATTAAACTAGAGACTCTCCAAAAATGTCAGAATAATTTTTCCGTTCAAGAAAAGATTTAGTATAACTTTCTTTGCAGTTTTAATTTACTTCCCAATAAGAGAACACATATGTAGTTTAAAATTTTATAAAAAAAATTCATTTTTTGAGGAAAAACGATAACATAAACCTTGTTTTGAAAAGAAGGGAGGCGGCCATCTTATATTTTTAAAACAAAGATTGCGCCGTGCCCCCGTCCGGAACTTCGCGATTTTTATTCGATCGATAGCTGTGTCCACGCCTGGTCATCGCTTAATGGGTTACCCCTTGCACCACATAAGACAAAGGTTCTTTGTCTGGGCCAACCAATCCCTTCTGCCTCGTATTCCATTGGTGGCACCGAATTAGAAGTTGTTGATCAGGTTCGTGATCTAGGGTTCTTCTATGACAACAAGTTGTCCTTCCTTCCTCACCTCAAACATATTTTCTCCAAGGCGATGTCACGCACGTTTGACCTCTTTAAGGCGCTTAAGACACGTGATTCCGCTACGCTCATTAGGGCTTACAAAACTTATATCCGTCCCATTGTTGAAAGTGGAACTTCAGTTTTTTGCCCTCAGTTGAAAAAGGATATCCGATTACTTGAACGTATTCAAAACAACTTTACTAGGAAGCTTGTCTTGCGGTGCAGTGGAGTTGATTACCGTTTCATACCTAATGGCACCCAAAGAAATAAGTTATTTAATTTGCCCAGTCTCTATAGTAGACGGGTGAGAAATGATTTGATCCTAGCATACAAAATCATCACGGGCTTGACCACAGTTACGCTTCACAATTTCTTTCAATTTGCTAACTCCCGCACAAGAGGTGGTCATTGCAAACTTATTAGATGTACTTGCCTTCTTATACGATCTCTGCCTACTTCAATCTCTGCTTACTTATCTCTGCCTACTTCATTTTAAGTTATGTAACGGTTTATGTTGAAGGGAGTGTAATTACACTTAAGGGCATAGCGCTGTGTCTTATTCGGAGCACGCTTGCCATTTAGCCGATCTAGTTGACAGTTGCCCTTGTTGTGGTAGTTTATCTGCTCCAATAACAATTGTTTTTCCGCGCCTTTTTCACGCTGAGTATTACTTTAGCCTATAAATACCTCTTAGTTCCTAATATCAGCAGTTATGTCTCTTCCTCTCTCTGCCTTATATTCTCGTTGGATACTAGGTATTCGCTGGTTTACCACTATTGAAGATTTTCTTGAGATTTCATCGTTTTTAGAGACTTCTTACCTATTCAGCCTGTTATTTATCTATCCTACTACTACTCTATTCTACTGTGATCCTGTATATTTTTGTGGAGCGTATACGATTTGAAGGTGAGTTATGTTCAAACATTCTAAGGGTCTTTCCTCCTTACTGAGGAGTTCCGGGAAAGACCCTATTCTTTTATTTTTATTCTTGCTGATATCCGTCTAAGGGTAGGAACGAAACGGATATTAGTCCTTTTTGTTTATTCTTTTCATTTCTCTTTCTTTATTAGACGGTCGCTAGCAAAAACTAGGCCTCGGTCGCAGTTCTTTTCTCAGGGGTTGTCTCCCTGCTCAACCCACTCTTAGCAAAGGGCGGACTACGTTTAAAACTCACGTCGTTTAAAAATCTTGTTTCCCGCACGGTGCTCAGTAGCTCCAATAGCTCCAATCTCTCCCCTTAGTCTCCTTCCTCTTTGCTCAGTTTCTTTTCTTTTCACTTCTCATTACATTTAACAGCTGTTGCGTTTTGCTCTATTGTGAGTCACTGAATGTTGTTCCGCGGTTATTTAATGTTGTTCTCTTACATGCATATGTAATATATGCGTCCAATGAAATAAAATAAAATAGCAAAATTTCCGTTTGCATGCAGTTTCACACTTTCAAACGGTGCAGCACAAGCAATTGTAAAGAAATACATATCCTGACTTTCTTTTCGCATGTTAGCAGTATTTTCACTATCAGTCAGATAAACATTGCGACTTCCTTTCCGAGTGCATGGCGCGACCGTCTTTTAATGCATTAAATAATTACTGTTAAAACAAAATTTAATTTATTATTTTTTCTTAAAATTGAAAATTGTATAAGATTATTACACTCATTCAGGCAGCTGAACTGAAAAAAAAATTTAAAATTTTTATTTTAAATTTTTCTCGAACAAAAAATTATTCTTGCCATTTATGGAGGGACTGTAGTTTAATCTGTACAAACCTCGTCCCAATTTTGGAGACGTTCTCAAAGTTCATAGGCCAGCTTAAAAGAGTGTTCAATTTGATTTGAGAAGCGTCGTTTTCGACGTAAAAATGGTATATATAACGGTTAAAAATCTAATATTTAAGGAGGACCTTAGTACCTACTTCTCCGCACGTTCCCCACCTAATTTTCATTTCTTTTCTTTTTAACGTTGCTTGTTTGACTGTCTGAAGTTTCTCTTCATTTATCCTATGGCTGTTTTAATATGTTTCAGTCAGGATTTACTTATGGGTTCTACTGAATTTCGATACTTTATAGCAGAATCTGCTTGTTGTTACTGTTCGAGGTGCAATCCTAATCGGGGGGGGGAGCAGTCCATTTCAATTTCTAAACAACTACAACATGCACCACAACATATAAATATATAAATATGCTTACATTGTTAATTTCTGTCCTTCCAATACCTAAATCAGTATTCTAAATTGCTTTTCTAGTCGGGGGAGGGAGTAATGAAAACACAGTAAATTGAACAGAAACCTTAAACAATTACAATACTAGAAAACCTCGAAAACTCGATAAAGCAACGCTATTACCTTAATCAATTAGTGGATAGCAGTTTGCAATTCCTTTCCAAAGCAAATAGTTTTGGATCACAACCGTGCTGCCGTGCATAGTGCCTCCCCCATGCACCGTGCATAGTCGTATAATGAAATCTTTTTAATGTTTCAGCGTAACGCTCGGACATTTCCAAGGGAGGTGATCAGGTAAGTTAAGGCATTTATATGTTGTATTGCATGTTGTATGTATTGATGCGTAGGGCTCCAGGACCTAACTCCAACGCGATGTCGCGGCGCTGAAACGCGGACTTGCGCTCGGTGACGCATGATTAGCCGCGGAGCACGAAATGTTCTCAGTGTTTAAGCTCCCAGACCACATTTCTAGCAAGGAACCTAAGATCCCACAGAATGTGGTCTGCAGTAGGACAATTGATGCGAGAATGGGGGATAGTGGCCTTTTTCCGTAGTGTAACCAGAATCACGGGCAAAAATTGACCGAAGAAGTTGTAAATGGCAAATACTGACGCCAGAAACCATTCAGATGACCAGGATTCATGTATAAACTGTCGCTGATCGTCCTATTGAAACCACATTCATATACAATCTCCAAGAAACGTTGAAATAAGGCAAAGGCGTGCCGCAAGTCCCTGTAGGAAGCGTTTCTAGCCGTCGGAAGCATCGCACCGCGACAACTCGTCCAATTTCGTCGCGCACCGTGCGCGACGCCAGGGGGGTTCGCGTGGCGTTGGAGTTATGTCTGCCCCCGGATGCGTAGCTACCATTAACAATTATAATGGACTCCCCCCCCCCCCCTGATTGGGATTGCACCTGTTCGATTATTTTCACCTGGGTGGATAACCACCCATGTAATAAGCATAATATGCATAACAAGAAGAAAGAAGCACACATACATGTATGAAGCGCCTAGAGATTCGAGAGCGAACAACCAGCGGAGCGACAGCCATGAAGAGGCAGTACCATACAAACGTTGCTCAAAACTGTGAAACAACTAAGCAGCTTGAAACGTAAGGAACAGAAGCCGCTATGTGCTAATCGTTTCCGCGAAACACGAAGAACATGTAGAGGAACCGTGTGTACGTTCTGTTGCATTCGATTTCAAGCACATGTCATGTCTGGTTCAGACACGTTTAGCGTCAACAACCAGTTACACACCGATCATTGTAGCCGAAATGATCAGTGCGACCTTACGAGATAAGCGACTGAGACTAATAGTTCTCTGAAGGGGAGCAGTCAGGGAGGATATCGCTTTATTTACTCGCGGGATACCGACGACACAAGCATTCAGACGATTACCATACGCTTATGTATGCAAGACTGTTGTCTATGCCTTCAATAAATAGACAAATAAATAAGTTACAATAGCTCAACTGGCTCCTCCTGGAGGAGGCGGTGAAGGCGCAGCTGAGGGGTCAGAAGAGCAACGATCAGTGAAACGGTTAACGATCCGGATATTGACAAAACGTCGAAGAATTTCGAACAGAACTAGCACTGCATGAGAAAGGCAATCTGAATTCGGAGAAGCTAGGCTCCAGATGTCTCGTGCTTCGTTGGAGAGAACTCCAAGTGAACGGGTTGGAGAAGGATCAATGATGAAGACGTGTGATCAGGCGGACGGAAGTCAAAATCTCGTCGTCGAGGGGAATGCCGACCGCACGTATCACCTGAAAACGCGTTTTATGGCTTTCAATCTCGAACTCCTTCACCGACACCACCCTACCACCTGGGGCCGGATTCATCAATCACTAACCCGTGGGTATAGGGGGTAGAGATACCCACGATGGAGCCTGCATCTCCGACTCATGCCTTATCTCTACCTGACTCCTATCTTATCTCGACCCCGCATACCCCGCATACCCTCGGGTTTCATTGTTGATAAATCCGGCCCCTGATCGTCGCCACACCGGCAGCTAGAGATCCTCTTAGGTCAGGTGTGTAGCAATCGATTGGTATTGACCACTTTTGGCCTAGGTGTGTGTGTATTGCAATTGATCGACTTTGATTTGATCTGATTTGACTTTGATCATGTTCAGTTCAAGTGTAGTGTGATTGCTCGGCACATAACACTTACTGCGGCAGGTCTGTGTACATATTCTGGTGTACCTGTCCAGTAGCTACTCATTTCGCATCACTTCTTATTACCGGTGTTGTTTATGAATAGGGACTTAATTTTCCCGATCTATCCTAGTGGGGTGGGACATACCTAAGAAGCGAATCGAGCACACACGTCGTGGTATTCCTCGGGTGCGAAATTGCCATGGACTTTCTTTTCATACATAGTTTGGTTTAGTGTATACCTTTGTAGCGTTTTTAGATATTGCCTTTGTAAGTGTACCAACGTTGTCAACAAGGCAAGAGTGAAATAGCCCCGTGATTAGAATAAATTCGGCGGACATCAATATTATTGAACGAGATTGATTTTAGCCCGCGTGTGCGGTAAGTGATCGATATTGATCATCTAAGCGTTTTTAGATGCCGCAATGGCCTAGAGGAATAGTGAAAAACAGGTTCGCTTAACAGTCATGTGCCGGCTCTCCGTGTGCGGCCGTCGGCTGTATGTCTATCAATCATCTGTCGAGCTGTCAGACGTGACGCCATCAGTCTCAGTGACCTCGAATCCTTGAGATTCTGCAAACACACTGTTATTTCTGGGTAGATGAGATGAACAGGACGCATCTTCACGGTTGGTATGTGAGACACGGTCAAACTAAAAAAAAACCAACCATACCTTTTTCGAAAACGATTTCGAGGTGTTCGAGTGCATGTAGTTGGATCGAGCCAGCTTCTCAATGATGGTCTTAAACACTTCAGGCTTAATGTTGTATATGTTTGTTAATGCATGGAGCGAACACTATAGAGCTTAAAAGCTGTTAGTTGGATATTTAGCTGCGATCAAATCTCTTGCGTCAGACGAAATTAGAACCCGCTTCACATGCTTTCCGGGCAGGATGCTAGCCTGTTACACCATCGGCGCTGACCAGCCGCAGACATCAGTGTGGAATCGGTTTAGATGGACATCATCCCGATTTTTTGGGTAAACGGTGAAAGATCGCAGGGATATCGTGGATGCAGCGTCAAACAGCACTGGTGTTGTAGTGGGCTGGCACCCTGCCCGGAAAGCAGAGGGTGCTGGTTTGAGCTCCGACTGGTGCAAGAGTTTTGATCGCAACTAAACATCCATCTAACAACACTGGATTATGAAAGTGACTCGTATTACTTTCAGTCGCATCCGTTTTCAAATCGTGAGCTCTGTTGCTTATTTTTCGGTGTTATTTTTGCGTTGCTTCCAATCCAAAAATATTATTTTTTGAGCAGAGCGCATAGTAAGAGCTGCAAGATCTATCCTATATGAGGTTGCAGAAATACCTCCAAAAAACGAGATCAACACAAACAGAATGAGCCCTTCCAGCTACGAAAATGCGGAGTAAGGCAGTCTCGTTATAGAATAGTGTATCGCCAGTGTTACCGCCGTTTTCAAACGGTCAGAGTGAAGTACCCCTTCCCAACTAGGATGGATCCAGAGTGCATTGGCTTTAAAAGCTGACTTCAAGCAACGTTCACCCTTAATTATTCTAGTCTTCCTCCTACTTTCTGTAGTTTTATTCAGAAAGCCGATGGCTAATTACTATTTTCCCACTGACTCAACAAGCTCCATCTACTTTCCTCCAAAGCAGATGCCCTACTAACTGCGAAACCTGCTCTTCATGCAGGAATACCCTACCAGGAACAAACCTTCATAAGCCTGATTTCGTATTTCAGCTCTCGTATGTCGTCTCGGACGTTCCTCACGGTTATCGGTTTCGCTTTCGTCAAGGAGGTCTCCTTATCAATCCACACGCCCTTGTAGGAGGAACTCGTTTTGAAGTCGCCGCTTGCACCTGAAAGTGAGCGAAAACAGTTATATAAATCACATCCTGGCGCGAAGGAAAAAGTTTTCGGAACTGTGGTTTTTAGCTGGTATGGTTTTTAATTCGTTTTATTAGGGGGGGGGGGGGGCAAAAGTAATGAGACAAAATGAAAAAAATCTTTATCTGAAAGAAACGGCGGAAAAAACTTTATAACTCAATTACAACTCAACGATGCTGAGGAATGTATTTGCCATTAAGGGCAAGGACCTTGCTGCCATCGCTCAGCCAACTTCCTGATCCCATCCTTCCAGAACTGCTTGAGCCTGGTGTTGATCAACTGCTCGATATGGTTGTCAAGGACTGCTTGAGTTCATGTGTCCCTTCCGACCAGGAAGTGCTGTAGGCTCAAGAGGTAGTGGTAGTCCCATGGAGAGATGTCCGGCGAATACGATGGGTGAGGCATGTGAACGTAGCCCAGCTGGCCAAGCTTGTCCGTGCTTACTTGTTCCCGATGGGGTGCGGCGTTGTCGAAGAGGAGAACCTTCTTGAAGCGCTGCGACTGAATAAGAGCGAGTCCGCCGGCCCATCTCCTCCATTTCGTTCACCATGGTCTTGGAGTTCATCGCGGTGCTCTTGGGAAACAGCCTCCGGTAAACCGATCCATGGGCGTAGACCTAAAAGCTCCAAAAATGCTTCTCGCCGTGAGCATCTCGCCGAACGAAGGTCGGTAACAGGTCACCAGGCCTCACCCAGACTCGCTGCTTGGCAGGGTTAAGGTAGAAGACGTACTTCTCATCCTGCGTGAATATTGAGCCCAGTCTGCTCGGGGTTGGGAATTGGGGGAGATTTTGACACAGGTCGACTCGTCAGACTGGGGTTTCGGCATGAGACAGGCTGGGGTTTTTGGCATGCTTCTGGAAAGGGCGGAAGTGGTAACTTCTCAAATGGGCTTCAGTAAGTAGCATACAAACACAAATGCAACAAGTACGAATCCAGACTCCAGCCACGAGATATATGGACACGGCATAGGGTGTCTCATTACTTTTGCCCCCCCCCCCCTAATATGTACATAGGCTTGTATCAATCACTAGTGCGTTTTTATGTTATAATTTAAAGCATGTGAAGAATATTAGTAAGATTTGCTGTGTTGTAGGAGGCGGAGGCAATTCAAGCTCTTGTAGTGCACATATCTACAAGGCTAAACAGTAACAGTTTTGTAACAAGTTTGTCCAAGCCTGTAGCAATTGCTACAGAAGTGAAAAGCTAACAGGTGGACGTTTAAATAGTTGTGATTAAAACTCGGGAATCGAATCCGTACCAGACGGGAATTGAATCCGCACTCCTACTTTCCGGGCAGAATGCTAGCCTATTATGCGTTACATCTACTTGGCTATAGCAGCCATTACACGTTACCGTTATTACAAGCAATTTAGCTTGATGTACCAACAAGTGCATGTCACCAAGTGGCGCATCAGCTTCAGCTGCTGATTTTCGCCAGCACCGCGAATCGATTTATAGTTCTGACTCTGGGAAGCCATTCAAGCCTTCCATTCCTTCCGTGGTCCGCTTATTGATAGTAGGCTTATTTACAGTAGGTTAGGCATTGACTTGTTCATTGAATGTCACACCTTAAAGCCAAATATATACCAAATCAGAACTCTAACTAGCTCTACCATATATAAAGGTACAGGGTGCGTAAAAAGTATTGACGCAGTAAATGGCGGTTGTGGAAATAGTAATGCGCAGCAAATTTTGAAATATTCATTTGAGAAATATGGAAAATGATCTTACAGATACGATAGAATAACTCGCAGTAGACATTGGCTCCTTTACTGTGAATACAGGAGCGAAAACGGCGGAAAAATTCATGAGCTCGCGCCGCAAGTATTCGCTTGCATTTTGTTCCGTGCTTCGAACAGGGTAGCCTTCTGCCACTGGTCACTTCTGCTGAAAGTAGCACAGACCTCATTCTTCAAAATCGCCTAAAAAGAGCAATCCAACGGATTCATGTTTAAGCTGTGCTCGTCTGAGAAGCTGTTCACACCTGCGTGCGTTATCTGTTTGCCGTTATGGGACAGAGGTTGACAATTTTTGATTTGAACGTTATCGTGCTTGAACATCTTGTAATCATCATCTGTTATGACAGAGCCGTGGCTGACGTTTGGGTTGCTGACATCTTTCCTCACCTACCGTTTCGAAGAGCGCCTAAATCTCTTGTTAAGGAAGTATTCATTTCCTTTGGTAACAGCCAGGAAAGGCTCACCATAACCACAACGGTATCATGTTTCTTCAGTTTTTACAAGAATATTTTTTGAACACGATATAGACAACAAAAATAACACACAAAAACTTTGAAAAGTAGAAAGAGAAAGTTGGAGCTGAAACAAAAAGTATGCCTAGCGCTTAAATAGTCGTAGTAACTAAATAAATAAATAGGCTTTTGAAACAGTTAAAATTGTTGTTAATATTCTTGGCGTGACGGCTTCGTAATACTCTACGCTTTGTACTCAGCTTGCTCGAGGAAACTCAAACAAGAAGTACCTTTGAGTTTCTCTCGTGGATTTCTTGGCACGTTGTGCTGAAGACCAGTCCTCGTTGGCTGAAACAAATTTGTTTATTTTTTCTCCACATTTTCCAATTTTCTAGCTTCTGCGTATGCCATTTTAACTGGGCATTTTCAAATCAAATTGGAGACTTTTCATGATGCCATGTCAAACTGAACACTCCTTGAAGCTAGCCTAAAGCCTTTGAAATCAAAGTGAACTCCTCCATGTCAAAATGAGTTTCTTCCTACATTAACTAGCGACTCACCACAAAGGTTAAAATAATCTTTTTTCAAAGAAACTTTTCAGTATGAATTCTTTGCAGTTTTAATGCCTGTTGTTTACCTGTAAGAAGGTCACGTCGATTTGGAAAAGTTCGCCTTGATTACAAAATTTTTGAGCTAGTTTAGAAGAGCGTCCAACTTATCGTGAAATTGGTACATAACTTCTAAAATTTGTTCTGATCAATAATTCTAGCACTCCACCTCCAAAAATCAATTCTTAAGTTCAAGTAATTTTAGTGTTCCTTTCTTCAGCAAGCTTCTCCGATTTTGACTTCTCTGCGTCCAATTTGTTTCGAAGGGTGCCGAATTCGACGTGAAAATGGTAATTAATAAAAACGCCAAGTATTCCTCAGCATGAGATCTTTTAGTTTTACTTGCTCATGATCGGCATCAGTTACAGTGTAGTGAAACTGGATCGTGCTCTTGTATTAGTGGAATCGTTCGAACACCTACTTGATCAGTTCTCGCCAGCAGAACCGGTGTCTGATTAATTTGCAACGTTATTTCCGGATCACTGGTGATAGATCGCGATGGCGGCATATCTGGTGAAAGTGAGATGCCTAAACGAGCACGAGGAATCACCGGCGCAAGTCGGAAGGAAGGGACACTGTACCTGAGTCAGACAATGAGTTCCATTTGGGAGACAAGCTGAACACGGACGTCGGACGGATTGCCCGCTTGACGTCGGTGTCCGTTCTATAGGCGGAGTTCGTCGTCGCAGCCTTATTCCGACGACGAACAGCTGGCGACGGATGGGAGACAGGGTGCATTGTGATCCATTTTTCGGGCTTCTCTCTTTCAGAGTGCTCCTGAAGCAGAGATGCCAGTAAAACTTGCTTTATTAATGTCTTCGGGAGACAGACGTGAGGGTCAGTCTATCTTTATCTACCACTACATAACTGATTCTCACCGTGACTAACGGGCAACGTAAAGACATCATTTCCCTGCTCTCCAACTGCTTTGCATGAGATGGTATTATTTCGTTAATGAGGCGATCTTCCGGTTAGTTTACCCATGTTTGAGATAACTTTAGAAAACCTCAGAACCATTATCAGGGCATTTCAGAAGAGACAACGAGAGAGAGAGAGAAGAGACATAGCCAACGCAATCGTATCGAGTACTGCTAGTCTACACTTTCCTTCAGCAAATTATTATACAATAGTACAGGGTGTCTCATAAAATGTCTACCCTCTCTTAATGGTTATGACGTTCTAAACCTGAAGAAGTTAAGAACTTATATGAATGCGCGAATAATGAAATTTTCTGACTTATGAGCATCGCGCCACATACTCGACTGAATTCTTACATTTTTCGCTTGATTCACCCCCTTTGAACTGTAGCTGTTCAGCTGGAATGCTTATTCTTTCTATACTGAGTCTCACCTTTGTTTGAGCCGGCGAACGGTTGTTGGGTGGATCGTTTGAGTCAGTCAGTGGTGCATCGTAGAAGCTCTTTGCAGCTTTCCCGTCATCAGTGATCAGATAGGCATTCGCTAAAACTGCCAAAATTGCCATGAAATTGGTTATAGACTTCTATTGTTATTAGGATGTGTGGCTTATACTAAGTTAAAGTAAATGTGAATGCGTTTCGAATCGAACTGAACACCTTCTATGTATTTCTGGGCAACTTTCACGCAAAACCAATCACTTTTCGCGTTAAAACAAAGTCGTTTCAAGAACATCTAATAACTTTCGGCTCAGCTACAGCTGTTTAGACTTTTAATTGCTACTGACTGGCTAAACAGAGTGCCCAAAAAATCATTACACTCTTGGAATATCACAGAATTCTTCTAATCATTTAATTTGAGGAATTAAATTTTGAGGAATTACAATTGCATGTATTAGGAAACCAAAAAAGTAAATTTCACAGCGCAGATGATCGAGGCATGAAACAAGCTAATGTTCTGTGCCTATTTCTAAACAAAGAGAACGAAAAATAAACAGCGGCTATATGAAAAGATTGTGCTACGCCTTCGCCCAGTACTCTTTGTTGTTTACATGTATCTGATCGATTTGTTTCCTATTTGTTTACAATTCTGTTTATCCGAAGTGAACTAGAAATCAACGTACAGTTTGTAGAAAAAATTTCAAATTTAGAACGAAAAACAACAGCTGTTAAATTTTCGCATACACTGTATATAGACAGTCAATAAAATAAACGTAGTGACGTGTTAGACGAGTGCATGGCGCAAGGTTTTGCTCGCGTCTTCCGCGTTTAGACTCCTTTCGTTTATTCTGATCACTTTTTTACTTTTCGCGCCTTAAATTAATTACAAAATTTCATTCAGTATTCATGCAGTTAAAGTCTACGAATTACATGAGCATCAAAATGTGATGTACAGTGTATCCGCTTTTCCAGGACAGCCTGCGCGTACTGTTGAAACGTTCAAAAAATCAAAATTAATTTTAATTTTAATTTAATTCTTTAGGCAAATTATTTTGATGCCTTTGAGACCAGTTCTGATTATTTGAAAGACCCCTATTTCAATTTGAGTACTGTCCCATTTCGTTTTAAAAAATTATTCAGTTTGATTTGAAAAGAGCATAATGTGGGCTGAATGAGCGTTGAAGATGTTGGAGATTAACGAAACTCAGAAAATCTCTTAACAATGCAGCTTACCTCGAAGGATTAGGAGATTCAGAGATGCGACCAGGAGAATGCTGGTCATGATCCTGTGTGGCGCGGGCGATTTTCTGGAGCTCGGGATATGGTGTGCATAAATTACGACTCTCGACTGGCCACACACTGTGATTACGATGCTTTAGTTATGGAATCGGTATCGACCTCATTTCGCGAACGGTTAACTGATTCCGAACAAATTCCAGTGGAAAATGGAAAGTCGGAGAAACCTACTGAAGAAAGGAACACCACTTGAACTTTTGAAAATGTTTTTGAGAGTGCTGGAAATAGCAATCAAACAATTTTCAAAAATTAGATGCCATTTTCACTTCAAATTGGACACTTTTCACGTCAAAATGGAAAATTCTGAGCAAACGTGATACTTCTGAAATGAAAATGAACGTTTTCCAAATCGAAACGAGCTCCTTACACGTAAATTACAGACTTTACAATACGATTAAACTAATTTTTTTCAAGGAAAGTTTAGTATACCTTGCTTCGAAAATTTTAGCTTAACCTGCTTTGTGAGTATAAGAATTTTATTAAAATTTTATTTTTTGAAAAAAATAACAAACTAAATTTTGTTTTAAAGCCAACAAGGCAGCAATGGCGCATTAAAAAGAGGTAGCGCCAAGTGTTTGATTCGCTCGTCACAAATTTGTTTTGATTGATAGTGTAAATGCAGTCTACCTAAGGCATCGAAGTGAGTATATACATATGTCTTCTTTCCAATATTTTTGCTGCACCGTTTACAGGTGGAAAACTCCATGCAAACAAAAACTTTGCTATTAAACGTATAGCAGTCGCGACCTCTTGGACGAGACCATGGCGCTATTTTTTAGTTACCGAAAAAAAAATGGTCGCTATCCTGTTCTTCAAAACGAGCTTTAAACCGTTATTTTTTGTCATGAAATGAGACATTATAAATGTTGAAACAGTTTTCAGTTATTCGGTCGGTGAATTAAAACTTCGAAGAAATCATACTTAAGATTTCCTCGAACAAAAAGTTATTCGAACCATTCTGGAGGGTCTCTAGTTTAACACTGATTTAGCTCATTTTGATTTGGATGATGTTAAGATTGATTTCAAAAGCGTTAGGCTTGTTTAGAAGAGTGCCCAATTTGACGTGACAGTGGTATTTATAGAAATGAAAAAATTAGGGTCAAAACCACGAAGAAGAGCAACACATTAAAATGTGTCGTGTTCACTTTTGCTTACTCCGTCCAAGGTTCTGTTGCCAAACTTTCCTGAGGAGGATAAAGCACTAACTTTTACATCGAGTGGCCAACGAAGATCGTTGTATTTGCCAAATAAAGGGTAAAGGATAAAGGACGGCGTTATTCAATCCTCTTTGGGAGGCGCCACGCATTCTACTTCTGCGGGATGTCGTGGAGGCGAGTTAAATGCGTATTTGGCCATACAATGACTTGCGGTGGCCAGCCGATGAACAAGTCAGCGCTTTATCCTTCCCATACAAGTCTGGTACCAAATCACCTACCCTGGAGGATGGAAGGCTTGGTTGGCCTGGGCGGGAAATCCGAACCAGGAACCTGGTATCGGGTGCACGCGACAGTCGCACCTCCTCCGACTGCGCTCCACGCCCCCATTTGCCAAATACGCATCTCAATTGCCTCCACTGCATTCCACTTAAGTAAAATGCATGGCGCATCCTAAAATGGGGACGATTTACACCGGCCTTTATCCTTTTCTCAAGGATTTATGTGGTGTCGTCTGTAAAGTTAAGAATAAACCCAAAATTAAACTCAATCCTGCTCATCTCTGGTCAATCAGGAGCAAATATCCTGTGGAGGTAATTATCACCAACGAGTAAAGAAGTCCTCGTGCCAGACAAAATGTTGGTCACAGACCACAATTATTAGAATTTATTGAGCTTTTTTGATATAATCGGATAGAGCGCTCGACGATGACCCCAAGTATGCGGTTGATTTATTTTTCTCTTTATGAAAGCCTCACTGAGAAGCTGCAAAAAGGCTTTTTTTGCGTTTTTTCTCCCGAAGACCAAAAAAGGACCACTACTGAACTTTTGCTTCTATTCTCCTTCCTTATATCCCTTTCCAGGATGATTTTTCCAGTATTGCCCTGTAGAAGCGAACAACATCGTTTCTGCCCCAGAACACCACCGATCGATTGTGGCCCGTTCAGATATGATACTGGCGAACTAGCTATCTTTCACCCCACTCCAGCCGTCATTCTCCTTCTATCGAATTTAAGCATCATTGTCTTTTGTTCTCATCCTTCATACTAGGTTTTCAAGCTTGAAGTAGAATGCCACAAATAGCGGATCTGTGAGAGCAAACCTCTCTCAGAAAGGCAGAAATTCGATATTTTTCTATTTCCTATTTTTCTGGCTCGCATTGCATTCATTCCCGTCAATTCTGTTGTCTTACTATATTTATAGTTACCGGATTCGTCTTTCCTCTGTTTACCTGTCCAGCCGTCCGTCCGTCACAACGAGGTAGTGACGGGAGGAAGGGCTCAGCATCTCAATCGCAATTATCGATCTCTGATCAGGGTAAAATTTCATGGTGGAAATCACAGAAATATGAGGAATAACATGGTGACTGACGGAATCGTTTCTCAACAAGTAAACATTAACGATCTTGCAACTACTATCGATCGATTTTATCAAAATTGATCTAGAGATGATCACATAAAATGAACCACAATGAACCACACAAATACGGGGATTCACTGAACGACAGCTTGGTTCCTGCCTGGTTTTCAAAGAAGCCAATTTTTTAGCTGAACAATTAAGATAGGAGGACAGACTTCACAACAAGTAGGCAGATGTTTATATTGGCCGAGCATAATCGATTGGCTTTATCGACTTTTTTCGGAGGTGATCGGATGAGATGGAGATCATGAGAATATATTCGGCAGTGGGTTAGGTGCTGAAACAAGCAAGTAATAGATACCACCACAAGCGAAAGCTCCCGCCAGCATGTTTTCTGACGCAAGCGATCTATCCAGAAACTTTGGTGTGAGTAGTTATTTTAGTAGCTGCTGCCTTTACTAGCTTGAAAACGATCTCTTGGGTGGTTTCGTGGTTTCGTCAAGCTTTAGCAACATCGGTTTGGAGCTTTACTAACTCCATGCTCCTCTTTATGAGTTGAGAGGATACCTTCTTTGACGCAGTGACTGACAAGGAGAGCCCTTAGAGTGGCGGTGAGATTTTTCGATGCAATTTTTACAGGATGAATGGTCCTGCGTGGGGAGTCCAAAACCGTAGTTAATTTCTTCGGAATGCTCCCACTGTGTTCGAAAAAACGCGTGTGGAAGCGTGAGCGCGAAGATCATCACGCCCTGCTGCCAACTAATGGAATGTGGTCGAATGACGCAGTGGGTAGCGACGTCGCCTCACGGCAGCACCGAAGGGGTTTTTCGGTTCAACCCCCGATGTCGCCATAGTTTCTCCACACATCGGGTCGTCATTATTATGTGCTTGCGTGATCACAGGAGTCAATTTGTACACGCTGCACATGCTTTTGGTAAGTGTTTAGTGTTTACCAATATCAAACCAAATCCATGGCCTATCCCGTGAAGAGCATGTATTTGTGTACACTTACGGTATCGTTGTTGATATGACACAGTGCAAATACGGTCCACTGAGAGATAACTCGAATGAAAGCAGAAAAGCATTTACTTACTAAAAGCATTAATCGTGTACAAATTGACTCCTGTGGCCACACAAGCACATAATAATAACGAGCCGATGTGTGCAAAAACTATGGCGATACCGAGGTTCGAACCACAAAACTCACTCAGTGCGGCCGAGAGACGGCATCACTATCCACTGCGCCAGTCGACCACATTCGAAAAGACGTGACGGACTTCGCGCTCACGCTTCCACACACTTTCTTCGACCGCAGAAGAGCATTCCGAAAAAAAATAACTACGGTTTTGGACTCCCCACACGGGGCCCTACGTCCTGTAAAAATTGCATCGCAAAAGCTCACCGCTACTCTGGAGGCTCTCCTTGTGCGAGAATACGTGAATCGTCAACCCCTTTCTGAAACCTTACCAGAGAAGCAATTGTGCTTGTTACTTTTAGTGATCCTGTTAATTAATCGTGCCTTTAAACGTATGCAAGCTTAACCTGTACCTTTGAATTGCAGCAGCTTCTGCCCCTGCAGATTATGCTTAACCATGATCGACAATTCCGCCTGAGTATTGTGAACGACTTCCCATCATTTCTGATCCCATTCTCTTTGTTAGATTTGAGTGTGGATTTACTATTGCACCGAGTTACTACTATTACCATTACACCAAACTCATGGTAACGAAGGATTTTCAGGTGATGAAGAGAGCAATTCGTCTAATAAACGAATGTGCCAGGCCTTACGTATTCGGCATGATTCACGTGCCGGCGTTGCCAGGGTAGTTCTTCCTAAAACAAATTCCGTTCACTAAGCATTCCTGCTTTTATTTTTATTTATTTTTATTTTAGGACACCAATGAACAAGCTGTCCATGCCCGAGATCTTGAGCATCGTTAGGAAAGAGACGCAGATTTATGCAGCTGCAAAAGTGGTAACTGTTTGAAAAGTTAAGCCCATACGTCTTGGTTGTGAGACTGAAGTGACACTGTCTTCCTGATTTTGAGGGAATAGGATAGTCAAGACCTGCTGAGGCTATTTTGTACCCTAGATACCCTTCTCGGGTGCGTGATGGCGCAGTCAGTGGAGGCGCCAGCCGTCGCTTTTTCCCGATTCCAGATTTTTGTTTCGGACTTCACGCCAACACCGGCTAAGTCTTTCATTTTCCACGGTTAGTAAATTGGCGCCAGACTTATGTGAGAAGGACAAAGAGCTGAGTACGACTAGCCACCACACTTCATTGCCTACGGCAAAAACGCATTCAAATTTCCGACAATTTTTCAGTCTCGTACAACTCGCCGGAACAGAGTAGAGCAAAATCTAGGTAGGGAGGTTAAAACTGTACGATAGAGTGTTCCAAATACTTCGAAACATCCTTCAAGGATTTCGATTTGCAGTAAGAAGATAGTAGCGCAGTGGACATGCTTTCGCCTACTCGACTGACACTGTGGTTTCCATATGCATTGTTCTCGGCGCACTCTAAGAGCATTCCTGGCATGGCAGAGCACTGACAACATACGCTATGCTTGCTTTTATTCTGAAAATATGCACGTCCTGGTAAATAAGCTGCTCCAGTCGTAAAAGGCCTGTTCAGTCATTTTCTGGGACACCCACGGAGAAAATGTGACGCTCTCGTAGAGCTGTATAAAAGTTTGTGTAGATCTTAAAGAGAGTGATCGAATGGTCTCAACCTTTTGTCAAAAACACCTAAAACTAAGGGAATTATAAGCAAGCGACGGTTTTCTATGGATTAATCCCTCGCAAACCGTTTCTTTTTACCGTTCGACTCAAGCTGTATTGTACATAGAAGTAGAATGCGAGGCGCATCCGAGAAGAAATTGATTAACGCCGCCCTTTATCTACTGTTCTTTCCTTCTTAGTGGTTTCCTGCTTTTGGAGTCGTAAGTGAGCGCTTAGATAATGGTAATCGTTAGTTAGTCCTGTTGTGAGATGCGTCACGCGTTCTACTTCAGGCAGGGGGAGATATTTCAAACGAATATTTGGCCTATACCGTGAAGTGCTGCAGCCATTTGATGATGAAGTCATTTAGCTTTTATAAGACTCTTAGTAGACAGGTCTGTTAACATTTTACCACCCATCATCCACTCGGAGGGTAATGAAGGCCTAGTTTGGCCTGGGCGGGGCTTGAACCATGGTTTGATTTTAGGTGCTAATGATAGCCGCGGGCGCGTGTAGCGCAGTCGGAGGAGGCGCGACTGTCGCGTGCACCCGATACCAGGTTCCTGGTTCGGATTTCCCGCCCAGGCCAACCAAGCCTTCCATCCCTCCGAGGTCGGTGAATTGGTACCAGACTTGTCTGGGAAGGATAAAGCGCTGACTTGTTCATCGGTTGGCCACCGCAAGTCATTGTATGGCCAAATACGCATTCATGTCGCCTCCACGAGATCCCGTAGAAGTAGAATGCGCTGGCGCATCCCAGAAGGGATTGATTAACGCCGTCCTTTATCCTTTTTTTTTCCTTTAATGATAGCCGGCGCCTTCTCTGACTGCGCTCCAAGTTCCTTGCCAATCCATGTAATAATTGTATTGCAATAATGGTAGAAAAGCTAAACAGCAACTCCAGCACTAAGTATTACGTGTTTCCTGCTTTCAGGACGGTCTGATTGTGGAAAATATGCACGACATACCTTATGTGAAAAGCCCTGTTGGTCCTGAGATCACGTCTACGATGACAATGGCATGCCAGAGTTAGTGAAGCTTACAAATCAAATTCTTCTAATGTACGTTCAGCTACAGTAATATCGGAAGACCCTTTAAGTGGTCACAAATACTCTTGGTAAGCAGCGAGATGCGATGATTCTTGGAGTACAGATCTTGGCCGCTGCGAATAAAGAGGCCGTCGCTGTTGCTCACTGTACAGGTAGGAGTTTCTCTCCACGTTATGCTCTTCTTCCTTCATTATCATATATTTGTTATATCTTTTTTATATTTTATAACAGTGCGAGGGAAAAAAGGGTAAGGGGAAGTGCGTGCTTCTGACCGGAAACCATTGGAAATTGGGTGGGAAATGTGAGAGTTTATAGGAGGGGATTGGCGAGGGAAAGGCAGTGAATGAACGAGGAAATCTGGTGAGACCGAAGAGACGACTTTTGCCGTTCATTCCTAGCAAAGGTGAGCCTAGCAGGGAGAGAGTGCTGACTATGCTGGGACGAGAGGGCGCAGAGAAGGCTAGAGTTTTCTCCGATGCTCATGCCTAGAGGCTCCGTATGAAAGCGTGTGCCGGCACTTCACTACGGCGAAGAGCTTCAATGAGCACATATAGCCTGCTATTTCTGCTTCCTAACGCGTGGTGGCGCTGCCGGATTAGGTGCCGGCTGTCGTGTGCACCCGATAGCGTCTTCCTGGTTCGGATTTCCGCCCAGGCCAACCAAGCCTTCCATTCTTCTGGGACCGGTGTAATGCAGCAAACTTTCTGAAAAGGATAAAATACTGACTCGTTCATCGAATGACCACCGCTTGTCACTGTATGGGTCATATAAAACAATGAAGAATAAAGGATGGCGTTAATCACTCCCTTTTTGGGCGCGCCGCGCGCTCTACTCCTCTTGGATCTCGTGGAGGGTAACTAAATCCTTAGAGAATGACTTGCGATGGCTTTGTCGACGCCTCCTCTAACTTCGCTAACACCTACCCTTGTAAGCAAAATACGCATTCAGGTTGCATCCATGATAGTTCATAGATTTAAATGCGTGGCGTACCCCACAAAGCAATTGATTAACGTCAACCTTTATCATTTGTCCTTCAGTCCTTCAAATTCGCAACGATTCTTGTCTTTCAAATTCGCAACGACTAGTGTCCTACAAGCTCGTTCAGGATTCGATTTGGTGCGAGCAGAGTGTTTCGTGTTTTCGCACGTTGCCGACGAGGGTTGGATGGATGGATGCGCCGGTGAACTGCTCCGATATCGTCGCTCCATCGGCGCCGATTCTGTAGCGGTTGTCACCGACGTCAAGAAGAAACACTCGTGAGAAGCACACAGTCTGTCTCTATGATGTAGGTGACTCGCTTCCTCGTAATGCTCGATCCGTTCCAGTTCGCACGCCATCACCTCAGACTTGTCAATTGGTGACGTTGCAGAAGGAGCTGAATTCTTCCTGGCAGACGGAGTAGTCGTGACGGGGCGATGTACAGGACAGGCAGCGGACTTCAATGATCTCGAAGGTGTGCTCGCTGAATTTGATGATTTCCTAATTTCCAAGGAGCAGAAAATGGTGTTGAAAAATGTTGTCCTTGTTCGCATTTTTTGCTCCCATTCATAGACACTCTCTTTGCGCCCTGTTGATATTTTATTCGCCGCACATCATAATGAAAATTAGAAATATCGATTAGGCAGCGCGGCTCAATCGATACTGGTAATGACGCGCCGCGTGGCGAATAGAATGTAAACGGGGTCATGAGGAGAAATGAGCATGCGACCAGCGTCCCGAAACAAGTAAACGTGAAGACGTATATCGTGATTCAGGCAGGTGATAGAAGACTCCGGAGTTCCTAGCCTCGTCGACCCTCAAGGATCAGGGACGCTGTCGCATGGGGAAAGTCACCTAAAATTAAGTGGGCCGGCGTCGCGTACACACTAAACGACCCCTAAAAGTCTATTCATAGTCCGCAACGGAAGCGACAAAAGCGACTGGTCGCCCGAACACGGAATGCGTATCGATTTTTTAGAGGCGACGCTCTAAATTAATCGATTCGCATGCTTTGTATGAGCGATTCAGTCGTCCCCGTCGGTCCTGTCGCGGCCTACAAACAGACCCTGGACGTCCACAATTGACGATATGGAAGTCATCGATACATGTCTGCCTATTCTAGAAGTTCGTAAGAGCTGTTCGTTGCCAGTGTTCGTAGGCTCCGGCGTCAGCATCTCAAATGTTCACCAGTTCTCCGCTGCTGACGCTCTGATAGTCGGGTCGGAGTTCAAGAAGGGAGGGAAATGGAAGAACGAACTCGAAGCGGAACGAGTGAAATTGTTTATGAACAGAATAAATACACTTGTATAGGATATACCACGAATTCAGTCACGACTTAGCATATGTGTATGAATCAAACGACGAATAAAGATGTCAGGTGTTCGGGTCAGCAGAATTTCGCACAGACTTTTCGTGGATCGATTCGTGCCTTCACGTATTTGATGATTTCCGGTAGTTCGGACTTGACGATGTCCTCGCAGAGACTCTCCTTGTGCTGGTCGTCTTTGAAAATTCGTCGGCACACTTTGTCCAGCACTTGTTCCACTGTCGGCTAAAATGGGAAGGGTTATCATCGCCGGTAAGAAATTATATTCAGGTAGAAAAGGTAGAAAATTAAGGAAGACACTCACTACATGATCAAGTATCATCACTCGTGTGAACTGAACCACATCTCTGCAAACAGGGCAAGCGCATCCGAGTTTGTTGCCGACCTAGAACACGATTTTTTTAAATTCTAGTCGACTTCAAATTTTTATTTATTTTTAGTTTTTAAAAAATCCTATGTTTGAAGGAACCTCCTATGCAGCACAAATTTTAAAAAATGTTAACTTTGCTCTCCACAGATCTCGCATCTCAAATTCGATTACGCCGGATAACAAAAGATTGTCTGATGATGAAGTTTAATATTTTCGTAACCTGTTTTTCTAATTATTACTATGGTTACTTGGGTTTATTTATTTATGTCAATCACGGAAGGACAAAAGGGAGGGCGTTCTACACGTCATATTTAGCGGAATAGTTGCAGAGCTGTACAGAAACGGAATTTGTTCACAGCGCATTCTTCGTCAGCCGATTCCGAAAGCGTTCGAATACAAAATGCACTGATCTCAAAAGTATTGCCTATTCTATTATAGCATTGTTCATTTTTAATCATTTTACAACCTAATGTGCATTGGAGGTGCGTAGTAGCGCAGCTGGAGGATACCTCGGCTGTCGCTAACACCTCACTATCAGATTCTTGGTTCGGGCACGGTCCACGCCAACCTGATCAAATTCTCACTTAAACCATCTCCGTGTTATCCAGTAAAAGTATAATGCATGGCGCATTCCAGAGGTGTATTGTATAAGGCCGACTTTTATCCCTTATCCAAAATGTGGGTTAATCTTTCTATTTATTGTGGCCGTAAGTACCTTTGCATTATTCTCTTTCTTTTTGCACTCAAAGATTGTTAGATCTAGAGTGCATTGTAGAAAAATAAAGTGCCTTTAAATTGCAGAATGTAGCCATGTCGCCCTTCAATTTCCGCATTTCAAAAGTCTAGAGGTATTATATACTTGATCATGATAAGGAAAGTAGTGTAGCGTACAAAGAAGGCGATTTCTTCTACCTGACATTCAGGATAATTCAATTTCGGGGAGTTTATTTAAAACGATGGATCACAGCTGATGCAGGCGAAGATGGCCCTGAAATTTCTAGCGGTCTACCGTGAGTGGATGTAGTTGATAACAGCGTAAGGGCCCATTTATACTTCGACGGAGAGCGAGGCGACGCTACGTATTGAGGCCACATTGATCGAGTGACGCGATTAATCGATTTGGCCACTATACATACCATCGCGTCGCTCGGGTTCAGAAGTATTAGGTTGGCAACTAATTTCGTGGACTCTCAAGCGCCTTCAACAAAAGTGTTCATAAACAAATAACAAATAACAGTTGTCAACCAAAGTAAGATCTGTTGGAACGTGGGACTGCTTCCCATTTATCAGCTACCTGGCCCTTCCCACAGCTGTAGAATTCTTGTGCTTTTGCAGCCAAGAATCCTTGGAGGTGCATTTTGACATGGTCCACATTAATAAGTCGTCCTCCAACCAAGAAGTGCTGCAGCGGGCTGTAAAGGTGCTAGTCATTTCGCGCACGGACTGTGCTGTAAGGTGGGTGAGTTACACGCTCCCAGCTAAGGTCTTCGATTTTTTGAAGCTCCCGATTCGTAACGTGTGATCTGGCGTAATCTTGCTGATAAATAATTCCGCTCCTGAAAATCTGTCTGAACCGATTCATAATACAAACGTGGCTTAAGGCCTTTGTCATACCATCGCTCACCCTGAGCGACGCCTAATGATATGCTCCCATATCGATCGGGCGGCGCGATGGGATCGATATGGGTGCATATCATTAGACGTCGCTCGGGGTGAGCGGTGGTATGACAAAGGCCTAAGGCGACAGTAATTGCCTAGAAAGGCCACGCTGCAAATACTGTGCATCAACCTGCTTGAGAACGCTGTTGTCCAACATCTTGCTGTACTATCGTAAAAGAATGGGCGCAAATCCGTAGCTAAGGATTTCATATTACAAGTCGTTGCCCTTCCACTTCATCAAAAGTTCACCCACGGTTGACCGCTAGGAGTTTCAGAGTTACCCTGTCACGGTTGTGATCTACCTTCCTACATGATCGCCCCATTTCAGTTTTACAGTTGTTATTTATGCCCTCTCCAAGAACGTCTATAAGTAGCTTGCATAGATATTTAGACAGAAAGACGATCACTTTTAAAGCCCGAGGTGGCCAGCGGAATGCTGGATTTTCTTGACCTTAGGCATCCAGGATATCCTTCTTCAAGAGGGTAGAAGGGCAGCTACTCGTCGAATGAAATTCGCCGATAGATGGCAGGGTTTTCACCCAATGGTGACCGAATTTCCTCCGATAGTTCAACAGGATTTTGTACAAGAGCGTCCCCAATTTGCTTCACGTGTAACATTTGTAATGTAATATCTCTACCGAATCCAGCCTTTGGCGTTAAAATGGAATGATGTACTGTTTTGCTTTCGAATTTTCAGTAGTAAATTTAGAAACAATGATGTGGTACTCAGTGACAATTTAGTAGAATTTCGGACAAGGAGACTCATGAGCATGTCAAAACAAATTAAAACTTTATAAAAATGAATGCATAAGATTCCAATGAAGTGGAAGGAATGTAGAAAAAGCAAGAGCATGACCCACCTTTAGACAGTCATCCTTACTCGCCTTCACCGCTCCGTCTGCCTTCTGTTTCAATTTGCCACTGTCTCCCTGAGTTCTTTCGTTCAGTGCGTTCACGAATAGAGCTGTCAAGTAGCGTATGATCAGACTGATGCTTATTTGCTCGTTAAATGACGAAATTTCGACTAAAACTCACCACATATGACAAGCAGTGCAACCGCTCGGGACATTGTCTGCAGTGAGAACTGGATTTTCGCCTTCATATTTCCACGGAACTATGCTGACCCACATCCACGCCAACCGAAAGCGGTCACTGAACCTCGGAAGAGAGAATACACGTTCGCCGACGGATGAAGAAAAATCGCCATACGCGGTGGCGTGTGTCGAACGTTGCTGAGATTTTTGGGAAAATCAGAGATCCAACTAGCAAGCGGGTAGCTCAGCTGAGCGATTCTTGAAGGAATATATGAATAAGATCGTTTCATCAGTCGTCCCAGAACGTTTCGGAAACAAAATCGTACTGTATGTAGAACAGCTACGCAGCGTCGGTCTGCCAGTCCGTTTGTCCGTCCGTCACACTGGCACTATCACCGAAACAATGGTCACATCTTTGGATCGATCGACATTGATGAACTATGCTCAGGATTAACATTCCAAGCTGCGATTCGTGGAAAGATGATGGGGAATGAACAGGCTTCACCACACTTAGACTGCATTCGACTGATCTCATCGATGTTTGTTCTTTGGAATTCATCGTTTTAGAAGGGGCGCGGTTAAATTGTTTGCAGCAGACTCTGATGTATTAGGTTGCCCCATAAACCCCCACCCTTCTGTTCAACGATTCATTGCGGATCTCGCCGGCAGTCTCTTGCATAGCGCTATACAGCATTCAAAATAGAATGATTTACTTTATCGGATCATGTATTGCATTTCTTTTTTCATCCTGAATTTTGTCAATTTTTAGGTCGTTAAAGTGAAAAGTGAAAAAGTGGCCATCTGCGCAATTGCTCCCTCCGCTTGGGTTTGGAATTTTTTATAGCAAATATTATTTATATTTTTTATTTATATTTTTATATAGAAGACAATGTTCTGTATTACAAGAACACGTGTTGGTCCTATTTGCTCACTTGCCCTTTATTGATTTTTAGGATAAGGATAAGGATAAAGGACGGCGTTACTCAATCCCTTCTGGGATGCGCCAGCACATTCTACTTCTACGGGATCTCGTGGAGGCGACATGAATGCGTATTTGGCCATACAATGACTTGCGGTGGCCAGCCGATGAACAAGTCAGCGCTTTATCCTTCCCAGACAAGTCTGGTACCAATTCACCGACCCCGGAGGGATGGAAGGCTTGGTTAGCCTGGGCGGGAAATCCAAACCAGGAACAGTCGCGCCTCCTCCGACTGCGCTACACGCGCCTATTGATTTTTAGGCCATCAAATTGGGACGTCCGAAGGAGAAGATTTATCTTTACCGACAGCTCCTGCTCTGTGGTTGGACTTTTTTGCTCGGTGTTATATGTCGGTCGAAAGAGAATGTCCTGCTCTAAAAGAATTTGTGTCGCGCTTATTGGCTCATGCTGATTTCTGTCGAATTTCAACAAAATTCCAAAAAGAGAAAAATCACCGTCACCAACAACTCCTTCTCCTTGTTCAGTTGTTGATATTCGACAGAAATCAGCATGAGCCAATAAACACGACACAAATTCTTATTCAGCAAGACATCCTCTTCCAAACGTCATATAACACCATGCAAAAAAGTCCAACCACAGAATCGAGCTGTCGGTAAAATTTGGACGGAAAAGTCGGACGTCCCAATTTGATGACCTAAAAATCAATAAAGGACAAATGAGCAAATAGGACCAACACGTATTCCTGTAGCACAGAACATTGTCTTCCAAACGCTATGAAAACTGCTCAAAAAATCCAAACTTAAGCGCAGATGGTCACTTTTTCACTGTTCATTTTAACGACCTAAACATTCACAAAATTCAAGATAAAAAAGGAAATGCAATACAGGTTCTGATAGAGCAACTCATTCTCTTTCGAAAGCTATGCAGCGTTATGCAAGAGACCGCGGGCGAAATCCGCAATGAATCGTTGAAAAAAACGTCGGGGACTTACATATGGGACAACCTAATACTTATGTAGGAAGGAGGAACAACGAATGTCATTATTCAAGCACTGCATGCGAAGAACACTATTTATTTCCAAACTATCAAGCGTACTGCAGACGAGCGGATGGAGAGGTAGAGATGGCTTCATAGAAACCGCCAGAAATTTCCGATCGCTCTTTCCTCCGTCACCACATTTATATTCGCCCTATTGTAATTAGCTATACCTCATCTTAATTACGTGCGATCAAACAGCGCCGATGGTGTAAGGCGAACATCACTGCCCGGAAAGCAGAAGATGCGGGCTCGAGTCCCGCCTGGCGCAAGTCTTTTGATCGCAACAAAACATCCTGTAACAGCATATAGCCTCTCTACCAGCCGCTCCAGGCTTAAGGAAATGTGTTAAAGCATTGTTACTCATCTTAATTATTCGTATTACATCTTAATTATTAATAAAGGATAAAGGATAAAGGACGGCGTTATCCAATCCCTTTTGGGATGCGCCAGCGCATCCTACTTCTACGGGATGCCGTGGAGGCGACATGAATGCGTATTTGGCCATACAATGACTTGCGGTGGCCAGCCGATGAACAAGTCAACGCTTCATCCTTCCCAGACAAGTCTGGTACCAATTCACCGACCCGGAAGGGATGGAAGGCTTGGTTGGCCTGGGCGGGAAATCCGAACCATAAACCTGGTACTGGTGCACGCGACAGTCGCGCCTCCTCCGACTGCGCTACACGCGCCCCGTGGTAAAATGGATGCCGGAAACGGCGTCACTTGGCCAGTCATTGTTTCGACATGTTAGTAACAGTTTCAGTCGCTTAATCAGCTTTGAAGGTTCCGAAGTCATCAAATCTCTCACGTCAGAAATCAAGGAAAACCAACGCTCTAGCACCCGGGCGACTCCTCTCCAAGGCGAGTTTTTGAGCTGAGCCTATTTTTTAGCACGATTTCGTCGCTGTACAGCACTACTCTAGCCGACACAACTGATTCTTATTGCTCAACAAATAATGATTCACTCAAAGGTATGCATAGCCTAACACATACTGAAAACACGTCGCAAAACAGGGGGAAAATAGGGAGGAAAAGTCGTCGTAACAAGAGTGCACCCCACCCATAACACGCACTGCGCCGAATAACAAACAGACACACTACTAGTAACACAGTAACACAATGGCAGTTGTAACAGTTACAAGCAGTTCAAGAAACATCATTTTCTTTCCAAACTCATTTGGCACATTTTTGTCACTGGAAGAGTTAGTATCCCGTCCTTCCTTCACAACAACAGCAGATTTATTCTGAAGAGATCTCCACATCAGACTGTTAGCATGAAAAAATTTAAAAATGAAAGTGAAAAAATGATGATAGAAATTAATAAAAATCTGATGTCTGTCACTCATGCAATGTAATAATGAAAAATGTATTACAATGTGTTACAATGGGAAAAGAAAAAGAAAACGTATATGACCCTCCCCCGAGCCACTTAGCGCCTCTAAATGAGCATAATAAGGCCTTAACATGAGAGACAAAGGAGAGTGAAGGTATGAGATGTGCAAGATAAAGTTCGGACAGCTTTAGATTAATCGTTCTCCACCGGCAGTACGAAAAAGGAGTCAGGGGACATATCAAAATGATAGAACTACATCCTTAAATTCTGCCTGGAGAGTCAAACTAGTCCTAGAGGATCCGATGCCTTAAACCGCCACACTTGAAGCTAACATAGACGGCTGTCGCGTCGTACAAAACTGTGAAGTGCAAAATACGAGATGAAATGACCAACGAGCAGGAAATGAGGAAAACCGGAAACTACTCGGCGTTGTCCGTTGCACAGGCACAGCAACATCCAGCCTAAATGTGCATTCTACAGCCTTCTTGACCTGCTTCTAGAGTCCTGCGTGGCATGTTGTTCGCACACCTGAAGATAATAACTGATTTTATCAAATCTGTCTACTAAACTAAGCGAGTACGGAAGGGTTTATGCCCATACGGTCGTATCCCAGAGTTTCAGAAGGCTGCCGGCAGGGAAGTGGATATTAGTGTTGGGCGCTATGTGACAACGGAGGGGTTGGTGAAATTCAAAAAAATATATATGCCTAGGTAGACATTTATGTAAGCAATACAAAACCACTTACCATTTAACCGGAATGGTCCTCCATGTTGCTTGGGGGGGGGGGTCGTCCGAGTAACTTAAAGCCTGAGGAGAGATACTCCTCTTTTTAATTTGCTTCCAAATTTTTGGCAAGGGAAGGGACTCCGGGGTGTAGGCAATTTAAACACGGGTGCGTAACAGGGCCACACCCCGGAGTCCCTTCCCTTGCCCAAATCTGAATCAACCCTCGCTCTCATCCCCCTCGGCGCGCCTCCTCTTCCTCCCGAATCCGCCACCCTCGCTCTCACCCCCTCGGCGCGCCTCCCCCTCCCCCTCCCTCCCACATCATACACAAATATAAAAAAAACCTCTAAAAAACTCTAGACCAAAAACATAAAAACTCACCGCGGCCGTGCAACGCGTGCGCCCGCCTATTGGTTGCGGGGCCACTCGCCCCCGCGAGCGCGGTTCCGAACGTGGTAGGTTAGACTCCAGACGGAAGAGTCCGGCCTTTTCTGTGCTCTCCTCCGCTGTCGCGGAGGAGAGCACAGATTGGGCTAGGGAAGGGACTCCGGGGTGTGGCGAGTCACCAGACGCGAAACAAAGCAGGGCTCGTGCGCCGAGACTGCGGTCGCGGGGGGCGAGATGCCCGGAGACCGGTGAAGTGGACCGCTTGGAATGGTTTTCGTCGCGCCGTCTCGCGCACTCCACGCCTCCGTTCTCTCTCCTCGTGCAATATCATCTTCGCTGCAGGACCCACGTCCGATAGTAGGAGCACGCCCTTTAAATTGCCCGCCGAAGTTCACGGCCGCGGTGTTTTTATGGGCTTTTTTTGTTTAGAGTTTTTTTTTTACTTGTGTATGATGTGGGAGCGAGGAAGGAGGGGTAGGCGTGCCGAGGGAGGTTGGAGCGAGGGGGGGGGGTGGATTTGGGAGGAAGGGGAGGCGCGCCGAGGGGGATGGAAGCGAGGGGGATTCAGATTTGGGCAAGGGAAGGGACTCCGGGGGTGTAGGCTATGTAAACACGGGTGCGTAACTCGGCCACACCCCGGAGTCCCTTCCCTTGCCCAAATCTGTGCTCTCCTCCGCGTCAGCGGAGGAGAGCGCAGAACAGATACTCGGACGACCCCCCCCCCAAGCAACATGGAGGACCATTCCGGTTAAATGGTAAGTGGTTTTGTATTGCTTACATAAATGTCTACCTAGGCATATATATTTTGTTGAATTTTGCTAACCCCTCCGTTGTCACATAGCGCCTAGTGTTGATGACAGTCAGCTAGCTGTAAGCGAACTGAACATCAAGCTGGTGCAGACTCTGCTTTGAATGGCTGGCATCTCCCAGCAACACCTCTTCTAAGGACTGGTCATACTTCGCGAGTGCAGCGACAAGAGCGATGAGAGCGACGGCAGCGCTCGGAAAGTATGAACAGGCGAAAACAGCGACAGAAGCGACAACAGCGACTGAAGCGACTGGGGCGACGGATGTAGTGTGGTGTACGTAAATAATTACACAGTCTACACTCCGTCCGTCGCTCCAGTCGCTCCTGTCGCTTCCGTCGCCAGCGCGAAGTTTAAGGCCTATGCTATATTTCGACGACGGTGTTGTCGGCGACAGTGCTACGCGGGCTGCTACGCAGTGCGTAGCACTGTCGGGCCTAAGCAGGCAACAGCAGCGACGAGAGCGACAGCGATAGCGCTCGAGTATGAACAGATTTCGGCGGCGGTCGCTTGGTCTTAATCGATTTGCATGTTTTGCATGGCGACGAGTCGCTCTTGTCACGAAGCATGAACAGTTCCTTACACTCGCCTGGGCGTAATCCCCCTATGTTCCACAAAAGACGCTTAAGATTTTGGAAAGTTCATCAATACATCTATATAAGCATCGGTGCTTCATCAATAAATCTATATAAGCATCGGCGCAAGTCTATAGCTGGGAGGTCCCTGTTCGCCTCCAACCTGTTTCTTCCAAAAAGTGGTTGTATTAGCACAGCCTACCCAAAGTTCTTAACATCTCCGTTTCAAAGCTGTGCAAATTCCACGAATGCTGTGAACGTGAAGGAGAGCGGACTCCCGCTTTAAAGGCCCCCACAGAGTTCTGCGGCAGCGCCGCGGCCCTATGCTTAACCATAGGGCAGAGACGCAGAGCTCGCCGCCGGCTGCGTCCCTGCCCTATCCTTAACCATAGCGGCGAGCGGCGTTGCCGCAGAACTCTGTGGGGGCCTTAAGCTTCCATTAAGGCATCACTTGAGTCAATCTTAACTAAGTTCATCGGCTTACCTTAATCAAGGTCTGTAGAGATTTTAATTTCCGATGATTCAGGCTTGATACAGCGCTCGCGAACAGTTCCGGTTCGAAGTGTTTGAGCTCTGCATAGCATAAATGTAAGGATGAAGAAGCTCTTACTGTCAAGGGACTTACCATCAATTGTCTCTTTGAAGTATACAAAAATGTCTAACGCATCCGCTTTATCAAGGAATGTTTCAAATTTCTCGGTGACACTTTCCTGAACAAATTTGGACAAAATTAGTGCGGTCGCAGTGCGCTGAAGGAGGAAGAAACCAACGTTGATATAACCGGCATCTTCCTCGTCATCATCGGAGAAACTGTCCATGTGGTCATCGCTCTCCATGTGGTCATCGCTCCCAACGTCGATATAACCGGCATCTTCCTCGTCATCATCGGAGAAACTGTCCATGTGGTCATCGCTCTCCATGTGGTCATCGCTCTCCGACCGCATATCTGAACTGAAGCTTCAGAAAGTGAAAAACAAACGAATGAATATGAGCAACAACGACCTGTATCGAGATCCTTCGTACGGATACCAGATTGTATCTTCATCACTCGTTGCAGGCCTCCAAAAATAAATATGCATACTTCGATGATCTAAACGTAGAGTGCTATATTCGTACTGAGGAGAGACTTGCTTCCAACGCTCATGTTCTTGAATACACTGACATCACTACCTCGTTGGTCTGATGCTGATGACCTTAACCTAAGCTGCGGTAGCCTACATTCAAGTAGTACAAAAAGTGGAAAAAGAGGCCAAGCACGATAAGAAGTTGCTGCGCCTTAAAATGCGTGCATGCGCTTCTTGTGATTTCAATATTTTCGTTTCAGGGCAAAAGTAGCTCCAAATAAACTGTTGGAAATCTGTGGCGAATGGACAGATCTTATAACGAGGAGCGAAACCATGTATGATCCAAGTTGTCCTAGTCTGCAAAGCGGTTCGCTCCTCCAAATGGAAGAAGCGATGTTCCGCCGTGTACCTTTCGTAGATTGTGGCTGACGATAGCAGGTCTCTCCGTCTCAGGAAGATTCAGGAAGTCGCAAATGCCAAGCAGAGCCATTTTCCTTAAAAAAAGGTGATCTCAAACTCCTACTCATCCAGTGCTCAATCTGCACTGTTCTCAGTTCATTATGACGACTAAAATCTGTAGTATACAAAAAGTAACCTGTTGTGAACTCCAGAAATATCCACATAGACAGATAATAGCTCATCACAAAGGTAGTCGAGAGGCTTTGGATGGCCTGGGACAAGGTAGGCATACAAGAGATCTTGACGTGTGCAGAAAGCTGCCACCACCACCTCAAAATTTGCAAATTCGTCATTGGACAGTAACACTGAATAGATGCTCACGCTTCCACATTACGACGCAATTTCTCGAGCACAAGGTATTCCCTTCACCTTTATAATTATGGAGTGTAGGAGCAACTTCTTAAAAAGAATTCTCGTTATATTAAATGCCCTTTTCACCTTGCTTAACAGCGCACTCCTAAGGGATCGTTTAGGTCTTGTTTAGTGTGCACGCGACGCGCGACGCGATTCAGAAGACGTGCTCAAGACGTCGTCCGACGTGCGGAGGGATTCAGATGACATGCTGAAGACGTCGTTCAACGTGCGTCGGGATTCAGAAGACGTACCGAAGACGTCGTCCAACGTGCATCGGGATTCAGAAGACGTGCCGAAGACGTCGTTCAACGTGCGTCGGGATTCAGAAGACGTGCCGAAGACGTCGTCCAACGTGCATGGCGAGCGGTAGACGTGCCGAACACGTCGGCAACCGTGCATGGCCAGCCGTAGACGTGCCGAACACGTCGGCAGCCGTGCATGGCGAGCCGTAGACGTGCTGAACACGTCGGCGGTACAAACTTCAGGCCTGGGGGTAATCGAGGTCGCTGAACACGAATCTGAAGTCGACCAATCGATATCGATCGATATTATCGATTTTTTGAGGATGACGTTCAAGTGGCGCGAAACTTCGACCTTGGGGTAATCGAGGTCGCTGAACACGAATCTGAAGTCGACCAATCGATATCGGTCGATATTATCGATTTTTTGAGGATCACGTTGAGGAAGATCAGCCGATCCATCTCAATTAACATAATGGTCAGAAGGCCTAGGGAAGAATAGGAAACCTGTAGCGGCCATGGCGTCCTATTCTCGGGGTTTGGGGGCGAAGCTCCCCAACCAGTCGTAGGCGGCCGCTAGGCCGCCGAACGACTGGTCGGAAGTATAAACGGAGCCTTAGTGTGCACGCGATGCGCGATGTGATGTAATAATAGGCTCCCATATCGATTAGTCGCATCGATCAATTTGGGAGCGTATCGAAGCATTCCACGGATCTCCGTCGATAGAGAGCTTTCGGGATCTCTTGTTAAGAGGGATCTCGGGCCGCTTGTCGCAGGGCCACGTGGCGCGTCCCCGGGTGGTGGATAGGGGAATTAAACTCGAACCAAATGCGACCGTGTACTGCCCAGAGACGCAGGTGGGATGCAGGGGATGGACTCCTTGCTCCTGCTGTGTCGGGTCGACGCGTTCTTTGTGCATGGGAGCGGCATGTTCATGAACAGTGTGCGTGGATGTGTCCGTGACTGTGCGGATTGTAACTGTGTCGGCCCGGCCAAAAGCTTGCACTCGGTAGACTGGGAGTACATCATAAGGCGATTCGAGGCTGCCTCAAAAGTCTCGCCCCGTCCCTTTGGGCAGTCTGGCTGGCTGCCCGGAGTTCTTCGCCCGCATGACAGAGCCTGACTAGCTACCCGTGTTGTATTGCAGCCAAACACAGCAGCACTAAAGGGCCTCATTCCCCTGACCCCGAAAGAGCCCCCATTTCTGCAGCGATGGGAAGGGCGAGTAAGGAGAGGCTGCTAAAATCTCAGGGCCTAAACCAGGCTGCGCAAACTGAGAAGGACTAGGATGACGATCTGTACTTACAACGCCCGCACGCTTGCATCGGAAGCATCCGTCGAGGACCTGATGATGCAAGCCAGGAAGATCAAGCACGACGTCATCGGACTGACCGAGACGAGAAGACACCACCCCCTACACGCCGCCTACGACTCCGGAGAAAAACTGTTCCTCGGAACATGCGACAGCAGGGGAGTAGGTGGCGTTGGTGCCCTCGTCAACACGCACTTGGCCATGAACATCGATTCGTACGAGTCTCTGACAACCCGAATCGGACGTCTGCGACTGAAGCGATGTGGCTCCGTGCCAGCTTTGACTGTGTCCTTCCACGTGGAGCTGGAGAAGTTTTATAAGGAAGATTACATTATACCTTTGTCCTTTTCGAATTTCGAATAGTCGAATTTCGAATAAATTCGAATTTCGAATATTCGAATATTCGACTATTCGAAAAAGTCCGATATTCGAATTATTCGATTATTCGAATATTCCAGAAAGTCCAATATTCGAATTATTCGATTATTCGAATATTCGAGAAAGTCCAATATTCGAATTATTCGTTTATTCGAATATTCGAAAGTGGCCAATATTCGAATATTCGTTTATTCGAATATTCGAAGGCTTCGAATATCGAATATTCGAATAGTCGAATATTCGAATATTCTTTATCAATCTCTTAACAAGTTAGTGGCACTCTTCTTCGAAAACCAGGGGAGTCTGACCTTATGATAAAAAACGATGTTTGAGTTTCGCGCGTCGCTCGAAGTGCGCCGAATTGTGTGTACGTAATCTGACAAGAGAAGTCAATGAACTTCCCGTGGAGATTTCCAAAATGACCTACTGCTTGTTATAAGGGTGTGTCTAGGAAGCACCGTAGTGGCCTTCAAATGTCCTGCGGGCATCTGGGTAGGTCAAAAATTACAAAAAACTGTAGTACTTCAGTGCTGGCTGATAAGGCGAAAGTGACGCCTTGAATGGCCTTGAAATACTCAGAAATTAACATGCAGATGCTATAGAGCTTTAATTATAGATGTTAGAAATCTGACAATTTATTAGGTCAAATGAATCATTCACTGCAGTCGGGGCGTGGATAGCGGGGAGAGGTCCAGGTTCGAATCTAGGAGAGTTGTTTACAGATTGCTGTGCGTTTTGGTAAATGTAGAACATATTCTCATTTTAACCATATTTACGAACATGATCGAAATGTGTTGCTTCAGTCCATCTCTGGGATGTGCTGATCAGTCTTCGGGTTCCTATAGAGAACGTTTCTCTTGTAAATTTTACTAATTTTAGCATCTCTTATAAAATGCATCATTTTTGACCCACTCCGTAGTATTCGTAGCATTTGCATATAACACCAAATACAGTACTAACAACTAATTTAATTAGTCACCTTCTTCACTGACGAGCCTCGGGGTGACTAATTATAAACATGTTTTGTATGAAGGCAGAGGCGAAACAAGACATGTTTAGTGTTGTTGTTACCATTGTTTTAGTTATTACTTGTTTTAGTTGTTGCTTGTTTTCCACCTGTGTTTGTTATAGTACAGAGTGATTTAGAGTTCATGTATACCCCAGGTTATTTCTAATTCTACTTCGTTGTTTAGACATTGAATTTAAAGCTGTTTGAGTATTAAAATTTACACATATGATTAACTTATTCTATTGGTCTTCTTGCAGCCTATTCTTCCTCGGCCACTCTCCCGCACTGACAGGGGGGGGGGGGCTTTGCAAACGTAGGTACTTGTATTAATCCCCATGACTTCGTAAGTAGATAATAAAATTTCGTACAAATGTTGTCCTGAGGGTTGACTGAGGTTCTGATCACGAAGCTGGCAAACGCGTTCGGTGTTACCGTCGACCACAATAGGCGACGGTGAGTATGTGCGAGAAAAGGTGCAGAATAATCGGCCGCGTTGTACTATTGTGACTCCAAAAGTGGAGTGGAGGTCGATTTTTTTCGCCCAAACATCGCCTGTACTGTTATTTTGGATGCTGAGCACAAATATGGTATCCAATTTCGACAATTTGGCCGCTTACAATATTTCATAGTGTGTGTTCGTGAGTAAGGATGGGGTTGTCATGACCACTGATTTCGTCCTTTCCTCGCCTTAGGAAATTATTTATGCTGCTGCCACGAATCTGTCATTTCTTTTTCTAAATTATCCATTTTTCGTGCACTACTTTCCATCTCAAACTCGAAGACTGGAAAGCAAGTCTGATCACATATGTAGGTGAAGAAAGCGATTCTATGTACTCAAACTGATAAGCTTGATCACTCATGAAAATGTGGAATCACGCGATCACGCGAAAACGTTTACTAGATTTGCGATCAGCACCTCAATTAGCCCTCTAGACGACGTTTGGGCGAAACCTGCTTTCGATCTCCGGAGTTGTGGGAGTACAAGTCCCTAAACCTTCGATTAGCAGAGAGTGGTGGGGAGGCGATGGGCAGCAGGGGTGTGCGTTAAATTTTTTCGGTAAATTTTTAACGACCACTTTTTAACGAAAAATTTTCGCGTTAAAAAGGTAAATTCGGTAAATTCGTCAAATAAAATGTCCCTTAGCTGCATTCAGTTTAAACCACTGGGGTGCCTCTCGGACAATCCCCGACAGCGCAAATAGGTCACTTATAAGATTCCCACGTGAGGTTCATTGACCTCCTTGTGAGTTGACGCGAAGTAAGCGCTGCAAGCGCGGCCCTCCGCTGCACACCTGCTTCCTTGTAAACGGCCGTCGAGCGTGCTGTGGCCATTCACGTGAATCGCAAGTGATTAGGGTTATGCCTGTACACAGATATTTTTACCTTCAGTATACTACGGGAGAATCTTCGTTTTGTATTTCTACCCCGGTTACAACAAGGGAACGATTAGAGCCGAAGGGACTGCGGTAGGGAGGTAGAACTATCAGGGACATAGAAAGCTCCTGCTTTCTGCCAGTAAAGACGTTGAAGAAGAGAGGAAGAGCAATGGCTATGGAGTACAAGAGCCAGTCATACTCCGTTTCGTTATGAAAGTGAGCCATCCCCATTTTCGCTCTAACACTGTCCAAGTCGTAGTGTCTTGTCAGATTAGATCCAAACGCGGGTCCGTTTCTCTTCAACGGAACTAGAACACAAACTGAATGCCATTCATGAGACTCCAGTGCGCCCTTTCTGCACCAGATCGCCTTTGTGTCATTTCTCCGCCCATGATAATCATTCTTTTACCACCTGGAAGCTTCGCTATAACATAAGGAAAGATAGAAACCTATAGAGAAAGACCTATAACAATCTAGCTCTGCCTACTCAAGGTGTTTCTCTCTTCTCGGTGCACGAATTCTTAGGGAAGCAAAGCGTGCTTCGTTGCCATTATACCGCTGTTATTGTCCTTTGGTCTCGTAAAGGGAATGGATGGAGCAGCCATCCATTTCTTTCACAGTGGGTGATAAAAAATAAATAAATTATAAATTTTTAAAATTATATTATATTTTTTTTATTTTATAATTATTTAAAAAATTATAAAAAATAAAAACGACGACGAAGACGTCGAGGCCTTCTACGTGAAGCTGGAGAAGTTCTATAAGGAAGATCACACCTTCTACAAGGTGATCGTCGGCGACTTCAACGCCAAGATCGGGCCATGAAGGTCGCCGGAAGAACTTCACATCGGAACCCACGGTTTGGAGTGGAACGAGCAAGGTGAAAGGCTGTCTGAGTTTATCATGTCGACCAAGACCATCCATGGAAACTCGCAGTTCCAGAAGCCTCCCTCCCTACGATGGACCTGGAAATCACCCGGGGCCAGTTCCACAACGAGATCGACCACATCATCTTCAATCGCAAGTATTGCCTGATCGATGTTTCCGTTGTCCCCAAGTTCTACACGGGATCGGACCACCGCCTCCTTCGCGCAAGGTTCCGCTTTTCGCGTCAAGGAGAGAAGGCCGCGAAGTTCAAGAAGAGGAGTCCCAGAACGACCATCAACTGGGGCCTCTACACCTACCTTGCCGGCCTTTGGGAAGATGCCTTCATGGACAACGTCGACGAGGAATTCGACCGCTTCGTGCACCATCTCCACGATAGTGCTAAGGAAGCTGAGAGATTGAAGACCACCAAGAGACGTCTGTCTCCGGAAACTCTCCAGCTGCTACGCCAGCGTGGAGCAGCACAAGCGTCAGGCAACTACCAACTGACGTCCGAGCTTGCGAAGCTATGCAGAGAGGCGATAAAGGAGGATCTTAAGGAGAGAAGGGCGGACGTGTTGGCTGAAGCTGCAGAGGCAGGGTTGAGCATATGCAATGCCCGCCGAGACTTCGCCAACTTCAAGACCAAGATGACCGCTCTCCGACGTCCCGACGGAACCGTCACCTCTTCCAGAAGGACCATGGAGAAGGTCATCCACGATTTCTACTCCGATCTCTTCGATAGCCACGTCCACCTGCCCCCATGCCATCTTCCGCAGGATGGATACGTCGTCCCCTCTGTTCTCCCTTCCGAGATCCGAAATGCCATCTCGTCGGTGAAGAAACGTACAGCACCCGGTCCCGACAGGATCAGACCCGAACACCTGAAGAACCTCCCGCCTACGCTCATCAACACCCTGGCGCGAGTCTTCACACGTTACCTGTCGGAGTGCAAGGTTCCATCTCAGTGGAAGACCAGCAGGATCGTGCACGACATTTGGCAACTAGTGCCCGATCTACCTGCTGTCCGTAGTCTACAAGCTGTTCACTCGAGTTATCCTGAATAGGATCAGCCGAACGCTGGACGAAGGATAGCCATGCGAACAAGCAGGATTTCGGAGAGGATTTAGCACGATCGACCACATACACACCATTACGAAGCTCATCGAAGTGTCGCTAGAGTACAAGCTGCCGCTTTGCCTTACGTTCATCGACCTGAAGAAGGCATTCGACTCCGCGGAAACTGAAACGGCCGTCGAAGCCCTGCTCACTCAGGGCGTTCATACTCAGTACATCAGAGTCCTTCGAGAGCTGTACAGTGGATTCACGACCAAGATCTCACCATTCTACAACGACGTCGTCATCGACGTGAAGAGAGGGGTTCGGCAAGGGGATACCATATCCCTGAAGCTCTTCAGCGCCACCCTCGAAAACGTCATGCGCGAACTAGAATGGGAAGACATGGGAGTGAAGGTCGACGGCTAGCAGCTGCACCATCTTCGTTTCGCTGACGACATCGTGCTCATAACACCGAGCATCAGCCAGGCGGAGCGAATGCTGGACGACTTCGATCGTGTATGTGGGAATGTTGGACTGCAGTTGAATCTTACGAAGACGATGTTCATGAGGAACGGATGGGTTTCTGATGTCCCATTCTCACTCAACGGAACGAACATCTCCGAATGCTCCAGCTATGTGTATCTTGGTCGCGAAGTCAACATTGCCAACGACCTAGCACCACAGCTGAGCATGAGGAAAAGAGCGGCTTGGGGAGCTTTCAAGAGCGTTGAAGAAGTCGCGAAGAGGACGAAGAGCGTCCGACTCCGTGCCCACCTATTCGACTCTACCGTTCTTCCTGCCCTAACATACGCCTCAGAGACCTGGGCTAAACGAAAGCAGGATGAACACGCGATCAGCGTCGCGCAGCGTGGAATCGAGAGGACGATGCTCGGAGTGACACGACTCACGGAAGTGAGAGAAGGCCTTCGGAGTTCCGAGCTTCGCCGACGTTCGAAGATCAGAGACGCTGCCGCGTGGGCGAAGTTGTCGAAAATTAGGTGGGCTAATTCGATTCGCAGACACCCGGACGACAGCCGACTGGATTCCGCGGGATGTCAAAAGAACACCAGGACGCCCACCAATGCGTTGGTCGGACTTCTTCGTTAAAGCCCTCAACGACCGATATGACGCTCTTCGTGTCTCTCGAGCGAGGAGGATCCATTTGACCACTCTGGCACGCGACAGGGACGAATGGAGACGCTGCTGGCACCCGTTCGAGCAATTCGATTATCAACGGGACGACAGGTGATACAGGTGATCGAAGCATCGCGTCGCGCGTCGCGTGCACTCTAAGGCCTATGTCATACCACCGCTCACCCCGAGCGAAGCCTAATGATAAGCACCCATATCGATCGCGCGAAGCGATGAGTCGATATGGGAGCCTATCATTAGGCTTCGCTCGGGGTGAGCGATGGTATGACATAGGCCTAAACGATCCCTAAGAACAGAATCCTCAGAGAACCTGCCTACAACAACTCATAGAAACACGCCAACAAAAATCGAATAAAAGACATAAAAACTAACCAGAAGAAGCAGCGGTTTCAACTCTTTCAAATTTTCTCCTATAGTCCTCTTAAGTCGCTGGTGGGCAAGCGAAATCATAATACGAATTGCCTAAACAGGTATCAGCCACGCAACAGAAAACGGTGAGAATTCTTTCATACCTCAACAACGAATGGATCTGCTGCGTCCTTACACTGAAGTATAGCACACTCCATAATTTTCGCAGCATACAGATGCTCATTCCAGTTATCATCGCCCTAGGGAAAAATACAAAAAACAAACAGGAAGTGACCTAGAGCCTAGTCGAGATATGGCACCTTCAGCGTTGTACGACACACATCAACGACCGTCTGAAGACGGAGCGGTACCGCGAGGAATTGCTTAGTGTCAACTACGAGGTATAGATGAATGACCTCGAAAAGGGCTGAAACAGACATCTCATTAACAGAATTCAGCTTCTGTAGTTCAGGAGACCTCCGTGCAATGATCGTCGAATGAAAGGAGCAAATAGCCAGGTAGAAAAGTGGGTGAGAACAAACCGCAGAAACTAGACAACTTGCCTGTGTACGGTGGAATTCCTTGGTCATCACAGAAAGTGTAGACGTAGAATATATAGTCGAAGGTTTCCCACATCGGCTTACTAATGCGATCGCGAAGCATCGCCCGCATAAGAACGAGTCCCTCTCGGAACAGATCTGAATGCAATGAGCAGGATAGGTATGAATGGATTGAACGTTATTTCCCTTCCCATCATCCAGTTTCTGTGACATTCCGACCCATCCGTTCCCTTTGGGGGACCCTTGAGCCGGACGGGGGGGGGGGGGGGACGAGCGTTCTACCCCCTCGTTTATACTTCCGCCGCCCCGCGGCGCGGCGTGATGGTCGGCATGGCTATCGATTTTTTGAACCGCGATGCGGCGCCGCATCGCTTCTATACTCCGCCGCCGCAAAACACCACACTTGACGGAATTTTGGGTTACGGTATTCGGCGAATCCTGCCGCTGAGGGAAAGGGCGCGGCGCGGCGCGATCAGCCGCGGCAGAATTTGTGTAGGGCCCCTGTTATACTCCCGCGGGAGCATCCGCGGACGGGCGGGAATCGCGCCGAGATACCTCACCTGGCCAATCGCCGCGCCCCGCCACGCCCGCCGTCCGCGGTGCACCCCTAGTCAGCAGACGTTCCGCGGATGCTCCCGCGGGAGTATAACACTGGCGTAGGGTGGGAGATTTCACACGCGACAGCCGGCGCGCTCCAACTGCGGTACGGCGTCCCATCGATGTAATACAGCTGCGGAACCATTTTACAACTCGTGCCACTGAATCCTTTCTAGAGCCCATCAGATACAAGAGTAGGAGCGAAGGAACAACTTTGAAGGTCCTGAGAGATAGAATCTATGCGAGGACATGATACATACTACTATGGCGATATTCTCAATGTCAAAACATACTTACCAAGGGAGGGTCTCAGGCATATGTCTGAGCAGTGGAAATCACCGCTACGACTATCTCCACCTTTCAGATATTAGAATATTGTGATTTATTTTTGACGTGTCCCAGAACGTGGCTACTCAAGGACTCCACACGCAGCTAACGGCGGACTGCAAAGCGATGCGCGCCGCTCACCACTTGAGCCTTGCTGGTGGCGAACAGCGGTGGTAAGCACTAGACTTGAGCTCGATTAATCGGGTCGAATAATTGTTCGAGCGATTTCGAACAATTAATCGCTCGATTACTCGAAAATCGCTAATCGTTGTTGTTCGAACATTGTTCGAAATCGACTTTCGCGAAAAACCATTATTCGAACATTGTTCGAAATCGACTTTCGCGAAAAACCATTATTCGAACATTTTCGAAAACGAAGATAGGAAGACGTTGTTCGAACATTGTTAGACATCGAAGATGGCGAAAAAGTAATGTCCAAATATCCTACTATATATAAAAGAGTAAGCGGTTGTCCGTCCGTCTGTCCGTCCGTCTGCCTATCCGTCTGGCCTTTCCTATCCTAGACGTCGAGTAACAGGCGTCCAGGTTCAGACCATGTGTCACCCATGTCAGGTCGAGAGGGTCAGAAGGCGTGTCACCGATGTCGCGCAAAGGGCTTTCGTACTCACCATCAGAAGACATGTCACCGACGTCGTTCTACAGGCGTCCGAATTCAGAAAAGGTGTCACCGACGTCGTCCAACAGACGTCCGCGTTCATAAGAGGTGCCACCGACGTCGTGCAACAGGCGAACGGGTTCGGAAGAGCTGTCGCCGACGTCGCGCAAAGGGGGAAGGGGGGGGGGGCAGGTACAGAAGACATATCAGATGTCCTTCAAAAGACGTCCGGCTTTAGAAGACGAGTCAACGATGTCGATTAAACGATGTCCGGGTTCAGAAGGCATGTCACCGATGTCACGCCGTGAGCGTGGGAGGACAAGTTTGGGGGGTGGGAATATCTTGAAAAGTGAAATTCTTGAAATTCGTGAAAGTGACCTGGAAGGGGGAGGGGAGCTGGAGGTGACACGGAGACGGGGAACCAGTAATACGGGATCTCTAAAATGGGGTCAGTAGACGGGACCAAGGGAATGGGGAAACCAATAATGGTGTTCAGTAGACGGTTACCAATAAGGGAACGAGAAAGGAGGAGTTAATTAAGGATGGTTACCAATAAGGGCAATCAAAAAGTAGGGGTCCAGCAGCTGATGCGGGCAAGAGGGGACCACTAAAGGATGACCTGTTCGAGAGAACCAGTAAGGTGGGGTGGGGAGGGGGGGGGGGGGGTGGCGTCCGGATTCAAAAGATGTGTCAGTGTTGTGGGGCAACGGGCTTCCGCGTCCAGAAGACGTGTCTCCGATGTCGGTCAAAGGCCGCTTGGGATTGCAAGACGTGTCACCGACGTACAGAGGCAGGCGCGTTCGCTTATCTGTTTAGTATCTCTTACCAGACGCTCAGCGGCCTAGCGGCCGCCAAACGTCTGGTTGTTCATAATCGAATATTGCGAAAAAGTTTTGTTCGGATGTTGTTCGAAATCGAATAATGTTCGAACAATATCAAGAGCAGGCCGCCTGAGTACGCATCGTCTCCATTCCTCGAAAAACCCATGTTCATACTCGCTCCACTTCTGCGTCTACGGCAATTGGCGGGAACGATTTGCGATTTCCTTTCGAGGGTTCTGGCGGCCGACTCTTGACATTGTTCGGACATTGTTCGATTTCGTACAATAATCGAACTATCCTTTTTCGCGATAATAAATCTGCGATTTCATTTGGAGGGTTCGAGTTTGAAAATCGCGAAGTTTTGTTCGAACGTAGTTCGAAATCGAACAATACTTGAGAGCAAGGGATTCGTCATAGCGAATTGAAGAGGGAGTTCAAATAGAGGTGGCAGTTAACTGGAGGTAATGCGATATTTTGTTCGTTGCTGTTGAACATACCTAGGATGTAAGAGTGCGATTTTTCTAGGAGTCTGCGTGTGTGTGTGTAGGCCAGCGCGCCTCTGAATATACGGAAGCTCGTCGAGATCGTTGCCGAGCGTAGCGTCTGTCGCGGTCGCAGTGCATTAAAAAATGTTCTGTTTTACCATGTAGATCAGAGCAATTCTTCATTAAACGTGCATTAAAACTGCGGACGAGTTGTCGCCGTCGGAAAATGCGCTCTATCAACGTCAAAATCGTCATTCCTTTCAAAGCCAGCCCACGCGCGAATTTCAAACCGTGTACAGTGACTATGCGTAGAAGAACCCTTTTTTGTTATCTTTGTGCAAATGAGCTCGAAGGAGGAGGGAGTCACCATGTAAGGCACATTTTTGTGTTGCGCGAAAATGGAACTGTTATTCAACACTACTGTGTTGTACCCCTTGTTGTTCCATTGAATTGCGTTGTTCCATTTTTAATGTAAATCGACATTCATGGTCCTTCTCATGAAGACGGAAAACCACTGACTACAAGGTGGCCCACCTCCAGCAATTTATTGACTAATGCCGTCCTTTATCCGTATCCTTTTCTTGTCCAAGCTGGAAAAAACTGAACTGGAGCAAAGAGCTGACTCTTGAACATAATAGGATAAAAGCTACCTTACAAACAGGCTTTATATGTGTGCTGAAGAAAGTATGCTACACCCGAAGCCGGTAAGCCTGGCATGGTCCACACGTCCAGCGTACGGCACCGGCGGAGCCTGCGACGGACGCTGGCTGAGGAAGCATTCCTAGCTAAGTTTGGGCTACGTTCTTAGCGCGGCCCACCATACTCGAAGCCTGGCGTGGCCCCTCACGTCCAGTGTGCGGCACCGGCGAAGCCGGCGACGGACGCTGGTAATAGGATAGTGCGAGGAGTTTGTGACATCGACTCTCAAATGAAGAACACGTGGCAGATAGCAAATGACCCGTAGAAGTGAGGAAAATTCCTACCCTTGGTGGCACCTCGACTCTGGGGAATGTCCACTACTTGCGAAAGAAATGACCAAGTATCTTGTTGATCCAGTTTACTACTTGGATTGTGAACGATTATTCCGTCTTCCTAAATTTAACTCTTTTCATCCACAATTGTGGTTTTGCTCTGTCTTCTTTCGGTTCTCTATGGAACGTGTCTTCGAAATCGAGTTATTCGATTGTTCGGTTTTCGAGAACAGCGAAAAATCGAGTTATTCGATTGTTCGACTTTCGAAGACGGCGAAAAATCGAGTTATTCGATTGTTCGACTTTCGAAGAAGGCGAAAAATCGAGTTATTCGATTGTTCGACTTCCGAAAATTTCAAAAACTCGAGTTATTCGATTGTTCGATTTTCGAAGACGACGAAAAATCGAGTTATTCGATTGTTCGACTTTCGAAGACGGCGAAAAATCGAGCTATTCGATTGTTCGATTTTCGAAGACAGCGAAAGATCGAGTTACTCGATTGTTCGACTTTCGAAAAAAAAAATCTCGAAAAGCTCAACTCTAGTGAGCACCAGAGACACTTCTCTTGGCGGCAACCAGCAGAGACACTGCACTCTTCCCAGTCTGAACCAGGGGTGCACACAAAATTCTGTGCGTTAAATTTTTTAAACGAAATTTTTTAACGGAAAATTTTCGTTAAATTTCCGGTAAATCGTTAAATTTCGTTAAAAAGAACACTTAGCTGCAAATCATTCTTTTAAGCGAAAAAATCAAGGAAAAACCTTATACGTTTCAACTTCAAGAGGTCAACAGCTGAAGTTCAAGGATTGGAGTGTAACTTTGCAATGTAAAATAACAGTTCATCATCATCAAGCACATAAAAATAAATAACTATTCAGTATCAAATTATCTACAGGGTGTGGAACAATAGAGGTATGGAATTACCATGCAAGATGCTCACCGACAAGGCATCTTAAAACGTGCGATCAGGCAAAACCCGTAGTTCCCCTTTCATAGTTTTTTGCAAACCGTTTCGAGTGACTGTTCTACGAGCATATACAATCTCGATGCGGACATCACCCCATTAATTACAGAAAGATTTAATAAAGATACAATTAAAAGCCTATCAGTGGAATGCGAACACGTTGTCGAACACACGATTTTCGAGTGTCCAGTGTCTGGGACCAATCCATTTTTTTGCAACGTCGAGACCGTGACACGACATCGTGCCACACGGTCCTACACTGCCGAAAAGGTGTGCTACGTCGTCAACGTGTCAACGTTGAGAAAAATTAAAGGATAAAAGGATAAAGGATGGCGTTACTCAATCCATTCTGGGATGCGCCAGCGCATTCTACTTCTACGGGATGTCGTGGAGGTGACATGAATGCGTATTTGGCCATACAATGACTTGCGGTAGCCAGCCGATGAACAAGTCAGCGCTTTATCCTTCCCAGACAAGTCTGGTACCAATTCACCGACCCCGGAGGGATGGAAGGCTTGGTTGGCATGGGCGGGAAACCCGAACCGGGAACCTGGTATCGGGTGCACGCGACAGCCGGTGTCTCCTCCGACTGCGCTCCACGCGCCCCAGAAAAATTAGCTTTCCTAATTTTTGTTAATATCGTTTTCTTAAATCGTTTAAAATATGTCCAGCGAGCGAAAACATTCTTTCCGTCAAGACTGTTCCAGGTGGCGAGCAAAATTATTCTGTGATAAGCAACGCTAGGTGAGGATAGGCATATCTTACCAGGAGGTTAGACCAGTATCTTTTTGGATTCGTTGGCGTGCTTGTGGGCTCGGCGAAGAAACTTCTAGGTCCAAAATGCACCAAAGGTTAGAGGGATAAAGGGCGGCATTACTCAATCGCTATCCCCGCCACGCGCTCTACTTCGACGGGATGTGGAGGCGGGTTGAATGCGTATTTGGGCGTACAATGACTTCCGGTGACCAGCCGATGAACAAGAGACAAGTCTGGTACCAATTCACCTCGGAGGGATGGAAGGCTTGGTTGGCCTGGGCGGGAAATCCGAACCAGGAACCTGGTATCGGGGCACACGACAGCCGACATCTCCTCAAACTGCGCTACACGCGCCCCCGAAATGCATTTAATTTTTTAAATTCAAAACATTCATGAAAGCATTAAATACATATTCTTGCTGATTTCAATAGTTTTTTTTTTTAGAAACACTCCTAATAGGGAAGATGAGACTTGCAACATTAGTGAAGACTAAGAGCAAATGTGATAAACTCACTGAGAAAAAAGTCCGTTAAAAATTCCGTTAAATTTCTAAAAATTTTCCGTTAAGTCGTTAAGCCAGATTTTAACGAAAAATGCCGTTAATTCGTTAAATCCGTTAAATCGTTAACCGTAAAATATGCACCCCTGGCCTGAACATACTGCTGATATTCCCTTTCCCATCTTTCTGCCTGTGCACCAGCCCATCCCCGACGCGGTCGGTTAAGGCGTCTTTTAGGCGCCTTTTATACTGGCGCCGCCGCGCGGCGCGGCGTGATGATTGACATAGCTATCGACTTTTCGCGCCGCTCGGCGGCGCCGCATCGCTTTCATACTCCGCCGCCTCAATACACCACATTTGACGGAATTTCGGGTTACGGTATTCGGCGAATCGCGCCGCTGAAGGGAAGGGCGCGGCGCGGCGCGATCAGTCGCGGCAGACTCGGTGTGGAGTGGTAGATTTCACACCGGGATGAATAGTTTTGTTAAGCCTTTGTTGTTTTTGTTCCCCAACCAAAAAGGGTGTAGCAAAATGATGGCACTATTGTATTTTCAAGACTTCAGATGTTGAGAAGCGATACAAAGACAATCTCTCGACCAAACCTCGCCAGGGGATGGGGGGGGGTATTTAGGGTACTGATCTCGAATCCGACATCCGCTTTCAAAATCTCGGCCAATTGCAGTAGGTTTGAGTGACTGAGGCTGTCGAAGTCATAATCACAAATCACAACGCTGGAGTTTGGGCGATTTCGGTGACAATGACCTTCTTCACCCGTACCTACCGCAACCCAGGAGGGGAATGGAGATCTGTAGACATTCCCGAAGTTTCACTTGCTAGCTAAAAATATGTTTAGTGCACAATGACAACGGAATGGCCATTGAGAGAGGATTCTGACTGATTCTCGACGATGAGAACCTTCCAGCAATTTTACGTTTGGAGCCGCACACGCTACAGAATAAAGGGTCGTCTAGTGTCATTTGCATTGCAGTGGATTCGACTCAATACCACACTCACCAACTTCAACCGCAGGTTGACAGACGTCCTCGATCAGCCTTAAGATTCGTCGCTCCCTACATGAAACCCACCACTAACACTAGCAAGATACATTCTGCTGATCAGCCTGACGAATTCTTTCCGTTAAAGTTCTCCAATGACTCAGAGAGTGTCTCCTTCGCCATCCTTGGCGAACGGTCTGTAGTAAGCAAAACATCATTGCCGCGCGTCGCTGACGCTCCCCTTTCTGACTACATTCGCGCAGTGGCGCGTTAAATTCGGGGCGCGGCGCGGCCAGTCGCGCCGCGTACCGAATTGACGCGCCGCACTGCGGCGGGAGTATAAAAGGCGCCTTATACTTGCGCCGCCCCGCGGCGCGGCGTGATGGTCGGCATGGCTATCGATTTTTCGCGCCGCGAGGCGGCGCCGCCTCGCTTTTATACTCCGCCGCCGCAAAACACCACACCCGACGGAATTTTGGGTTACGGTATTCGGCGAATCGCGCCGCTGAGGGGAAGGGCGCGGCGCGGCGCGATCGGCCGCGGCAGGCTCGGAGTAGGATGGGAGATTTCACCTTTTCGACCAAACTTCTCTTATTGAGAAGGAGGAGGGGTATTTAGGGTGCTGATCACGAATTTGACGTCGTTTTTTTTTTTTGAAGTCACAGGCAATTACTAGGTTCGGATGATTAGGGAGTTTGGGCGAAATCGGTGACCATGACCTTAGTCCGTACCTTCTGTAACCTAGGAAGAGAGTGGAGATCTGTAGACATTCACGAAGCTTCATATACCACGCTAAAGATATGCTTAGTCTACTGTTACCCCAGAATGGCCATATGAGAAAGAATTTTGAGTGATTCTCGACGATGAGTACCTTCCAGCAGTTTTGCTTTTGGACCCGCACATGTCGTAAAATAAGGAGTGGTTTAGTGCCGTTTGCATTGCAGGGGATTCGACTCAATATCACACTCACCAGTTTCAACCGTAGGTTGAGCGGACGACTTCGACTCCAGGCTTAAGAAAGGATTCGCCGCTCCCCATAGGAATTGTAGAAATAGGTCGGCTGTCCGAGTAGACGAGTAGACGAGCGTGCAGAGCAGATTTATTAGCCAGAAGCGATGACATATGTTCGGTCTGCTTTTATACAGGCTGTTATCATGGTTCTCAAAGCATTTACAACAACATTTCACGGCAAGGCTAAACATTCTGATCTGATAACGGATAAAGGAATTTAAACAATGTTACGTCTGTCTAAGAACATTATACAAAGTCACACCTACATATCTAAGAACATCTCAACAAACTCAGTTTAATAGAGAATCTTCTCTATACTCCCCTACGACTAGTGCAAGGGCTGAATGATGATCTCCTCGGTGCCGAGCGATGCGTCCTGGTCGAGCTGCTGCTTTCCTTGCGACGAGGCGATTCGTGTCGACTTTTGCGCTTCATCCAGTCTTGAAGTGCCAGGTTGAGTTCTTCTTGTTTCTTCTTCAGCGAGTATTCTTCATCCATCAGTTCGTACTTTTCCTTGCGCATGTCCTCCACTGTCTGCCTGCTTCTAGGGCTGGTGTTCTTCCTTTCTTCTTCAATTCGGTGGTTCATGACGAAGATTTCGTGTCGGGTCTTCTTCAGATTCCTATTGACGGTTGCCAGTTCGTCGAGAAACTTCTTGTCGCTGTAGTCCTCGATCTTCTCCGGCTCTTTTTCAGTGACAGGCTGCTGTTCGAAGACCTCGTCGTCGTCAATGCATAGGAGATCTTCCTCCTTCGGCGGCTCCTCGGTGCGCGTTTCTTCTTTTTCGGCTGGAGTTTCGTCTCCCTTGTCCTTGCTGGTGTCTAGTAGAGACTTGATTTCTTCTACCACTGAGAGCACCTTTGGAAGAAGCTCTTGCTTCTGCTCCACTGCCTTGAATCTCTCTTCGACCTCAGCCTTGAATCTTGTGAAGCGTCTCGTCAGTTCCTTGATCTCGTACATGACGGCGTTGTTGCTGGCCTTCTCGACTTCGGTCCTGCATTTGTCGACGTCCTTGGATATTTCGCCAACTTGGAAGAGTACGGCGTTCTTCGCGATTTCAATATCCTCATGAAGACTGTGTTCAAGAGCTGAAGTCTCGGACGTCAAGCGAGATAGCAGTCGACCCATCTGCTCTTCGTTGATCTTCAGGTCTGTCGACTGGGAGCTGAGCCTGACGTATTCGTGGTGTTCCTCGAGCTTCTTCTCCAGGACTACGGTGCGGCCAACGTTGTCTTCTAGGTGGCGCGTAGTTGTCTTCGCTTCGTTCTTCTCCAAGTCGTCGATCTTCTCTTGTGTCGTTCTGAAGACTTCGGCTCCTCTCTCGCAGAATTCCCTCCAGAGGTTGTACTGACTGGAAGACGTTTCTTCTGGAGAACGCTGTTGCTTTCCTGATGATCCTGCCTGTGGAGCCTTCTTCTTCTTCTTTGCTGGCTTCGTCGACTCTTCTTCCGTTTCTGCAGCTGCTCGTTTCTTCTTGAGCTTCTCCGGCGGTCCTTGAGTCTTCTTGGGCTGGAGAGGCGACGGCTCGTCGGTCGACGACATGGCTGGTACTGAAGTGAATGAATATGCCCTTTCCACTGGCCGGGCTTATATGCAGCGTCGGAAATGTTTTCGTTCGGGGAGAGTCGAGATGGTGCGATAGATAGGTAAGATGTTTCTGTTGGAAAGGCTAAATTTGAATTCAAATGGGCATCGGAATCGTACTATTAGAGCTGGATACACGGAAAATAGTGAATTGTCGGAGAAATCAAAGTTGTTTAATATGTCTTCTTTCCAACGAATTCGGTCCTCTGCAAGCATTCTTTTTGATCGTCTCTATCATCAAAGCACCGACTTTGAAAATAGTTCTTATGCTCATCAGGATGACACTGGCGGCTGTTCGCATGAAGAAGAGTAGAATTCGTACACCGCAGGTCCACAGGAAGACATATCCGAGTAGAACGGCTACCACGAACCCTACGGCTGCGAGAACAGCGGTTTTGTATCCTGAGGCGATTGTGTTCACTATGTGGCCGAAATCCGGGAACACGATTTCTTCTTTTATTGTGCCTTCTCCTTTCAGAATTCGTCCTACGGCTCCATGAAAGGTTTTCACCCATTTCAGGATACCAGTGACTTCAAAGTACCTTCGGCTTGAGCCGCATGAGACTGAGCATTGAATGGCCACTCTGGCCGTCGTGTAGCTGAATCTGAGTTGCGATTTCTCCCCTTCTTTCGAGCAGGGCACTGTAAAGTAGTGATCTCCGCATCGTATCTCCGCTCGAGTAGGTCTTCCATTGCTCGTGCAAGTTACCTCGCTTACAGCTCCTTGTCTGCAGTGGTAGCATCCTTCCACTACGGTGTTTGCAATCGTGCAGATTGAACTCACTATTTCCTTTGTGACCACGTGCATGTCTTCCTTTATAGTGAACAGTAGCTCAGCCGTTACCAATTCTGGAATCAGTGCGCTGACCAATCCATTATTCAGTTTTGATCTTTCAAAGGTAGTCCACGATTGCCTAATTGGCAGGCGATTTTCCAGATCGTTGCGAAATATTGATGTGAGGCTGTATTGTGTGCATCTGCAAACTACTCGTACCTCTGCTGGTTGGCATATGCAGTCATGCGACACTAAACAGTCCAAATTTAGTGCTTGTTCTTTTGAATCGCACTTCATCGTGAGTTTTCTTGGCTCGTCCCACAGCGCTGTTTCTTCTCCATTGGTGACGAACTGAGCGTTCAAAGCTGGTATTGGAGGGATGCTGAGGGAACTTAGCGTGATACGCATTCTTCCATGTTTCTCCGGAATTGTGGGTTGAAGGAAGATAGCTTCCTCTGAAAGAATGCCATCGGGGTTCTCTGATTGAATTTCCAACTGAACCTTCTCTTTCCATGACGGACATTGGAATATTTCATAGACTTCTTCGTCCTCTGGTACTTGAAATATCCGATAGAACAGACATCCGCTGGAGAGGTAGAAGCAGCCACATCCCGGTCCACCGCAGCTCTCCACACATCGAGTTATACCCGGATACGTGTTTCCTTGAGCCAGCTCGGGAATTTTCGCTGTTTCGCTGACGTTCTCGCACTTGTCTCCTGTACAGCTTCCGGAATGCGCGCATCTCTTGGCATCTACCACCTTTTGAACCGTCCTTCTTGTAAACGTGATCGTCTCCTTTTCGCACTCCATGTGGAGACCTTTCCACGTGAAACGATATCGACGGAACAAGGTTCCGTTATTGGTGAGCCGTACGCAAGCTTCTTGGTTGAAGGAATTGAGCTTGATGGTGTTTGTGGTCTCCACATAGCATTTGTTGCTTTGGATCAAATTTCTTGAGCACACCGTGGTCTTGAGTGTGAATATGTCCACATCCTGACATGCGGTTGCGAGACTGATAACGAAGGCCATGACTACGGCTATCAGCGGAGCACGAAGCAAGGCTTCTATGTCCCCTCTGAGGCGTTCTCTTCGTCTTCGAAATCTTCTGCAACAACCCAGCACTATGTGGATGATGCACCTTATCCCGAGTAAAAGTGCGTCACCACATATTCGACATGGTTTGCCCAGGACGAGTGGAACATAGCATAACGTGTAGATCAGTGCAACAAAGATGTAGATTATCGTTGTCATCGCGATTATTGCTGCTGTTGTGTTACATTCAGGATTGAACACGTTCGCTGTACAAAACCAGCATCGCACTTTGTCGCAAAACGGTGACGGTGGACACTGTATTCTGACCACATTCACTCGGTTCTTCTCGAGAGTTTTCCATTGCACTAGGTGGTTGTGCAGCGTGATCTCCGGAGGAAAGACTACGGTCTCGTGTGGCCTCGGGTTACTCACAGTAACGCAATGACCTTCAGCACAGACTTCGTATCTATCGAAATTGTTGCTTGAAATATTGACTGCCCCACTAACGCATTCAATTTCTACGGTGTTCTTTGTCGTCAAATTCCTTTCTTTGAAGGCTGAAGTGGGGGAGAAAAGGTAGATGAGGGTCAGAGCCAACATTGTTGTGTGAGGGAAAATTCGGCTGTGAATTTTGTTGACTGTGCTGGTAGTAGGATCTCGTCTCTCTTCGTTGTAGTCTATTCGTCTCCGTTTCCTAAGGTTGTATCGATGTGGCTCTTCGTTTGCTTGTTCGGAAGGCGACTGATCGATCCCGTCTTCCCTTCCAACGTTTTGTACTTCTGACTTATCTTCAAGTTCGAGGGGGATAAGAAGATTAATCGGTCTTCTGAGGCAGCTACCATTGGGCATACGGACTGTTGCTTCCTGGATAACTGCATCAGCGCTCTCCTTTAGTTCCGTTATCCTACCCATCCTCCAGGTGTTGCGTGGGGTGTTCGGGTCGGCTAACAGAACTACTGTGCCCACCATTGGGAACTTGGTAGCAGATCGTTTCTTGTCCATCTGTAACTTGTGTGATTCACGGAGATTGCTGAGGTACATCTTGTGCCAGATTTTCCAATACTGCTCTGTGAGTTTGTGACTTGACAAAAGAGCTTCTTCTGCCTGGCGTCGGGTTTGAAGATGTGCCAATTCAGCCGGTGGGAGATATGAGGGATCTTTCTTATCGTCTCGTAGATTCTCGAATGGGTACGTGATTTTGATCTCCCTTACAAGAAAGTCTATTGGACGAAGAGGTTTTAGTTCTTCATAGAGACTTCCCTGATACGTTAACGGGCGGCTGTTTAGGCTTCCCTCGACCTCAATCATCAACGTTGTCAGATCTTCTACGGTCAATATGCGATTTCCAATGGTTTTGTAGAAGGAGTGCTTTATTGACTTGATCAGCCTCTCATACACAGCTCCCTGCCACGGAGCATATGGGGTGATTGTTGTCCACTTAATGCCTTCTTGAGCCATTGTTGCTTGAAATGCTGCATCATTGATCGTAGCTTGAACAACATTTCGCAAGATTTCTTCTCCGAGAATGAAAGACGGACCGTTGTCAGAAGTTATCGTTGACGGAACTCCTCTGCGAGCGAAAAATCTTCTTAAAGCCATCAGCAGCTTTTCAGTCGACATGTCCATGACGACTTCGATGTGAATTAACCTTGTTGTCATGCAGGTTATGATAAGCCCATACACTTTCTCGATGTTGCCATTCTGATTCGTTGTTAGTGGCCCGAAGTAGTCAATTCCCACGTTTTCAAATGGTTTTGTGCAGATGACTCTTTGTTCGGGCAGCGGTCCCATTGGTGGATACTTGAACGGCAAGTTGTTCATTTTTTGGCATGCTAAGCACCTTCGAAGGTGTGTTTGGACTTGCTGTCGAAGTTTGGGAATCCAAAACCTTTCCCTCACTCGCGCCATCGTGTGAGATGTGCTTAAATGAAGTGGTAGGTGTGCATTCTTCACGATGCATTGAGCAAGTGGCGTTTTGGCAGCTATGAAGACTGGCCGCTTCGTAAGTTCTGCGATATGGGCTCTCTCCAGCCTTCCGTGACAGCGTAGGATACCGTTTTCGTCGTACTGGAGGTTGAGATTTTTTGTCGATTTGCGAAAGTGATCTGTGACATAAGCGTTTTGATGGTTTCGTAGCACTGCGTTGAGTGCGGATTTCCTTTCATCGGCGCTGACATATGTTGCCTTGAACTCGTTTCGGAGTTCAGGAACCTTTTCCTGAATACGTGATCTCAGTGTGGCTCCCACCTTGGACGTGAGGCTATGAAGAAAGCGGAGCACATACGCAGTTGCTAGTACTGCAGAATTTAGCGTATTGTGCCGGCTCCAGTCAAGTAACTCCTCAACTTTCTCTCTGGTCGATGCGTGCATGCAAATATTGAGCGAGTTCTCTCCTTCTTTTTCTCCACTGACGTCTTCAGGAATTGTGAACGTTCCGTATTTTGTCGACCACAGCGCGTCTGGGAGCTTCAGGAATTCAGGTCCAGTCCACCATTCGTGGAAGCTAATTTCTTCAGCGCTTAATCCTCTTGTTGCGCAGTCAGCTGGATTTTCCTTCGTACCAACGTATCCAAAGCGTACCGTGCCTGCGATACGTTGTACTGTATTCCTGATTTCTCGTACTCGATTTCTCACTAGTTTCCCAACATCCTTCCGAATCGGATGAGTTGACAGCCAGCTGAGAGAGATCTGGGAATCTGAGAATATCGTTATCGAAGATATCTCGACTTTGCTGTGCAGTGATTCGTAAAGCATGTAGGCCATTCTTGTTGCAAGCGTTGCGGCATTGATTTCCATCTTAGGGATGGTCGGACGGTCTTTTGGGTTTGGCAGTCGTGTTTTGGAAAATACAAGGTGAGAGTTGGTGCCTTGAACGAGGTATGCACAGGCAGCCATAGCGTGGACGCTGGCATCAGCAAAAATCGCGAGTCTTACTCTCGATTTCAGTGGTGCGACCATTCGTGGGAGTTTGTATTCTCCTCCTGATATCAATGATATGATTCTCGTCCATTCTTTTGCGTCATCCTCAGAAAGAGGCGTATCCCAATTGTAGCCCTTCTGCCACAACCCTTGAAGAAACAGCTTTCCATTAAGCAGGACAGGCGATATCCATCCCATAGGTTCGAAGATGGAGGCCAGTTGCTCGGAAACAATTCTCTTCGTGAAACCTGTTCTCATCGAAATTGCTGTCTTCAGCATCATTTGGTCACTGCTAGGATCCCATTTGATGCCAAGAACTTTGGGTGTTTCCTGAGAGCTTTGATCCGTCGAAGGAATATCCTTGTTGACCTTCTCTCTGTTTGTTTGAAAACCTCTGAGATTCATATTCATCTCCTTGAAGAGGTTCTTCGATTGGTGGTATTTTTGCATGGCTTCTTCTTCAGTAGTGGCTGTAAGGATGACGTTGTCCACGTAAACATTGTGCAGTATTTCCTCTGCCAGATCGGGATATTCTTTGCTAGAGCTGAGATGATGTTTAATAGTTCCTCCAAGCAGAAATGGTGAGCACTTGAGCCCAAATGGAACACGGGTGAATCGATATTCAACGATATTATTCCTTGTTGGAGGAACTGCAGGATTACGTACCCAAAGGCATCGTACAGCATCTCTATCCTGTTGATGAAGATGAACTTGCAAAAATGCCTTTTCGACGTCTGCTATCATAGCTATCTGTCCAATACGGAATCGGAGCAGCATATGTAGCATTGTAGACAGCAACACTGGTCCTCTGTGCAAAACATCATTCAATGATGGTTTGTCTCTGAGATGCGCGGATGCGTCGTATACGACGCGAAGTTTCGTGAATTCTTTATCTGGGGTGATCACTGCTTGATGAGCCAGATAATGAACGACTGTAGGTGAGCAATCCTGGTTTCCGGGAACTTCCTCAAGTATGCCTTTGTTCACTTGTTCCACGAAGTTCTGATGATATTGTGCAAGCACACCTGGTGTGTTCCGGAGGCGCTCCAGGATTGAACATAATCTTTTATACGCAAGCGATTTGTTATCAGGCAATGCTGTGGATTCTTCTGTCCAAGGAAGCCTGACATAGTATCCGTTCTCGCGGAGTGAAATGGTTGATATGAACGATTCCCATACGGCGTTGTCGACCTGCTGTTGTTCTTGAGTCTTAGTACCCGAGAAATCGTTGAGGCCGGCCGATTCGAGGGCAAGGAAACGTTGCCAGTTTTGCACCTCTTCTGGGCTCTCGTCTGGATCAGCGACACAGGTTACCGTCGTAATGTCTTCGTTCTGAAGTCTTCCTGCGACTAGGTAACCCAGGCGAGATGGGATGAGTGTGATTCCTGAAGGTAGTCTCCACTTTGGTAGAGAACCTCCGTCTAGTAACGAAAACACATCGGTGCATCCCAAAAGGATTTCAGGCTGGACATTCTGCACATATGGTCCAATGGAAAGCTGAATGCTGTGGTCAGCCAGAAATCGCATGTCTTCCGAAGTGAACTTGTCTCGCCTTAGTCGTTCCGAGATTTTTTGGACTCGTGCAACCGAATACCAGTGAGCTTTACCATCAGAATCCCATAACTGGAGGTTTGAGATTTCACACTGCTTCTCCACAGGTGTGTGAGATCCGAACGTGCTGATTTTGAGAATGACAGACCCAGTGCTACCTAGCTGTAGACGGTCTGCGAGTTCTTCGCTGATAAAAGAGCGGTCAGCTCCTGTATCTAGTAGAACGGCAATCCATTCCATGGCTTGTGTCGTAGGGTTGAAAACCTGGGCAGCTCCAATCAAAACAGACGTTTGTTGTCCGTTGCTGCTCGTGTTTTCCATGCAAAGAGCGGCTACGAAGGGCGCTTCCTCCTCCTCAGGAGGTATTGAATCAGCCATCACTAGGTTCTCCTCCTCCTCAGGAGGTGTTGATTCAGACGTCACTAGGTTCTGATTGGTATGACGAGGCATTGGTTGCTTTGGTCTTGATTTAGGTAGAATTGTGGCACCTCTTGACCCTTTCTTCTGAGGGAAGAGTTTGCTACATATTGATGTGTGGTGTCCCTGCTTCTCGCATGCTCTGCAAGCGCCTTTCGAGCATTCCTTAGCCACGTGATTTGTTCCTCCGCAGTTTCGACATAGCGATCGTTTCACCATGACTTCCAGTCTTTCTTCTCTTGTTTTGAATACTGGACAGCTCTTCGGAGGGTGATCTCTTCTGTCGCAGTAGAAGCACGTAGAACTCCTACTGCGATTCACCGGTGCGTTCTCTTCATCCTTTTTCGGCCTGTAGTGGTCGGATTCTGAAGGCTTCTGCACTTGATACTCTCTTCGAAATTCAACATGGCGATGAATTTCAAGTTCAGAGTTTATCTGAGCGTCTATTGTTTGAAGCAGTTCCTTGGTGTTCCACATTTCTCTTTCTTGCCTCTTCCTCAGCGCACACCGTTGGATATCTTCCGTGAATTTTGACAGCAGTTGTTTCTGGAGTAACGCGTTATCGATGGCTTCACCTTGTAGTTCCAACTGATTTACAATCGAGGACAGCTCTTCACACATTCTTCGTTGGTCTTCCATTCTTCTTGACCTAGCCCGACATTTCTCGAGTCTTTCTATGAGTTCTCTGACGAGGAGTTGTTTATTTCCGTACTTTTTCTTTAAGTGATCTATTGCTAATCCGTATGTTCTTCCACAATTTTCGAACTGTTTCAGCGACTGTCGTGCTTCTCCTCTTGTTGCGTCGAGTAGGTACCTCATTTTGTATGCATCGTCCATATCTCTCGAGTGGACGGAGTGTTCAAAGGCACTCCAGAAGCTCTCCCACTCCCAGACTTTCCCCCCGAATTTGGGGATCAGTATGGGAGCCAGCTGGACTCGGGAGGCTTCTTCAGATGGAGCTGTTGATGAAGAGGATGTTAGTTCTTCGATGCGCATTTCCAAATTTGACAGAGCCTCTTGCGCTCTGAATAGTAAATCCTGAGCCATTTGAGAGTTTGTGGAAACCTTCTCAAGGATAGCTTGAATCTGAGGTGTATCACTGTCAAGCTGATCGGCTGCTGACGTGTAGGCGCTGAGAGCCTTGTCGACACTTTTTTCTGCCATTTCGAGGCATTTCTTTCTCTTCTGAATGCGAAGTTTTTCTTCGTGCACAGACCTTCCTTGACCGTCTGCTTCATGTGATCCTTCCGCTCCATGTAGTTCTTCTGCCGAAGTTTCTTCTAGGAGAGCTGAAAGTTTCCCCGCAACTCTCGTTAGAAATCCTTGTCGAGTGGAGATGGTTGAGGTCATCTTGGTCTTTTTCCTAAGTGCTTTGAGTTTCTTCTTTCCGAGTCGACGACGAAGTTCTTCCTGAACGGTTTTTTCTTCGACGGCTTGGTTTCTTCTTTGACGACACGGATTCTTCTTCAGTGGCCGCGATGCACCATGTAGAAATAGGTCGGCTGTCCGAGTAGACGAGTAGACGAGCGTGCAGAGCAGATTTATTAGCCAGAAGCGATGACATATGTTCGGTCTGCTTTTATACAGGCTGTTATCATGGTTCTCAAAGCATTTACAACAACATTTCACGGCAAGGCTAAACATTCTGATCTGATAACGGATAAAGGAATTTAAACAATGTTACGTCTGTCTAAGAACATTATACAAAGTCACACCTACATATCTAAGAACATCTCAACAAACTCAGTTTAATAGAGAATCTTCTCTATACTCCCCTACGACTAGTGCAAGGGCTGAATGATGATCTCCTCGGTGCCGAGCGATGCGTCCTGGTCGAGCTGCTGCTTTCCTTGCGACGAGGCGATTCGTGTCGACTTTTGCGCTTCATCCAGTCTTGAAGTGCCAGGTTGAGTTCTTCTTGTTTCTTCTTCAGCGAGTATTCTTCATCCATCAGTTCGTACTTTTCCTTGCGCATGTCCTCCACTGTCTGCCTGCTTCTAGGGCTGGTGTTCTTCCTTTCTTCTTCAATTCGGTGGTTCATGACGAAGATTTCGTGTCGGGTCTTCTTCAGATTCCTATTGACGGTTGCCAGTTCGTCGAGAAACTTCTTGTCGCTGTAGTCCTCGATCTTCTCCGGCTCTTTTTCAGTGACAGGCTGCTGTTCGAAGACCTCGTCGTCGTCAATGCATAGGAGATCTTCCTCCTTCGGCGGCTCCTCGGTGCGCGTTTCTTCTTTTTCGGCTGGAGTTTCGTCTCCCTTGTCCTTGCTGGTGTCTAGTAGAGACTTGATTTCTTCTACCACTGAGAGCACCTTTGGAAGAAGCTCTTGCTTCTGCTCCACTGCCTTGAATCTCTCTTCGACCTCAGCCTTGAATCTTGTGAAGCGTCTCGTCAGTTCCTTGATCTCGTACATGACGGCGTTGTTGCTGGCCTTCTCGACTTCGGTCCTGCATTTGTCGACGTCCTTGGATATTTCGCCAACTTGGAAGAGTACGGCGTTCTTCGCGATTTCAATATCCTCATGAAGACTGTGTTCAAGAGCTGAAGTCTCGGACGTCAAGCGAGATAGCAGTCGACCCATCTGCTCTTCGTTGATCTTCAGGTCTGTCGACTGGGAGCTGAGCCTGACGTATTCGTGGTGTTCCTCGAGCTTCTTCTCCAGGACTACGGTGCGGCCAACGTTGTCTTCTAGGTGGCGCGTAGTTGTCTTCGCTTCGTTCTTCTCCAAGTCGTCGATCTTCTCTTGTGTCGTTCTGAAGACTTCGGCTCCTCTCTCGCAGAATTCCCTCCAGAGGTTGTACTGACTGGAAGACGTTTCTTCTGGAGAACGCTGTTGCTTTCCTGATGATCCTGCCTGTGGAGCCTTCTTCTTCTTCTTTGCTGGCTTCGTCGACTCTTCTTCCGTTTCTGCAGCTGCTCGTTTCTTCTTGAGCTTCTCCGGCGGTCCTTGAGTCTTCTTGGGCTGGAGAGGCGACGGCTCGTCGGTCGACGACATGGCTGGTACTGAAGTGAATGAATATGCCCTTTCCACTGGCCGGGCTTATATGCAGCGTCGGAAATGTTTTCGTTCGGGGAGAGTCGAGATGGTGCGATAGATAGGTAAGATGTTTCTGTTGGAAAGGCTAAATTTGAATTCAAATGGGCATCGGAATCGTACTATTAGAGCTGGATACACGGAAAATAGTGAATTGTCGGAGAAATCAAAGTTGTTTAATATGTCTTCTTTCCAACGAATTCGGTCCTCTGCAAGCATTCTTTTTGATCGTCTCTATCATCAAAGCACCGACTTTGAAAATAGTTCTTATGCTCATCAGGATGACACTGGCGGCTGTTCGCATGAAGAAGAGTAGAATTCGTACACCGCAGGTCCACAGGAAGACATATCCGAGTAGAACGGCTACCACGAACCCTACGGCTGCGAGAACAGCGGTTTTGTATCCTGAGGCGATTGTGTTCACTATGTGGCCGAAATCCGGGAACACGATTTCTTCTTTTATTGTGCCTTCTCCTTTCAGAATTCGTCCTACGGCTCCATGAAAGGTTTTCACCCATTTCAGGATACCAGTGACTTCAAAGTACCTTCGGCTTGAGCCGCATGAGACTGAGCATTGAATGGCCACTCTGGCCGTCGTGTAGCTGAATCTGAGTTGCGATTTCTCCCCTTCTTTCGAGCAGGGCACTGTAAAGTAGTGATCTCCGCATCGTATCTCCGCTCGAGTAGGTCTTCCATTGCTCGTGCAAGTTACCTCGCTTACAGCTCCTTGTCTGCAGTGGTAGCATCCTTCCACTACGGTGTTTGCAATCGTGCAGATTGAACTCACTATTTCCTTTGTGACCACGTGCATGTCTTCCTTTATAGTGAACAGTAGCTCAGCCGTTACCAATTCTGGAATCAGTGCGCTGACCAATCCATTATTCAGTTTTGATCTTTCAAAGGTAGTCCACGATTGCCTAATTGGCAGGCGATTTTCCAGATCGTTGCGAAATATTGATGTGAGGCTGTATTGTGTGCATCTGCAAACTACTCGTACCTCTGCTGGTTGGCATATGCAGTCATGCGACACTAAACAGTCCAAATTTAGTGCTTGTTCTTTTGAATCGCACTTCATCGTGAGTTTTCTTGGCTCGTCCCACAGCGCTGTTTCTTCTCCATTGGTGACGAACTGAGCGTTCAAAGCTGGTATTGGAGGGATGCTGAGGGAACTTAGCGTGATACGCATTCTTCCATGTTTCTCCGGAATTGTGGGTTGAAGGAAGATAGCTTCCTCTGAAAGAATGCCATCGGGGTTCTCTGATTGAATTTCCAACTGAACCTTCTCTTTCCATGACGGACATTGGAATATTTCATAGACTTCTTCGTCCTCTGGTACTTGAAATATCCGATAGAACAGACATCCGCTGGAGAGGTAGAAGCAGCCACATCCCGGTCCACCGCAGCTCTCCACACATCGAGTTATACCCGGATACGTGTTTCCTTGAGCCAGCTCGGGAATTTTCGCTGTTTCGCTGACGTTCTCGCACTTGTCTCCTGTACAGCTTCCGGAATGCGCGCATCTCTTGGCATCTACCACCTTTTGAACCGTCCTTCTTGTAAACGTGATCGTCTCCTTTTCGCACTCCATGTGGAGACCTTTCCACGTGAAACGATATCGACGGAACAAGGTTCCGTTATTGGTGAGCCGTACGCAAGCTTCTTGGTTGAAGGAATTGAGCTTGATGATGTTTGTGGTCTCCACATAGCATTTGTTGCTTTGGATCAAATTTCTTGAGCACACCGTGGTCTTGAGTGTGAATATGTCCACATCCTGACATGCGGTTGCGAGACTGATAACGAAGGCCATGACTACGGCTATCAGCGGAGCACGAAGCAAGGCTTCTATGTCCCCTCTGAGGCGTTCTCTTCGTCTTCGAAATCTTCTGCAACAACCCAGCACTATGTGGATGATGCACCTTATCCCGAGTAAAAGTGCGTCACCACATATTCGACATGGTTTGCCCAGGACGAGTGGAACATAGCATAACGTGTAGATCAGTGCAACAAAGATGTAGATTATCGTTGTCATCGCGATTATTGCTGCTGTTGTGTTACATTCAGGATTGAACACGTTCGCTGTACAAAACCAGCATCGCACTTTGTCGCAAAACGGTGACGGTGGACACTGTATTCTGACCACATTCACTCGGTTCTTCTCGAGAGTTTTCCATTGCACTAGGTGGTTGTGCAGCGTGATCTCCGGAGGAAAGACTACGGTCTCGTGTGGCCTCGGGTTACTCACAGTAACGCAATGACCTTCAGCACAGACTTCGTATCTATCGAAATTGTTGCTTGAAATATTGACTGCCCCACTAACGCATTCAATTTCTACGGTGTTCTTTGTCGTCAAATTCCTTTCTTTGAAGGCTGAAGTGGGGGAGAAAAGGTAGATGAGGGTCAGAGCCAACATTGTTGTGTGAGGGAAAATTCGGCTGTGAATTTTGTTGACTGTGCTGGTAGTAGGATCTCGTCTCTCTTCGTTGTAGTCTATTCGTCTCCGTTTCCTAAGGTTGTATCGATGTGGCTCTTCGTTTGCTTGTTCGGAAGGCGACTGATCGATCCCGTCTTCCCTTCCAACGTTTTGTACTTCTGACTTATCTTCAAGTTCGAGGGGGATAAGAAGATTAATCGGTCTTCTGAGGCAGCTACCATTGGGCATACGGACTGTTGCTTCCTGGATAACTGCATCAGCGCTCTCCTTTAGTTCCGTTATCCTACCCATCCTCCAGGTGTTGCGTGGGGTGTTCGGGTCGGCTAACAGAACTACTGTGCCCACCATTGGGAACTTGGTAGCAGATCGTTTCTTGTCCATCTGTAACTTGTGTGATTCACGGAGATTGCTGAGGTACATCTTGTGCCAGATTTTCCAATACTGCTCTGTGAGTTTGTGACTTGACAAAAGAGCTTCTTCTGCCTGGCGTCGGGTTTGAAGATGTGCCAATTCAGCCGGTGGGAGATATGAGGGATCTTTCTTATCGTCTCGTAGATTCTCGAATGGGTACGTGATTTTGATCTCCCTTACAAGAAAGTCTATTGGACGAAGAGGTTTTAGTTCTTCATAGAGACTTCCCTGATACGTTAACGGGCGGCTGTTTAGGCTTCCCTCGACCTCAATCATCAACGTTGTCAGATCTTCTACGGTCAATATGCGATTTCCAATGGTTTTGTAGAAGGAGTGCTTTATTGACTTGATCAGCCTCTCATACACAGCTCCCTGCCACGGAGCATATGGGGTGATTGTTGTCCACTTAATGCCTTCTTGAGCCATTGTTGCTTGAAATGCTGCATCATTGATCGTAGCTTGAACAACATTTCGCAAGATTTCTTCTCCGAGAATGAAAGACGGACCGTTGTCAGAAGTTATCGTTGACGGAACTCCTCTGCGAGCGAAAAATCTTCTTAAAGCCATCAGCAGCTTTTCAGTCGACATGTCCATGACGACTTCGATGTGAATTAACCTTGTTGTCATGCAGGTTATGATAAGCCCATACACTTTCTCGATGTTGCCATTCTGATTCGTTGTTAGTGGCCCGAAGTAGTCAATTCCCACGTTTTCAAATGGTTTTGTGCAGATGACTCTTTGTTCGGGCAGCGGTCCCATTGGTGGATACTTGAACGGCAAGTTGTTCATTTTTTGGCATGCTAAGCACCTTCGAAGGTGTGTTTGGACTTGCTGTCGAAGTTTGGGAATCCAAAACCTTTCCCTCACTCGCGCCATCGTGTGAGATGTGCTTAAATGAAGTGGTAGGTGTGCATTCTTCACGATGCATTGAGCAAGTGGCGTTTTGGCAGCTATGAAGACTGGCCGCTTCGTAAGTTCTGCGATATGGGCTCTCTCCAGCCTTCCGTGACAGCGTAGGATACCGTTTTCGTCGTACTGGAGGTTGAGATTTTTTGTCGATTTGCGAAAGTGATCTGTGACATAAGCGTTTTGATGGTTTCGTAGCACTGCGTTGAGTGCGGATTTCCTTTCATCGGCGCTGACATATGTTGCCTTGAACTCGTTTCGGAGTTCAGGAACCTTTTCCTGAATACGTGATCTCAGTGTGGCTCCCACCTTGGACGTGAGGCTATGAAGAAAGCGGAGCACATACGCAGTTGCTAGTACTGCAGAATTTAGCGTATTGTGCCGGCTCCAGTCAAGTAACTCCTCAACTTTCTCTCTGGTCGATGCGTGCATGCAAATATTGAGCGAGTTCTCTCCTTCTTTTTCTCCACTGACGTCTTCAGGAATTGTGAACGTTCCGTATTTTGTCGACCACAGCGCGTCTGGGAGCTTCAGGAATTCAGGTCCAGTCCACCATTCGTGGAAGCTAATTTCTTCAGCGCTTAATCCTCTTGTTGCGCAGTCAGCTGGATTTTCCTTCGTACCAACGTATCCAAAGCGTACCGTGCCTGCGATACGTTGTACTGTATTCCTGATTTCTCGTACTCGATTTCTCACTAGTTTCCCAACATCCTTCCGAATCGGATGAGTTGACAGCCAGCTGAGAGAGATCTGGGAATCTGAGAATATCGTTATCGAAGATATCTCGACTTTGCTGTGCAGTGATTCGTAAAGCATGTAGGCCATTCTTGTTGCAAGCGTTGCGGCATTGATTTCCATCTTAGGGATGGTCGGACGGTCTTTTGGGTTTGGCAGTCGTGTTTTGGAAAATACAAGGTGAGAGTTGGTGCCTTGAACGAGGTATGCACAGGCAGCCATAGCGTGGACGCTGGCATCAGCAAAAATCGCGAGTCTTACTCTCGATTTCAGTGGTGCGACCATTCGTGGGAGTTTGTATTCTCCTCCTGATATCAATGATATGATTCTCGTCCATTCTTTTGCGTCATCCTCAGAAAGAGGCGTATCCCAATTGTAGCCCTTCTGCCACAACCCTTGAAGAAACAGCTTTCCATTAAGCAGGACAGGCGATATCCATCCCATAGGTTCGAAGATGGAGGCCAGTTGCTCGGAAACAATTCTCTTCGTGAAACCTGTTCTCATCGAAATTGCTGTCTTCAGCATCATTTGGTCACTGCTAGGATCCCATTTGATGCCAAGAACTTTGGGTGTTTCCTGAGAGCTTTGATCCGTCGAAGGAATATCCTTGTTGACCTTCTCTCTGTTTGTTTGAAAACCTCTGAGATTCATATTCATCTCCTTGAAGAGGTTCTTCGATTGGTGGTATTTTTGCATGGCTTCTTCTTCAGTAGTGGCTGTAAGGATGACGTTGTCCACGTAAACATTGTGCAGTATTTCCTCTGCCAGATCGGGATATTCTTTGCTAGAGCTGAGATGATGTTTAATAGTTCCTCCAAGCAGAAATGGTGAGCACTTGAGCCCAAATGGAACACGGGTGAATCGATATTCAACGATATTATTCCTTGTTGGAGGAACTGCAGGATTACGTACCCAAAGGCATCGTACAGCATCTCTATCCTGTTGATGAAGATGAACTTGCAAAAATGCCTTTTCGACGTCTGCTATCATAGCTATCTGTCCAATACGGAATCGGAGCAGCATATGTAGCATTGTAGACAGCAACACTGGTCCTCTGTGCAAAACATCATTCAATGATGGTTTGTCTCTGAGATGCGCGGATGCGTCGTATACGACGCGAAGTTTCGTGAATTCTTTATCTGGGGTGATCACTGCTTGATGAGCCAGATAATGAACGACTGTAGGTGAGCAATCCTGGTTTCCGGGAACTTCCTCAAGTATGCCTTTGTTCACTTGTTCCACGAAGTTCTGATGATATTGTGCAAGCACACCTGGTGTGTTCCGGAGGCGCTCCAGGATTGAACATAATCTTTTATACGCAAGCGATTTGTTATCAGGCAATGCTGTGGATTCTTCTGTCCAAGGAAGCCTGACATAGTATCCGTTCTCGCGGAGTGAAATGGTTGATATGAACGATTCCCATACGGCGTTGTCGACCTGCTGTTGTTCTTGAGTCTTAGTACCCGAGAAATCGTTGAGGCCGGCCGATTCGAGGGCAAGGAAACGTTGCCAGTTTTGCACCTCTTCTGGGCTCTCGTCTGGATCAGCGACACAGGTTACCGTCGTAATGTCTTCGTTCTGAAGTCTTCCTGCGACTAGGTAACCCAGGCGAGATGGGATGAGTGTGATTCCTGAAGGTAGTCTCCACTTTGGTAGAGAACCTCCGTCTAGTAACGAAAACACATCGGTGCATCCCAAAAGGATTTCAGGCTGGACATTCTGCACATATGGTCCAATGGAAAGCTGAATGCTGTGGTCAGCCAGAAATCGCATGTCTTCCGAAGTGAACTTGTCTCGCCTTAGTCGTTCCGAGATTTTTTGGACTCGTGCAACCGAATACCAGTGAGCTTTACCATCAGAATCCCATAACTGGAGGTTTGAGATTTCACACTGCTTCTCCACAGGTGTGTGAGATCCGAACGTGCTGATTTTGAGAATGACAGACCCAGTGCTACCTAGCTGTAGACGGTCTGCGAGTTCTTCGCTGATAAAAGAGCGGTCAGCTCCTGTATCTAGTAGAACGGCAATCCATTCCATGGCTTGTGTCGTAGGGTTGAAAACCTGGGCAGCTCCAATCAAAACAGACGTTTGTTGTCCGTTGCTGCTCGTGTTTTCCATGCAAAGAGCGGCTACGAAGGGCGCTTCCTCCTCCTCAGGAGGTATTGAATCAGCCATCACTAGGTTCTCCTCCTCCTCAGGAGGTGTTGATTCAGACGTCACTAGGTTCTGATTGGTATGACGAGGCATTGGTTGCTTTGGTCTTGATTTAGGTAGAATTGTGGCACCTCTTGACCCTTTCTTCTGAGGGAAGAGTTTGCTACATATTGATGTGTGGTGTCCCTGCTTCTCGCATGCTCTGCAAGCGCCTTTCGAGCATTCCTTAGCCACGTGATTTGTTCCTCCGCAGTTTCGACATAGCGATCGTTTCACCATGACTTCCAGTCTTTCTTCTCTTGTTTTGAATACTGGACAGCTCTTCGGAGGGTGATCTCTTCTGTCGCAGTAGAAGCACGTAGAACTCCTACTGCGATTCACCGGTGCGTTCTCTTCATCCTTTTTCGGCCTGTAGTGGTCGGATTCTGAAGGCTTCTGCACTTGATACTCTCTTCGAAATTCAACATGGCGATGAATTTCAAGTTCAGAGTTTATCTGAGCGTCTATTGTTTGAAGCAGTTCCTTGGTGTTCCACATTTCTCTTTCTTGCCTCTTCCTCAGCGCACACCGTTGGATATCTTCCGTGAATTTTGACAGCAGTTGTTTCTGGAGTAACGCGTTATCGATGGCTTCACCTTGTAGTTCCAACTGATTTACAATCGAGGACAGCTCTTCACACATTCTTCGTTGGTCTTCCATTCTTCTTGACCTAGCCCGACATTTCTCGAGTCTTTCTATGAGTTCTCTGACGAGGAGTTGTTTATTTCCGTACTTTTTCTTTAAGTGATCTATTGCTAATCCGTATGTTCTTCCACAATTTTCGAACTGTTTCAGCGACTGTCGTGCTTCTCCTCTTGTTGCGTCGAGTAGGTACCTCATTTTGTATGCATCGTCCATATCTCTCGAGTGGACGGAGTGTTCAAAGGCACTCCAGAAGCTCTCCCACTCCCAGACTTTCCCCCCGAATTTGGGGATCAGTATGGGAGCCAGCTGGACTCGGGAGGCTTCTTCAGATGGAGCTGTTGATGAAGAGGATGTTAGTTCTTCGATGCGCATTTCCAAATTTGACAGAGCCTCTTGCGCTCTGAATAGTAAATCCTGAGCCATTTGAGAGTTTGTGGAAACCTTCTCAAGGATAGCTTGAATCTGAGGTGTATCACTGTCAAGCTGATCGGCTGCTGACGTGTAGGCGCTGAGAGCCTTGTCGACACTTTTTTCTGCCATTTCGAGGCATTTCTTTCTCTTCTGAATGCGAAGTTTTTCTTCGTGCACAGACCTTCCTTGACCGTCTGCTTCATGTGATCCTTCCGCTCCATGTAGTTCTTCTGCCGAAGTTTCTTCTAGGAGAGCTGAAAGTTTCCCCGCAACTCTCGTTAGAAATCCTTGTCGAGTGGAGATGGTTGAGGTCATCTTGGTCTTTTTCCTAAGTGCTTTGAGTTTCTTCTTTCCGAGTCGACGACGAAGTTCTTCCTGAACGGTTTTTTCTTCGACGGCTTGGTTTCTTCTTTGACGACACGGATTCTTCTTCAGTGGCCGCGATGCACCATGTAGAAATAGGTCGGCTGTCCGAGTAGACGAGTAGACGAGCGTGCAGAGCAGATTTATTAGCCAGAAGCGATGACATATGTTCGGTCTGCTTTTATACAGGCTGTTATCATGGTTCTCAAAGCATTTACAACAACATTTCACGGCAAGGCTAAACATTCTGATCTGATAACGGATAAAGGAATTTAAACAATGTTACGTCTGTCTAAGAACATTATACAAAGTCACACCTACATATCTAAGAACATCTCAACAAACTCAGTTTAATAGAGAATCTTCTCTATAGGAATCCCACTACAAACATTGACAAGATGCATGGCGCTGATCAGCCAGACGAATCCTTTCTGCTTTGGTCCCTCAATGACTCATGGACCGTTTCCGGAGCACGGGCCGTACTGCGCAGAAGGCCGCGCGTCGTTGACGCTCCCCTTTCTAACTGCAATCGCGCAGCAGCGCGTCAAATTTGGGGCGCGGCGCGACTGGCCGCGCCGCTCCCCAAATTGACGCGCCGCGCCGCGGCGGGAGTATAAAAGGCGCCTAAGGCCATCGCACACTTTCGCCGCCACGCGGCGCGGCACCACGATTGCCATAGATATCGATTTGCCTCGCGAGGCGATTCTGCGTCTCTGCCCCATGCTTAAAGATAGGGCTGCCGCGTGACGGCGAAAGTGTGCGAAGGTCTTTAGAGCGCAGACAGAACGGTGCGGCAGCAAATCAGCGGCTACCGCACTCGCGGCATCGCCGCCGCCACCCAACATCTTGCCGCAAAAGTGTGCGGCTGCGGCACGGTACCGCTCGCCGCCAGCGGCAAGCTCTGCGATCCTGCCCTATGGTTAAGAATAGGGCAGCCACTTTGCAGCGAAAGTGTAGAGAGGCCTTTAGAGCCCTAAACTTCTATTATGGAATCGCACAATGGAATATGCAGAAAAATAACGCAAAATACTGATTCAAAGGGGCGAAATCGGTGCTCATTTATCAGTTCCTCGACATTGCAATATTTTGTGTTTCCAGCTCAAAATATTCCATGTGGGGAAGATACTGTCTTGTGCGATTTCATACTTATGGGTCTCCTAAACCGTAGAGTGGAGTACTCCTGTAAAAATGGAACATACTTATCCGTTATTTAAAGGGTGTCTTCTCGTACTAATCTTAATCTTCACTGCTCAGACGTCGCTTGAGGCACTTTTCCGACGAATAAAGCAGAACGTACCTGTCTTCTCCCCATTGAAGATATTCTTGATAATGCTATACATGTTCGGCTCGATCTTGACCAAAATCCTTGTACAATCCTCTACAGTCTAAAGAAGAAATTACGGGATAAACAAGATATGAAGGTAGTGCAATAATAATATTAGTAATTAATAATTTAATAATGATAATAATAATAATCACATTGAAAATGTAATTGATGGTGCGGATAAGTGGATTCAACGTAGTTATGCGATCACAGGCACGGATGCTACCGTTGTTTTGAAGCCATAAGCTCGCCTGAAACAAATTGAACCTTAGATGAAGACCAAACGCGTGAAGTCTAAAGGAACATAGGATCACTTTTCTATTAATCGATTCAGCTGCAGCAATAACAACTTTATTCGAGAAGTGTGTAAGCAGATCGTCCACCGCCTGGTCTAACTCTTCGAGTAGCTTCCTAGAGAACACCTCAAAAACGTGACCAATGATATTCACAGCATAGGGCTCCAGAAGCGCATCACCTGGAAACGTGGTTTAGTTGCGCAAAATATAACTCGTGAGGTCAATGGTCGAACCTTTTTTCTGATTCTTGAAAATGGAATGGAGGGCGAGAAGACCTTCGATTTTAACTAGAATGTGCTCACTTGTTGAACCGAGGAGAGCAACTAGTGAAGAAACCATCTGTAAGAAAGAAGAGAAAGGAATCACTTCATTTGTGCATTATATTCAAAAGGTAAGCACAGTTTTTACATCAAATTTGCCTAAAAAGAGAAACCCCTAGAAAAAAGGCTGTTTTACAAACATTTTGTAGATATATTGAAAATAGAAGTATCCGAAACGTGTGCCTGGAAAGCAGAAGTGACTCACTTAGAACGAATCCCCCTGCTCATTTAGCATACAAATATGTCTAATTTGGCCGGGCAGCCAAAACAAACGACTAAGGGCTATGTTATACTCCTGCGGGAGCATCCGCGGATGGGCGGAAATCGCGCCGGGAAGGCTGTGGTCCCATGGAGTATCATTGGGCGCGTCAAACGCGCTCCAATGCTACGCTAGCCGTCCCGGGACGACGACGACCGTCCGCGGTGTACCTTCCGTCCGCGGACGTCCCGCGGATACTCCCGCGGAATTATAACATAGGCCTAAGCGCCATTTGCACTCCAATCGCCGCGCTGTCCAATCAATATTGGTAATTCTCATTATGACATTGCGCGCGGCAATCGGTGTATGGACGGGGCCTAATGGAGGCCTATGGTATACTCCCACGGGTTGTCCGTGCCACGTCCTAGGACGGTTGTCGTCATCCCGGGACGGCCAACGTCGCATTGGAGAGCTTCTTTTGCGTCGGACGACGGCGAGCGTGGCAGGTGCAGCGATTGGCCAGGTGAGAGATCCCGACACGATTCGCGCCCGTTACACTTCTGCGGGAATATACCACAGGCCTAAGGCAGGATGTATACTCCGGATGCCACGCGTGGAAACTATCTGTATCGATTGGGCGGCGCAAGCGATGAAAAAGAGAGAAACTGAAGATTGTTTGAATACCTTTGAAAGTACACTTCTTGAGCGGAGTTGGAAAGTACTATAAAGTCGGATACACCACGCAGCTCGTGCTTTGATAAGCACATTCTCACCATTCAGCCGACTGTTGCATATGTCTAGTATGTGTTTAATATCCTTTTCGAATTTCTGAAATATTCCATCCTTATCGCCTTTTATACACGAAAAAAGACATGGAAATAAGTGGCCAGTATAGTGCTTTTCAAAAGTATGCAGCCACCTTGAAATTGATAATTTCACGTTTCGCGTTCGTTTCTACGAACTGACGTTAGCCGCATTGGATTCCCCGTAGACGAAAATAGCTAGATTGCTCTTTCCAGAAAAAAAAGCTTGATCTCCAGTAAAAACTAGGCGTTCTTGAATTTTTTTTGTTTGTTTCAAAAGTATGTAGCCACTCCAGGATATCTTATTTATTATTCATTTATTTATTCAAAGCACATAAAAGTGCGCCAATACCAAGCACTAAACAAAGCAATCGTTAGAAAGTGTGGCAACCAAAGACAAAAAACTAATGAACTGAAAAAACTCATGAGCAAACTCCAAAGACAGCAAAGAGAAAAAAGAAAAAAGAAAAGAAATGAGCAAGAAATTACGACATGGTTTTTTTAGACCAGCAAGAAGTGATCCGCCAGGGCTTTCCAGCATCTAGTGAGGGCTAGTGTTCACCCTGCCGAAGAGCAGTCCAGCATTTGGTAATTAGTAAAAGCCTTAAAAAGGAATATAAGCTTAGAAAGAACGTTTTGCAATAAAGACATCCTGCCCTTGAAACTATAGAATGCGCTTTGCCTACGACCTTCTATACTCACGATTCCGGGGCGGGTCCTGTATCTCAAGGACCTCTTTAAACTAGTACGCACCCCGGGCGATGGCATAGAAGGGAGCACTCACCTTGATTTGATATGTCGATACGGGCAAGAAGTCATAAAAATAAAAAATAAGAGGATTTCAAAAAATTATTTTAAAAAACATTAACAATAGGGACTACGCCTTGAAAAAAAAAGAAAGCGAACCTAGAACTTCTTCTAAGAGAAAGCCGACACGGAGTAAGATGAAAGCAATAGGCGAAAACTGTAAAGGGCTTAGAAACCTCTGAGAACAAGAACAACTTGCAGGCACAGTGTAACAAAAACATTGGTCAAACGGTTAAAGAAAGCATTTCTGAAGATGAGCAGCCAACTGGAGATATGTGATTCTTATACTCAGCTCCCGCAGCTTAAAACACATGAAGATACAAGTTCAAAGTTAGAACTTTTGAGGTATCTCGCAGAGTGTAGCTCACTGCGCGTTTACGAAACGTCGTTGACCTATACACTGGGGGCTGAAAAAAGAGCTATGAAATGCTTAATTGAAAGTAAAATTAAACACATTTAGCCTGTTTTTCTCTAGCGGAGCACTCGACTCTCAACCATGCTTCAATCGAAGCGCACAAGCAGTTGACACACCTAAAATAGTCCAGGTGAGGGCTTCTAGCATTTCAAAGGCTGACAAGATCCGACAAATGACAACCCAGAGATGTATCACTAGGTTATCACCCACAGACCCTAGGTTCAGAAAAGAGCAAAAAAGGAAACTAACCGACGTCCTCGATCTGAAGCATTTCCAAAACATCGAGCTTTTTCAGCTTGCGTCTAAATTCCCTAGAGCTTCTGCTCTAGGGAATTTAGACGCAAGCTAAGCTCGATACTAAGTCCAAGGGAAGTTGATTCAACCACCTTGTCGTTCGTATGAAAAATGAGTTAAATACACGTTTGTTCAAGTGGCTGTTCAGTTTACGATGCTGAATGGCAATCCCTGCTGTTCTTCCACGACATGGCTTGAAAACCCAATATTTACTGACACTAAGCTTAACCTCCATGCGTAAAATGCGAAAACAAAATGTCAAATCCCTGACTACTCTTCTATATTTGAGACTCTTCATACCAAGTATTTGGAGGCGGTCTCTATAAGATGGAAGGCATTGTGGGTAGTTAGGGTTAGGAAAAGCCCTGTAAAATACAATCTTTGTGAACGTCTTCTGAACTTTTTCTAACAGCAGTACATGTTTCTTAATACAGGGACTCCATACTGTCGAACAATATTCCAACTGAGGAAGGACGTATGTGTTGTACAACCTAATCAAAAACTTCGGATCACTACATTGGAAGCTTCTAAGTATGGTAAAAAGTGATGCTAGTGCTTTCCTTGCAATAGCTTCCAAGTGCTTTTGGAACTTTAAGGAAGTGTCCACAACAATTCCCAAATCTCTCACATGATCCTCATGTCTTATTGTAATATCATTAAACCTATAGGATGGTGGTGGATGGGGTCCTAAATGTAAATGTACCGTTTTTGCTAGATTTACTGGGATCTTCCACTTACTGGACCACTCCATCATACTTCGTATGGAGTTTGAAACATATTCTTGAGCAGAATATTGATTTGAAGAATCGTAGGCACAGTAAATTCTTATATCATCTGCGAAAATTTTTACCTCCAAACTAGGATGCACCTTCAGAATTTGTGGCAGGTCAGCGGTATACGCTGAGAAAAGCAGAGGAGAAAGTACTCCACCTTGAGGTACACCACTCGGGCAAAGATGTCTGTTTGAAAAGCTGTTTCCAACTTTTACCGTCATGTGACGCTCACACAAATAGGATGATAACCATTTTAAAATTGACTCACGAATACCGAAGCTAGCAAGCTTTTGAAGAAGCTTAATGTGGCTTACTCTGTCGAATGCTTTTGAAAGATCAAAAAAGATAACATCAACCGACTTCGCTTGATTCAACGCTGTGTGCCAGTCATATATGGAGTCACAAACCAGGGTTTCTGTAGAAGCTTCCGGTGTGAAACCGTGCTGCTCTTTTGGGATTACGTGGTGCTTTGAAAACCAGTCGTACAGCTTATCTCGCACAATTTTTTCCAAAACCTTGCCAGCGGCTGGACATATGCTGATAGGTCTGAAATCAGACAGTGAAGATGCATTATTGTTCTTAGGAATTGGTGTCACTATGGAGTCCTTCCAAATTATCGGAACTTGACCTAGAGCTAGGGAGATATTAAAAATCATAGCTAGTGGGTATTGTAATGTATTTGCACATTTTCGAAAAATCAGTTGAGGGATGCCGTCATACGTAGCCGACAGTGAGGGTTTCAGTCCTTTAAGGACACGCAGGACATCACAAGGAAGAACGACTGGAAACCCAGAGGAGAAATCAGAAGAACGCAAATCAAGCGGATCGGGCATTTCTACACTCCTATTCAAATTTTGCGCTCTTTTTGGCGGAAAGTTTTTGTCATAAATAGCCAGCTTGACCTGTTCTTCAAAAATAACCACTATGCCAGTACATGGACGTGTCCTGACTATCGAGGAACAAGCTCAGATCCGAGCGCTCAAGAAGGCTGCTTGATAAACCGCGCCAGTGCTCGTCAGCTCGGACATTCGCATGGATGTATCGACCACTTCCTTCGAAATCCTAATGGTTATCAGTCTGCACCTGTACCGAGTCGTCCGCGGGTGAATTCGAGCCAGGATCGTCGAAGAATCAGCCGCATGGTGTCGAACTCCACATGGAGCGTCAACCAAGTTCACGCTGAGACGGGTCTATCTGCACCAAGAACAACGATATGGCGTTCTATTCAATCGAACGAACACATCTCCAGACAGACCATGCAGAAGACACCTCATCTCGCGAACTTCCAGAAGCAGGCGCAATTGGAGTTTGCCCGCAAAAACATGGCGACACAATGGGAAAAGGAAGGAACTTTCTGGTTTCGTCGACGTCGTGAATTTCACCTGCGTATTGCTTTAGGTCATCTTCACCGACGTGAGAAAATTTAATCTGGATGGTCCCGATTGTTACTGGTATTACTGAAGCGATCTACGACAGGCTCCCATCACCTTCTCTCGACGGAGCTTGGGAGGTGGGCCTTTGATGACATGGGAAGGCTTCCGCAGTAGCGGGAAGCTGAAGCTCAGATTCCCATCATGTCGTATGGACAGTCTAGAGTATCAAGCCATACTGGAGTTTAGCCTGTTGCCCTTCCTAACGGAAATAAAACGGCAGACACACGTTCTGCAGCAGGACAACGCTGCAGTTCATGTGTCGAAATCAACCACAGATTGGCTCCAACCTAGCCGAATTCGAGTAATGGAATGGCCAGCTTGCTCATCTGACCGAAACCTAATGGAGAACATGTGGGGTATCTTGATCCGGCAGGTCTACTTGAATAACAGGCAGTTCAACAATGTTGGAGGACTGAAAACCTCTACCTGGGACAACATCGGTGACGAAGTGATCCAGAAACTTGTCAGTAGTATGCGTAGTAGGGTATTTAAGTAGTAAGAAATAATAGTGGTCCAACTGACTATTAATTTTTAATAAAAATCGTATTTTCAGAGAGAGTGGCTACATACTTTTGAAACAAACAAAAACTTCAAAACGATCTATTTTGCTAGAGATCAAGCTTTTCCCTGTAAAAAGCAACATAAGTATTTCCGACTACGAGGAATTGAATGCGACAAACGCCGGTTCGTAGAAACAAAGGCGAAGGATAAAACTGTTGAATTCAAAGTGGCTACATACTTTTGAAACGCACTGTACATATTTCTCACTAATATTACGATTACCATTCCAGGGGATCAAAGGTCTAAGCTTCGGTTAGAAATAGTTTTTCTGTTTAAACAAATCATGCCATACTGATGAGCCAGTCACATACTTTACCCAAATCGCCTGTGAGATTGGAATCCTTCTCAATTCCTAACTTTGCAAGTCGAAAAAACTGTCGTTCTCTGCACATTCGAATAGTTTCGAAATAATAGGCTGGCTAGGGCCCGAGCCACCGGTATGTAGTTTTGTTGCCACCGCCAATTCGCCAAGATGATGGAGCTGGTGTCAAGACGGTACGTTAGAAGCGACTCTCACCCGGCGTCTTATCAACGGCAATCGAAGTTCTCCCAATAAATGGAGAGCTGCCTCAACATCACTGGAAACTCTGTCACGCGTCAAAATCTTAAAACTTCCGATTACTTATGCTGGGAATATTTTAAAGACAACCGGCATACCTCAATTGCGAACTCTAGTATTGGTCTCATCACACAGTCCATCTCGATAAGTCCTCGCAGTAATGAACGAATTTCGCATTCATCAGAATACCAACACTCGAAACTCGCTGAAAAGAAACACCTGAGCAACTATCAATAGATTTCAAATTCGAGATCGTGGAACAAGCAGGAACGCGGATTTGGCCGTGTCCGTTCGAAATAATATACAGTTGCGTTACCTTGATAATATACAGTTTGTTTACCTTATACAGTTGCGGGACAAAGGATAAAAAAGGATAAAGGACGGCGTTATTCAATCCCTTTGGGATGCGCCATGCATTCTACTTCTACGGGATCTCAAGGACGCGAGTTGAATGCGTATTTGGCCATACAATGACTTTCAGTGGCCAGCCAATGAACAAGTCAGCGCTTTATCCTTCCCAGACAAGTCTGGTACCAATTCACCGACCCCGAAGGGATGGAAGGCTTGGCTGGTCTGGGCGGAAAATCCGAACCAGGAACCTGGTATCGGGTGCAGGCGACAGCCGGCGTCTCCTCCGACTGTGCTCCACGCGCCCAGACAAAGGATATGAGATAAAAGTCGGCGATAGTCTATCTCGCGGGTTCGGATGCGCTATGCACGCTTCTTCTACGAGATGTCGTGAAGGCAACTTGAATGCGTATTTGAGCTATACGGTGACATGCAGTGGTCATGCCGACTGAGAAGTAAGCATTGATCCTTCCTAGAAAAGTCTGGTTTTAACTAACCGTGTCCGGAACGATGCAGCGGTTGGTAGCTAAGGCTGGACCGAGATCAAAAAATGCGATTCGGGACGCACGCGACAACCGGTGCCTCTTCCGACTGCTCTACCACAGGTACTGTTCGTGATCGTGAAGTAAACTGGACCTAGCTATGAGGGTGACCCTACACCAGAATGAGAAAAAGCGCTAGTGTTTTAAACTACAAGCTAAAACCCATACCAGCATTTCACCCGGCACCTTCCTTCCTACAATACTGGCTAAACAGGGCCTCGTTGAAGTCTTGCATTTCGTCAGGTAGCAGCATAATGCACTGACCATTAAACGTTGGATCCAAATGAATCATTTTCGGATACTTCGATCCGAATCATCCAATTATCTGGCCTCCGCGAAATTGTTGTTATCCGAATCATCCAAAAATCCGAGGTCCGCAAAATCGCCCTTATCCGAACCATGCTATTATCCGTAGATTTTCGATCGGATCCAATGAATACTAACCATACGCTATTGACACTACAGCGATTGAATAGTTCGCTTACCAAAAAGGACGCGAATATCCTGCTCATCATCGCAATTCCACCTCTCCTCCTGTGGATCAATATGACACAACAGCGGGAACAAAACGTCCTTAATCAAGTCCTAAATGACTACGTTCAGTGTTTCGAACTACTCTTTGAAGTCAATCTTGCACCACACTTTAACTAATATTTGAACTAAAGAAAAACTGCAACTCTTACAACGGCATATGGTTTTACCACACCCCAACAATGCGACTGAGCCACAGCGGTATTGATGAAGGACAGTGCCCGAAATAGAAGCTGAAGCACCGACAACATGTGAGGAGATTTTGGGTATCAGGACGGAGACAACGAAGATGTCCCCAACCTCTTCTGGCATAATGACGTCGACACGCAGTACATCCATATACAGAAGTCTCATGATGGCCTGAAGCACTTCGTCAGACTCCTTTGTAAAAAATTGTCTCGCAAAAGACAGGTAGCTGTGTGGAAAATCGGTCGCTGGTTCGCACCTAAAAGAGTGTCTATACTTTTCAAAAAACACAGTGGTGATCGTGAATGCCAAACCATTCGAGTAAATAATGAAGCAGTCTTAGCGCCCATTCTCTGCAAGACCACCAAACGACGGAAGCGTCATCATCCAGCTGGAAGCAGAGCTCAGATGAGACCAGAAAAAAGAAATCAGTTTTCGCTCAACTACGAAGCTTACAGCACTCGGGAAATCTTGCGCGAGAAGGGCGACAGACAAGTGAGCCCAATCACTGATCGTTTGGACAGAAATTCTCGGAAAATCGAGGCGAACCTAAAACACTGGAATGTGTCCACAAAAATAAAATCGTGAATCGTAAAGTACCTGCGATAGAGCATAAATAAACTGGAACCCATGCTTAATAACGTCCAAAGCAATACTGTGTCGATTATGCAGCAAACGACTACAGTGGTGAAACACCAATGCTTCAATCCCGGCCAATGATGCAAATAGATGCTCCTTCTTTTTGCATTTCTTCACTCTGAACTCAAACAAAGGAGAATAAGTGTGAAGGCGAAGGACGAACATAAATGAAATACACAATAAGCTTACAAGTATACATCTGTTATAGCCAGAAGGCCAAGAAGGCCTGTTGACAAATAATATTCATCCTTCGGCTTGGAAATCATTTCGAAGACGATATCCACTAAATCGGGCCAATTCTCAGGATACTCCTCCCAAACAATATGTCCCATTGCAATCCCCAAATGGGATCTGAAGAAGGGAACAATATCAACACGATTTGGACTTCCTTGAATATCACTACGTAGTACCATTTGTAATCCTGTTCACCGCCGATTTGCTCGAGCTCAGGCCACCAACGCTTCCGTTCCCCCTTGATGTGTGCATAAGTAACCTAATGGGACCTCTTAGTGTCCTTTGACATCTCTCGGTACCCAGCTGGTCATATTCCACATCTACAGGGTGGCCCATAAGTCCTGCAACAAAAACATAGGCGTATAAAAAGGCTAAGAATGCACTAAATTTGGTACATTTTTAAACCGTGTTTGCCCATGGTTTGTAGATTATGGTGGAGCGGCATTACTCATTAGGGACCACTCCTGGATTGATAAGAGCCTTCAGATCGTGTGGGTTGCTTTGCAGCTCACGTCGCAGCCCCTCTTACGGAGTTTTACTTCTTATTCGTTCCAAAGAAGATGTTGAACAATAGTTTTCCCAGGGTTTATAGAGCAAGACATTTTCTTTAAGATGGTTAAAAAACAAAGATTGAAAATCTAAAGATTTAGGAATTTCACAGCTAGTCTTTCGCAGGTGCAATATTTTGCAGATGGACTGAGAACCGCTACCACGTCCTTTTCTTTTGCTGTTACAGGCATCGCTTTACCAGAATGTGCATTTTGTCTTTAAACAGCGCGATTGAGTCTCTAATATATGGTGTTAAGTTTTTATTCCTATCAAACGAACATTTTTATTGATTTTCACTATTTTACACAAAAACCTATGGAGTGCGGGGAGACATTTTGGAAAATCGTGTATGACAAAAACTTGCCATGCGTGGCCGTTGTTTTTATATCGTGAGGTTCCCGCAAAGGTAGCATTAAACGCACTATTATTTTGACCGTTCTGAGATCGCTCAACTTTGAGAAATTTTTCATCAAATGAGGCAGAGGCTGAATACCCATATCGAACGACGCCCTCCAACTGTGCTTACAAATTTTTCCGTCTACTCTCTTCTCCTCATAGCTGAGTCTTCATCTCACTTGTGGACTTGTAGAGCTTTCCTTGTAGTTTTCTAGAAACAACCTATTGCTTAGTAATAGATTACGCACACGGCTGAATATTGAATTTGTTCCAGCTGGTTGCAGCTTCCTGTATGATCAGAAAATTAATAGCGTTCTTCTACTGTACTACTGTAGTTCAGATCCGTTCACCCAGTGTTCACTCTTGAGAAGCCTTTGCACTGTCCTACACAATACCATCATACTTCATGTTCAACAACCAATCTTCCGAAATGTAGTCCCATCGGAACGGAAGCGCCCCACCACGGGCCAGAGAAGAATTTTCGGTAGTTTTACGTGAGAGCGCATTACTTTGTAATAAGAGCAGCTACAACCATGATACTTTCCAGAAGTATAGCACTAAGTATATGCTACATGACTGTTGGTATGCGGTTTTTTTGCAATTGGAAAAAGACAACCAATAAGGTCTCCTAATTTTGTTGCAGGACTTATGGGCCACCATGTAATTGTTGTCACTGACTCATTGGTGACACATCTCCAACTTTTCATACCCTGACATTCCTCGTGCGTTAGAGCGTGAAGCTCTTGAAGACCACCCTCGTAACTAATATCCGGAGTGCTGTTGAACAACAACAAACGAATGATTGAAGTCAGTTTCATTAAGCCTTAAGTGGCTGGCATCGAGGACGTAAGCTGTTACAATGTTGTTTTGTTGCGATCAAAACTCTAGCGCCAGACGGGACTCGAACACGTACTTCCTGCTGACCGGGCGGGAATACTGTACGCCATTACACCACCGGCGCTGTTTGACCGCACGGAACATCCACGCTTTGTGGGACCGATCAGCACTCACCCGTATATCGGGATCAGCCGGTCTCTGACATCAGCATGGAACCATTAAAGCTGAAGGTATTGATGGAAATGATTCAAGTCAGTTTCGGTAAGCCTCAAGTGGCTGGTATCGAGGATGTACGCTGTTACAAAGAGTTTTGACCGCAACAAAACATCGTAATGACAAAAGAATGTTTTCATAATGCCTAGCACCCTGTATTTCATAGCAACCTATCGAAATAGAAAATCGTCTGAGAGAGCTTCTAGAACTCGTACTTCCTGAAGCTCAGATATGCCACAATGAGTTAAACAGGCACTCAATTTAGGGAGTACTCCTGCCACGACACTTTTCCAGGGTACCTGCCCGATATAATGATAAAGGACGGTTCTCGTCAGTCTTCCTAGAATCGTCAGTTCCACGCATTTTATTTGAACGGGGTGACGTGAAGGCAAACTGGTGGTCGGCCGATGGGGAAGTCAGTCGTTTATCGTTCGCAGGCATGCCTGACAAAAATCCACCGACCTACGGAATATGGAAGACTTGGTAGGTTTAGGCTCGAAACCCGAGCATGAACCTCGATTCGGAAAGCATGTGACAGCAGGCGTTTCCTCCGACTGCGCCTTGTCCGTAATCATGCCCGAGCCCTCTCCCCTCAGTGAGTTTCTCCTCCTAGGAACTGTGTTGGGAGGCATGGTTGCACAGTCGGAGTACGCGTCGCCCATCGCGACCACTCTGATTCAACGTTCTGACAATTAGGTGGATCCCGGCCGAGACCAACCAAGCCATCCACCCCTCTCGGATCGGTGAACTAGCAGCACGCCTGCCTGGGAAGAATGAAACACTGACATGTCCGTCATCCGACCACCGCAAGTCATTGTAAGGTCTATGTTATACTTTCGACGACGTATCGCCGACGCTGTGCACTGCGTAGTAGCCCGCGTAAAGGCCCATCCACACTTCTGCGACAGCGCGGCACGACCATGATGAAGGATAGGACCGCGACGAGCGCGGCGCGACACAGCGACACGTGCCGCACAGAGGGGCATGCACACTTTTGCGGCTATCGCGGCGGCTATCGCTGGCGATGCCGCGCTGAGTGCCGCAGGCTAGAATGGTTCAAATAATTCCTGGCGGCTCGACATGAACTGGGATGTCGGTTCCGTTGCCTATAACGATGCTCTAACGCGACCGTGCCGCGGCCGCCGGATTTCGCGGAAGTGGCCGTCGCCCTCTTGCCGCGCCGCGGTGTCGCAGAAGTGTGCATTGGCCTTAACAATGTCGCCGACGTCGCCGACAACAGCGTCGCCGAAGTATAACATAGGCCTAAAGGGAAATACATTTGACAACATTCACCCGTGGAGTGCACTAGAAATCCGTAGTATTCTTTCAAAGTTGATCAAGTTCTCCTTCGTTCTGATTGTTGCCCCAGACACCATTTTCTACAATAATTACAGCACACAATGACACTGCTTTAGCTCCGCTATGGCACAACATCCTACCACAAGAAAATTTTCACCCAACTGCTGGAAGCTCCCGCACTTTCCCTTCATCTATTTCAGCAAACTTAAGAAGACACATGTGTGAAAATAAATAAATAAAAAGATAGTACCGTACCTGACAGAATACGCGGTCTTCGACATGACATCTAAGATGGTGGCTTTAATATATTCTTTCTCATCACTGGATAAGCAGTCTTCATAACTATCGTAACCTGGGAGCTGGAAATCGACCACGAATCATATTCGTCTCCCTACACTGACAACTCCTTACCTTCCAGCAGTTTTGGAGTAATGTTTTTAAATGAACTGCAGCATTCTTTCGGTCCGACAGCGGAACATCAACATCCGATACTATGGTCAATAATTCGTATAAGGCATTCTCCTTTAGGCTCTGAAAGAACAACGATATTAAGCAATAGTTGCAGGTGGTTGTTTTTACAAAATCAACATGGCATTGATGCTGCGTGGAGTATAGTTGGAGGAGATGCCAGTTGCCGCATCATCCGATTCCAGGTTCCTGGTTCGGATTCCCTACCCAATCCAAGCGCCGTCCATCCCTCCGGTGTCGCTGAATTGGTCCCAGATTTGTCTGGGAAGGATAAGGCGGCGCTGCCTTGTCCATTGGGTGACCGCCGTAAGTCATTGATGTAGTCCATAAAAGCATTCAACTCGCCTCCACATCCTGTAGGAGCTAGGAGCAGAATGCGTGGCGCATCCCAGAAGGGGTTTAATAGCGCCGCCTTTTAACCATCATCCTTAACATAGCGTCTGATATGCGTGGGGTGAAAAAACTCAGTCAAAAAGGTACATGTTCCTCCTGTAAAGCCACCCTGTTGTGATACATGTCGAGCATGTGTCCGAGGGGCGGGGGAGGGAGGGGTGAAGGCCATTAATGAAACTTTCACTCTAGCGTCAATGGTACTCAAACTTAATGTAATTCGTTCTAACATAGTCTAAACGTGAAACAATGACGGAAGCTATTCGCAGGAAAAGTGATGAATGCTGTACTTTGAGCACTTCAGAGGAAATAAATCGCCTAAACTTTGCCAGAGGGGCGGGGATTACTGGAGATGTGCGGACCACTGATATGGTACCCGCCTGTTAAAATTTCGACCGATTATTTATTTATTTATTTATTTATTTATTTATTTATTTCTTATGGTAGCTTGCGGTAGGTAGGCTGCGAGATCAGGATAATCGATTTCGCCAAAATTTCGCCCAGAAAAAACACCTGGTACGCTGATCACAAACACGAGCCTCGTTTATTGCACTACAGTGGGTGGGCTCCGGTCCATTGCGTGGGTATGGCAGAGTGAGGGTGACAGGGTAGGAATCATCGATTTCGTTCAAACATCGCCTACGATAGTTATCTGGAGAGCAGATCACGAATATGAATGAGGTTCAACAGTTGTGTAGGATGTTGTGATGCTGTTGAGCCAAGATTGTTATGGAAGCTTTATTCGGCTTAGGGATCGTTTAGTGTAGCCTCGACGTGCGACGCGGTGTTACGGTAGACTCTCATATCGATCTCGCGACGCGTTGAATCGATATGGGAGCTCATCACTTCGTTCAGTTCTGCGGCAGCGCCGCGGCCCTATGCTCAACCATAGGGCAGAGACGCAGAGCCCGCCGCCGGCGGCGTCCCTGCCCTATCCTTAACCATAGCGGCGAGCGGCGTTACCGCAGAACTCTATGGGGCCTTTAGGCCTTTGCTATACGCCGCTCACTCCGAGCGACGCCTAAGGATATGCTCCCATATCGATCGATGGAATCGATATGGGAGCATATCATTAGGCGTCGCTCGGGGTGAGCGATGGTGTAACAAAGGCCTTACGTTTCGGCGCAAACGCCTTCTTCAGAGCCTGGAAAAGACAAAAAGAGTTTAAGAAATTACTCGTCCAAAGATCATTTCAAGCTAAAGGAGTCTCGAAAGTTAATGAGAGAATGAAACGAGTAGGGAGTAAGGCAATCCGACTGACTTTATGGAAACAGCCGAAAAACTGGTTGGTCACCCTCGGATGGAGAATGTCCGATAAATGAGCTCTCCCTTCTGGTCAGCTCCTCCGCGGCCCACCGGCTGGCGCCCTCCAGGGTCAATGAGGTTCGTTTTCAGTATTAGGGTATGAGACGGCGTCGAAAACTCAACGTCACGTTCATGAAACAATACCTCCACCTATACGACGCTCACACCATGTTGGCATTACCTCACGCTAGCATCGCGTGCTCGAACCTACGGACTGTTAACCGCTTATAGCCAGAGGCGTAGTTTACACTCTATTCGCCGCGTGAGGAGTCATAATGAGAATTTCGAATATTGATTAGGCCGCGAGGCGTGGTCAATATTGATAATTCTCGCTATGACGCGCCGCGCAGTGAATGGAAAATAAACGAGGGCTCTGGGAAAGTTTGAGCCCTGCTTACTTTGCTTCAAGGATTCGTCAAGACATGACACGTTTTGTTAGTGCTCAGAGGATGAGAATGTTTTCCAATGTATTCATTCTTTACGTTCCGGCGTGCCGTTGAGACAGTCACTGGTAAGCATCCCAAGAATTTCAAAAAGGACTGTTCTGGCTGGCATCGCTCGAACCAAAAGAACAGCCATATTTTCCCTCATCGAAGAATTGTGGCTGAGATGGGCTCGGCTCGTATCTCGGAATGAGAAATTTTAATCCGCTTCACTATTCCCAACCTCGAACTTTTACGAGAGCTCCAGTCGCAGTCCCGATTATAATATCAGGGCTTGGAGTAGAGTTTAGGGAAGATGATGACTGCAGTGGGGAGGAGGTGCAATTACCACTTTGAGGCTGGCGGTTCCCAATTGGGGTGAATCCATTAACTACTTGGTTGCTCAATAATTAATGTTGTTTTTTCATATTTTTCAAAGTGAATTTATTTATATTAACAACAAACATTAGTCAATGATATATTGACCGTTTCGTTGGATGACCTTTTGCTCTTTCGGCAAGTTGAAAATTCCGCGGGCAAAGAAGCGTTGGAATTTAGAAACGAAGACCTGGTGTAACTCATTTTTAACAGCTCGATCAGAATCAAAAGTTTAACAGTACAAACGGGTCTGAGGGGAGCAAAACAAATGCAATTCTGGTGGCGCCGATTCAGGGCTCTAGGGTGGATGTGGCATCAGTTCCCAATCGAGCTCAGTTAATTTCTGACGGGTCATCAAAGGGGTGTGGGGATGATGAACATCATGCCTTTGAACAGTTGAGGGCGTTTTTTTTTCTGGATTTCTTCGATAGTTGACCACAGTAGACATTCGAGCCAACAGGATAAAAATCATGCGAACCAGTTCACCACATCTCGAACTGAGTCGCCCATTTTGTGAGACTGGCGCGCTGCCTACTGCGCTACGGAAGCCCACAAAGAAGTTGCCCCCGGTGAGGCTCGAACTCACGACCTTCAGATTACGAGACATTTCATATTGGGCAGTTAATTCGACAACAACAAAGAAAAACTGAGCGATACCATGTTGCACACAAAATGGCCTATAGCCACTAAAAGGATAAAGGATAAAGGACGGCGTTACTCAATCCCTTCTGCTATGCGCCAGCGCATTCTACTTCTACGGGATGTCGTGGAGGCGATATGAATGCGTATTTGGCCATACAATGACTTGCGGTGGCCAGCCGATGAACAAGTCAGCGCTTTGTCCTTCCCAGGGAAGTCTGGTACCAATTCACCGACCCCGGAGGGATGGAGGGCTTGGTTGGCCTGGGCGGGAAATCCGAACCAGGAACCTGGTATCGGGTGCACGCGCCAGTCGCGCCTCCTCCGACTGCGCTACACGCGCCCCTATAGCCACTAGGGAGGGGAAACCACGTACCACTTGAGGACTGCTGTTGATGGCAGCTGGCTTGTGCTCCTTCGCGGTAAATTGAGACATTGAAAGCAAACACCCTAAAAGAAGAGGAAGAAGCAATTGTTCCATCAACTCAAAGTCCTAGTATTCGGTCTACATTATATTCCGTCTTTCGCAGGTGCTGCTCTGATAGACACGCACTTTTCCAGCAGCAGCTCATGATGCACACGGTTGGACGTGCACCCTCAACGTATGCGAAAAATGCACAAATTTTAGTGAAAATCAGCAACGCGTCGTACAAACATTTTTGAGCCAATCATAAACAAAGAGTGTTCTAACTGCTCGGAGTCCGTTAAGAGTAGACAAAGTGATCGTAGATCCTATTCTAAAGGCCGGACAATTGGGAACTGTTCAAGACGGCTGTTTATCGACGATAGTACACTGTAAAACAGGTGTGTAACCAAAGAACATCACATGTTTCGAAAAATGGTTCTGTTCCATACGTCGTGCGAGCGCGAAAGCTTCTTTGCACATGGTTTTATTCTCCGTGCCTCACATGAAAAAATGCGTTCATAAAAAGGAAGGCAAACTTCGGATCTATCCCCTACGCCCTTAGGATAAATCCAGAACATATTATTTTCGGGCCCAGGAAACGTGTACTTTGTTATTGGGGGACTTACTAGTCTACTATACCACGCCACGTATCAGATCTATCCTAGTTGAAGGCAGCACCAAAATATGTACCAACAGGTTGGTCAGACTCGTCTAGAAATTGCAGCGAACCTCTCGTAAGCTACATCAATGTGTCACCTTTGTAAAATTGTTCATTTTCGATTTGCCCATCATTGACACGAAAATTGAATGAAGTGCCCCCCCCCCCCCCTACCAGGATGGGATGGATCTATCCCGGTCGGAGGAGGGGGTATTTGTTGTTTTGCTCTCCACTCCCCCCCCCCCCCCACCCCTGAGTTTGTCACAGAGCTTCACCTACTGCCAAATGATACTGTGGTGCCCATGCGATCTAACCTAAGACCGGGTGCAGTCTCGTGGGATGCTGAGCGCAACTGTGACCTTCGCGCTGCCCCTCCCGTTTAGGATTGATCCACTTCTAGCCCGAGCTCCAGCAGATTGACGAATAAGGGACTTCTTGAACTCTACGCTATTGTTCAAGACTACCAATAACTGTCAGTTTAATTGGATGGGGGCGGGGTTAGTTCGTTAGTTTAATAGTTCGCGACAGTAGCGACAAGAGCGACAGAGGCAATTGGGGCGACGGACGTAGTGTGTTGTACGCAATTGCACCACAACGGCTATTTCTTGTCAGCCAATTAGACAACGAGGGGCGGTCTTTATGTACGAATGGTCACCGCGCCCGCGACGGCGACTGCCGCGTGCGCGATGAACTCCGCTGCGGTCGTGTGAGTTGTGGCTCATGACCTGCTGCAGACGCTAGGTTTTAGTTGTTGATATCTCTTTCGGGTATTGCAGGAGTTGCGGGAAAACATGCTCTGGTTCAGAAATTGAGTTCTAGTTATAAAACTAAACAACGATCTAAGGCTCAATTTTATATGATGCTTCTTCAGGAAAAGCTGAGAATGACACACTATCGCAGTGAGACTGACTTTGTATACAATTTCTAACACTTGATGTGCAAGTTTTGAGGCAGGTCTAGATATCACTGGCCGCTGAAGTCACCCAATTGCGACGTCTTCTGCCGCGCTCGCCGCGCTATCCGCCGCGTCCGCGGCGACCATTCGTACATAATGTCCCGCAGCCATTAGTCAACACAGATACTAGCCAGAAGTCATATTACGTACATAATCAATCTGACCTCAAAAGAAGTACAGCACCATGCCTTGCCTTGATCTGAAGAATGGTAGAATAGGAGTCATTTCCTTCGAACACTAGTGCGCTATGATGTGCATAGTTACACAGCACACACTCCACCCGTCGCCCAGTCGCTCCTGTCGCCGGCTCGAAGTATGAACAGGCGACAGAAGCGACGACAGCGACAGCGCTCGAGTATGAACGGATTTTCAACGGCGAACGCTCGGTTTTAATCAATTTACATGTTTCGCATGCGCGACGAGTCGCTCTCAACGGGAAGCATGGACAGATCATTAGGTTTCAGCTCCAAAATTACAAAGACAGAATAACCACAGCGGTTCCAGTCTCGAAAGCTGTGCCTCTGGTCTTCAAGCGCTGCAATCGTTTGCTGAACAATCAGCCCTCAGAGACTGTACTCGCCGATACACTTACAACCGAAAAAAAACCAGTCCGAGTTGTCCGGGGTGCAACGCCCACAGCTGCGCGATTCAAACATGGCTTTTATTAACCATGGAACGCCCTTACTACAGGCTTTATACGTTGGAGCCAGGGATGAAGGACATTAACGACACTACGACGCTCCATGGAATTTTCTGCCCATCAGAAGCACCCCCTCCCGCCGACCCTATTTGCGCCGGAGAAGCATGTAAGCAAATATCACTAGCTGCAGCGACTGATTAGCAGAGGGAGAGCCAACTCGGTTCCGTAACGATTTACCTGAATTTCACTCCGAAACTACGGTGAATAACTCGGACGGGTTTTTTTCCGGTTGTAAGTTTATAAAACACTAGAGACTGTGACCATGTGAATGTAATTCCTCTCTGAACCACTTTTCTCTGCTACTAGCGGACCACGATTACAACGCTGCTCTCCAATTTTCCCTAATAACATTGCATTTCCTTTGTTAGGTATACGTCGGAAAGCCGATATGGTGCCACTCATGGACACGTTATCACAAACGACACAACAGAATACAACAAAGGTCCTTGTACACCCCTCAACAACGGCAAAAAAAGATCAATTCGCACAATAAACATACCCTAAAATGATAACAATGACCAACAATAAAAACAGCAAGAAATAACACTGCAAGGATAACATAGACACAATCCATAACAGTCTACAATGTCAGTTCGAGGTTCTGTCGTAAAGTGAAAAACGCGAAGTGTGCAATTCCGAGTATCATTCAGAAAAAAATAGGGAGTGTAACTGAGAACCAACAAATAACAAATAACATGTAGAGTGTAACTGAGAACCAACAAATAACAAATAACATCAACAAAAGCCAAATGATTTCCTAACCGTAAGCAGACTCTTTATCTCGACCACATCTGTTTAGTAGCCTGAAAAACTGCTTAGTCGCTGAATCTGCCTAAGCGCGAAGCTTCTCGGCAGTGAAGCAGCAATAAGTGTTAGAGGATGTAAGAAAGATGGATCATTTCGATACGTTCGACTCCGTGGATTCAGCATGCTCTGTCTATGGTCGTTTGCTTCAGCTACTCGACCTGGTTCAAGTACGTCGACTTGAATAATGCTTCGGATACCTAGAATCAATAATTGATTGGCGGAAAATCAACGATTAAGGAAAAGCCGCGCATGGGGGGGGGGGGCAAGTCCAATAGGGGTGGAAGAAATCTAATGGGGGGACCACGTATCTCTTTCACATTTGGCAGTTATACCCTAAATGAAGCTGGCTCAGATGATTTCCTGCAGTTGCACAGTACATGTTTGCGTGCTTAGCTCCTTTATTTTAAAACATTTCGTACGAATTTTAAGCACCTTGCGGAGGAGAATGGAAGCCCCCCCCCCTTTAGACAGCACTGGGATTGGTCACACCGCATAGCTCCAGGAGAGAAACGAAGCAAAAACGGATTGTACTACTTGACATGGGCAGCGTCACATAAGGGGGCCAGCTGACTGGTCCTTCGCGACATCCCTTGCTCACGGTTGTCGCTCGGGAATACACCTCCTATGCATCACAGAAAAAAATTCTCAAATTTTCCGAAAATTCACCAACAAACCGATAGAAGCTGGTTTTGAGCCAATCTTAATGTAACACATCGACTTGCCTTGATCAACATCACCACAAATTCGGTTTCACGGGGAGTCAAGCGTTCCATCATACTAGCGAGCGTTTCCCGTTCATTATTCAGGAGCTCTGAATGACAAACCCTTTAAATAAGAACAAGCACCTGCTGTCAAAAGGCCTACCATTCAGTGTATATGTAAAATGTGCAAAAACGTCCAGGGTAGCGCCCTCATCGAATTTCGTTCTGTACCGCTCGGAGTCATGTGCCTGAATAAATCTGCACGTCAGAGTGATCGCAATCCTCTGAAGAAAAAAGAAAACCAACGTCACTTTGCGGAGGTTCCTCATCGTCGTCGCGGCGATCCGAACAATTCGCCCTTTTGCACTTTGCCGTACTGTCGCTGCGGCCAAGAATCGCCTTAAATAAGAAACACATGAAATTGAAACCGTTTGTTTAGGTTTTGAGCTACTCTGAGCAATCAAAATATGGGAACTTCTTAGACCGAAGACAGAGTTCGGTGTCATGCCGCCATGCCGCGATGAAACAGGCGGCTTTTGACGCGGCGGGATGCCGCAGAGGATTACCGTACGGCAGGCATACTGCGTAGTTTTTGGCGGGAAGTATGATGAACGTAACAATTTCTTGCAGTCGTTTTCCCATCGTGCAGATTTCTTCCTTTTCCCTGCTACCAAGGTGTTTTTCATATCCTCATTTCGGAAAAGGGGGGGGGGGGAACAGAAAGAGAGTGAGAGAGAGAGAGAGAGAGAGAGAGAGAGAGAGAGAGGTGGATGTGCAATCCAAGTTAGTGGTGGCCGATCTTGAGCGTCTTTCCAACATAACGAAACACAATACATGGACAACAACATACAGAAATTTACATTTTCATTTACAAACGTCCCGACCTAGCTCACCAGTGTTTTTTTGTGTTATTTGTCTTGATTTCGCAAATGGGTTCGGAGGGAGTCACCTTGTAGGACAGCCCTACACAACGGTTTGTGATGTATGTACGAAACCGGATTTGTTTGCAGCAGTGGTGTATTCTACACCTATGCTGAATTGAGGTAGAGGTAGGACATTTCTGATGTATACATATACATGTTAGGGGGGGGGGGGGCAAAAGTAATGAAACACCCCATGCCGTGTCCATATATCTCGTGGCTGGAGTCTGGTTTCGTGCTTATCGTATTTGTATTATTGTATGCTACTTACTGAAGGCCACCAGAGAAGTTACCACTTCCGCCCTTTCCAGAAGCATGCCAAAACCCCACTCTGTCTCATGCCGAAACCCCGGTCTGACGAGTCGACCCGTGTCGCGCAAATCTCGCCCAATTCCCAACCCCGAGCAGCCTGGGCTCAATATTCACGCAAGATGAGAAGTACGTCTTCTACTTTAACCCTGCTAAGCAGCGAGTCTGGGTGAGGCCTGCTGACCTGTTACCGACCTTCGTTCGGCGAGATGCTCACGGCGAGAAGCACGTTTGGAGCTTTTGGATCTGCGCCCATGGATCGGTTTACCGGAAGCTGTTTCCCAAGAGCACTACGATGAACTCCAAGGCCATGGTGAACGAAATAGAAGAGATGGGCCGGCGATTCGCTCTTATTCATTCGCAGCGCTTCAAGAAGATTCTCCTCTTCGACAACGCCGCACCCCATCGGGAACAAGTAACCACGGATAAGCTTGGCCAACCGGGCTACGTTCACATGCCTCATCCACCGTATTCGCCGGACATCTCTCTATGCGACTACCACTACTTCTTGAGCCTATAGGACTCCATGGTCGGAAGGGACACAAGGACCCAAGCAGTGCTTGACAACCATATCGAGCAGTTGATCAACACCAGGCCCAAGCAGTTCTGGAAGGATGGGATCAGGAAGTTGGCTGAGCGATGGCAGCAAGGTCATTGCCCTTAATGGCAAATACATTCCTCAGCATCGTTAAGTTGTAAATGAGTTATGAAGAGATAAAGATTTTTTCAATTTGTCTCATTTGCCCCCCCCCCTAATATATGTGCGCAATACCTCTAGCAAAAATACTTCGATCGATGCTCTAAGGGGCTTCCAAAAAGCCAAAACTAACAGCCTCAACTGTCTCCTCGACATCATCGGACGAGTGGGTCGTATCCTCGGTGTCCGCTTCCTGAACAGGGTTGGTCAAAGTCAGAGCCGTTGTAGCCCACTGAAGGAGAAAGAGAACAAACGTCGCTGTTGCGATGCTCCTCCTCGCTCTTATCAGATGAAATGGCGATACCGCTTTCCACTTCGGAACCTAAACCACGGTTTCAGTAAGTGAAAATGGAATGACTTTATCTGAACAGCAACAACCTGTGTCGGATCCCTTGGAGCCCATATTGTTAACTTTGGCCTGAATCTTTAATTCCTTCTGCAAGCCGTCGAAGATGAACACAACCAGCTCCATTATCTAGACGTAGAGCAGCACTTGATTAATGTGATGCGAAGATTTTGTGCTTTGGATAATAGTACTAGCGAGAAGATCAACAAGCAAGTGATCCGGAACAGAAGTTATGAAAGGGTAAGTTGTGCGAAAAGTGGTGTTTATCGAAGAGGGCACACCATGTCGGATTAATCACGACGCTAATCAGTCCCTTTTGTAAGATCCGCCATGCATCCTATGCACTGTAGGATGCATTTGGATTTGTATATGTCCCCACAATGACCTGCGACGGCTTGCCAATCTGCAAACCAACCTACTGTTCTTAGTTCTTTTAACCAACCTACTGACACGTCACGTATCAATTCACTGACCCGGAGAAATGTAAGTCTTGACCAGCTTAGCCTAGAATCCGAACCAAGAATTTCGTTCAGGTATACACGCGGCACCTGCCGGCTCATCCGCCTGCACAGCCACTGCGGCTTATAGCACATACATATAGGCAAGGCTGGAAAACGTCTGAGAGCTGTCTAGCAGCTAACCAGCTATGAGACAAGGTAACTCCACTTGGGAGCGTATGATAGTGCAGTCGGAATAGGAGCCAGCTGGTGCACCCTCCTATTTAAGCCTTGTGGTTCAGATCGCGCACAGGTCAACAAACACTTCCATCGCTCAGGAATCATCGAACTAGTACCATACTTTCCTGGGAAAAATGAAACACTGAGTTACCCAAACATGACATATCAAGTAGATATGGGATAAAACCCCGTTTCGGATAATTCGAATCCGACTTTTTTTCAAACCTTGTTGAAGGGATTGTGCAAATAATGGCAATGTTTAAAAACTCCTCATCTTTGGAAGATTCAAGTAGGAGCAGTTTTAGCAAGGACGGATTTTCCGATGACCAAACAACTGACTTATCTTCGGATCTCACATCCGATATCCGAATCATATAGGACATCAGATTTATGATCAAAAGCAGTTATCTGAATTATCAGTTAATCCGATTTGGTGAAAATCACCTCTATTTGAATCGCTCTAAGATTCCGGCTTTTCAAAAATCCCATTGTTCGCATAATCCTTCTAACCAGAATTTGGAAAAAATGACGCATCCGAATTATCCGAATGGGCGTCGGATTCAATGTCTAGTATCCAGATCGCCACCGCTAAAACGCATTCAAATAGTCTCCACGGTGCGCCGTAAAGATAGAATGCGTGGTGCCTCCATCAAATGAATTGATTAACTCTCACATTCATTCATTTTATCGATTCCTAACCTAGATTTATGACTGTTCCTCAGTATAAAAAATGTAGCATGACCGGATTCCGACAGAAACCCGCTGCACATTGGTGAATAATATGACTCGTGTGATCTCAATTTAATAAGTGATCGCAAGAAACCAATAGAGAGAACACTTGAATCGAATGGACCACGTCTAGGTTTAACAAAAATTCGTAGGCGCCGAGCTACGGCGTACTGGAATGGGTTGTCCATTTCGGGCAACTCACTGATCAACAATCCAGTGGGACAATTTCCATCAAAAAACAACTGAACGCTGCCCGATTCCTCACAAGGACGAGAAACAACATCGCCATCGCGTACCTTTCGAAGATTACGGTTGATGATGGCCGGCCTTCTCTGCTTGGGAATATTCAGAAATGTGAAGACTCCGAACAGGATGATTTTTCTAAAAGAGGAAGCAGCTGTTTGATCAGCACCAATGAATACAAGAACTTCTAGTGCTCGACGACTACAACATTCAGCCCACTATTGTATTGACAAATCTCACAATCAATAAACAGTCACCTATTATGCAGCCCTGTGATATCCTTGAAGGAAGAAAAAAGTTCTTCGCAGGTGTAGTCGAGACAATGTCGGGCAATTCGATGAAGTACACGAATGGCATGTTCCTTGTAAACCCAGATGACGGCCATCAAAACCTAGAACATTGCGCTGAAATTCACTTATTTATTCTGTAGAGAGGCTCACACCAACAACGTCTTCATGCGTCTTATGGTTTAGAATTCGCTCATTAAGGACTCTTAAATCTATTTGGTATAGCAGCCATATCCGAAACGAATTTGGCATTTTCCGGTCTGATGATAAATTCGCCCATTAGGCCCCGTTTATACTTCCGACGCCGAGCTTGTATAATGGCCAAATTGATCGATCGCGTCGCCCGATCAATGTGGCTACAATACGTGGCGATGCGTCGCTCGGCGTCAAAGTATAAGGGGTCGTTTAGGGTGCGCGCGACGTGCGACGCGATGCCATGTGTAGCAGCCGAATTGATCAATCGCGTCGCTCAATCAATTTGTCCACTACACATGCATTGCGTCGCGCGTCGCGAGCACACTAAACGACCCCTAAGCGTGCCCTTACTCGGCCCATCATCTATACTGTGGCTGGCCGCGTGCTCTCATTGTCAGAGGCCAGCGAGGGAAAGGACCTCATCATTGGTCCCATCCGAGGAGCGTGGGTATCCCCATCTCCCGAAACGGCGCCGCGACGTGTGCTCATCCCGGAAAGTACCGAACACTTGAACTGTCTCAAGCAGACAACTTTATGAAAATAGAAACTACGGAATGCAGACAGGGGCGAATAAAAAGCGTCGAAAAGTGACCACGAGCAGATGCTCTTTAACGTCCTCGAAATGAAATGGTCCACACTTCGCAAGCCGCTGAAACACTGGATCAAGCATCGCCGGAAGTGCCTAAACGATATAAGCCATAACCAACACATCAGAAGACTGTGTGAGTACTGCAATACCTGTTCAACTAGCGTTGCACCGCGACAATGAAGAATAATGCATTCTATCAGTTTAGCGGCATATACGTGGCTTGAAACCTCATCCCAGCTGTCCTATAGAAATTGAATGAAGATAATCTACAAGTGTTGATCTACAACGTGCGCGAAGAAGCTTACTTCCAGCGTTACACGACAGACATCCACGCAGGCTTGAAGACGAGAAGGATCGTTGAGAAATGCGCCAGTGTCAATGGTGAGATATTGAAACAGTATTTTGAAGAGCTCTGAAATGAGCAGTTCATTGATAGAGCCCTCCTAACTCTGTGGTTTAGGAAGCTTCTCGAGTTACACTCATCAGCTGAAAAGTGATTCTGGTAAATATCCAGCAACCCACACATGATGCTTCAAAACGGGCAGGCACCTTTGAAATGCCGCAACATACAGCTGCTAGTAATGTAGTTGAAGCGCTTAGAAGCCTTATAAGATGCGAAGAACTGCGGTTACGGCAAGGGGATGGAGGAACTGAGTCACCCGAGATTTCATGTTTTAGAATTAATTAATTGTGCATAGGCTAAATGCTTGTAAAGGTTCTGAGATAAGCTGACCATTTGGATATCGCTGCCCTACGTTTTTCACCAGAAGTGTACAACTTGCAGACAGCATATTGGAGGCAAGACATGCGAGTACTAATCCAGGAAACAATTTTACTTCTGGAATCGTACCAATCGGGCTATGAAATGCCTTGAAGAACAGAGCAACTTGAGTGCAAGATGCCAAGCTCAAGTAACATACTGCTTCAGTATGTCAAACAGGAAATGAATATATGAGAAACATCAACACTTGAACTGACTTTGATAACATGTCCAAGGCATTGGGTTTGGTTTCTAAACCCTTTCGAGATCGAGAAGTCACCGATCAATATTCTGTATATTAAAAAAGACCAAATCAACAGGTACTTATGAACGTTCTATTTTGACTTTTAGCCTGCGGCACCGATCTCGATTTGACAGGGGCTTCAGCTCTATCTGCCACTGGGCTTTTTTAATCTGCTGCTAGTGGCTAGTGTAGCTTAGTCTTTAAGAAAAAGTGCGCTATACGTAGCCTCCGTACGTACACCTAGGCCTCTATTGTTTAATCGCGTCTAAAATGCAAAATTGATCGTAGATCAGGGTACGTTTTTAGCGACCACAAGGTCTTTTTTTCTTTCATCCATATAATATGGGCTCGCTCAAAGCCCATTCTCCGCGAGGTGCATCAGAAAGAAAATGATCAATATTGACTGGGCAACGCGCTTTAATCAATATTGGCAACTTATACTGTAGACGCATGGTCCTAACCTTTGCAGAGGATCAGATTACCTTCATCACCAGACATATTCCTTCTATCGTCGCAGTTATTTTGAAGGCACCCATTTTATAACAAAGTGCAGTGCATTGCTGAATTGTTCTAGAATTTAACCCTTTCACGACACGCGCGATTTTCAGCTGTGTGCCACATGGGACAGCGCGCATTTTTCCCGCGCGCTGATTATTCGAATTATTTTACTTGTATTATTTATTAAATTTTAAAAAACAGTAACAAAAGAAGTTTCCCATGGACTACCTTGATCGTAGAAATTAGTGGACTCAGCGATTAATATTGTACTACTAAATGCTTGATAATATTCCATGAACTATTTTTATGGTGGTGTCCGACGACATCGTCGGACAAAGTCGTAAAAGGATTAAAGAGGCAGTGAGATCACACTGTGAAACTTCGGAAGGATTCAACGCCCAATGTCTTCTACATATGCAAACGGTTTCAATTTCTCACCAATTCTTCGCCAAACAAACGGTAACATCTCCAAAGGCTTAACAGGCAGAAGTCTTTTGCTCCTTCAACAATGCCTACCTCTTCGGTCCGTTCACCACACTTTCTTGAGACAAAACGTTTAAAGTCAAAAATTCATATTCCACTAACTAAATGACTTGCCTGCAAATGGTAGAGTAGCTCGATGTCTGGGCTCCTTGTAAATTGAACACAACTTGTGGAAAATGGCCCACATCGGTACACTAATATGTGTTTCGACCAATGACCTCACAAGTTCCAAAACGATGTAGTAGAAATCTGAAAGCAATGACAACGTGACTCTTGAAGATGAAGATGTTATCTGTAAAGATGAAGAACGATAGTAGAATACTTCGTGCGGTGAACCAAATTTCTGAAGAAGACACAACACACAGCTGGCATCGTAAAGATAGTGAAGACGACTTCAACTCCTGTCCAAGAAATGGGAACTCGATTTGTGCTGCCGAGTTGATGTCCATGAGCCCCCTCGCTTATGCGTCATTTGCCGTGTCGCGCGTCACGAGGAGAATTACGAATATTGATTAGAATGATTGATTGGTTTGATTTTTGGCGTAATCGATAGCGACAATTCTCACTATGACGTGCCGCACAACCACTGGAGTAAAAACCGGGCTTCAGACGTGGTTAGAAAGACGGACGGATGCTGGCTGATGAATATATCTCATTTTCACTTCAAACCAAAGTCCTAGCACGACTCGTGGGAGGCCGCGTGACCGTCCGCAGGAGCGTAGCATAGGAATTTGTGTACGACCACACTGCAACACTGCCCAGGATCGACTTTCCGTGAATCTTGACATACGTTTGTACGAGGCAGGTTCAAGCTGTTCGCAAAGATAGGTAGCAGATTTATTCGGGCCGACGTTTCGGCGCCATCGCCTTCTTCAGAGCCTGGAAAGTCGAAGAGACATTTGGAGACTATTCGCCTAAACTTCATTTCACTTTGCAGGAAGAAATTAAAAGGGAAAAAGGGGGAGAAAAGATTGACAAGTAATGCTAACCTTTCTAGTGGAAGTCTGAATTGTCCACTGGTCACCCCTAGCTGGAGAGAAGTTAACCTGGGTTGGTGGGCTCGGTCTAAATCCTCCGGCTGGTCCTGAAAACCCCCTTGAGCACGATCACGGGTCAGAACCCGCCGAGGTTGACGAAGGGTGCCAGGTTCTGCGTCACCGCGATGCATTCGCCTTGCCGTTGATTTTTAAATTTCGAGCCGCGATCGACAACGCCTCAAGTGTTCTGCATGCCGAAATGTCGCGCTCACCTGCCAAGATCGTGACGGCCACCTCAACCACTGCGCCACCATGAATATGAACCCTGTGCTCTCCCGAAGGAGTTGACACTACGGACTTCTAGAGACCATTCATGTGCTCCTTGACCCTTGTACAGAGCGGTCTGCCAGTTTCTCCTATATATTCGTCTCCACACCGATTGCATGATATGAGGTACACAACTCATATGGTCAAGCAATCTCCCTCTTTTCCAAATGGACAGATAACACAAGAGAGCGAAGTGCATATCCTATCGTACAGACGGTTTCTAACCAGCTGCCCCTCAAGGTTGTGGGCGGGATATCTACCACTCTTACCGAGTCGTGAAGATCTGCTTTGCGCAGGCATTCGCGAATCTCCGCACTCATTTCATTTGGTACGAATGACACGCAGAAAGGGATTTTTCCTTCCTCCTGACGAGACGCTGCCGTTGTCTGTCGCCTGCCGCTTCTGCGTGACTCTTCCGTAGGATAGCCGTTATTCTTTCAACCAGTCGTACGTCGGCCTAGCGGCCGCCTACGACTGGTTGGAGGCTTTGCCCCCAAACCCCGATAATAAGACGCCATGGCCGCTACGGGTTCCCTATTCTTCCCTAGGCCTTCTGACTTTTATGTTAATCGAGATAGATCGATTGATCCGACGTCAGATTCGTGTTCAGCGATCTCGATTAACCCAGGGCCGAAGTTTCTTGAGCGTCATCCTCAAAAAATCGATAATATCGATCGATATCGATTGGTCGACTTCAGATTTTTGAGGATGGCGCTCAAGTGGCGCGAAACTTCGGCCCTGGGAGTAATCGTGTTCAGCGACCTCGATTACTCCCACGGCCGAAGTTTCGCGCCACTTGAGCGCCATCCTCAAAAAATATGCGCACGCTAGTCTCATTTACATGTTCAACACGTTTTGCAAGTTTACACAGGTTTGTGACACACACACACACAGACAGACGGACTAACGCTTTTATATTAGTAGGATACTGAGTGCCAATCTCTTTGGAACAGCCTTTTGGACTTCATCAGATGAAACTGTGGACGCCGTTCTTAACATATTTTTCACAACGGCCCTCTTCATACTGGCGGGATGCCAGGAACTAGAGTGAATAAGAATGTTTTTGATGGCTGGCTTGCGATACCATCTAGTCTTGAAGTTTTCCACAGAGATCACAACACTGCCATAGGCTACACAATAAGGCGGCATTTAGCTTAAAATGCACCTGCTTTTTCCTCGATGAGAATGTGCTCAACAACCTTCAGAATAATAGGCTCCACCATCATAACACCGTCTTCACCGAACTGCGTCAGCTAAAATTAGGGTTACTCGAAAAACGCAAACAAGTGGCGTAATTTGAAGAAAAACCTGAAGTATGCCTCTGATAGTGGACGGAAAAGTCACCCAGGGATGGGACCGTATGCGAGGATCAGGGCTGCTGATGATTTCTGTGAAGAAACGTGTCTAAACAAAATCAGAACTGAAATTAGACACCAACAGCACACCGCAATTAGCAAGAGGAACAGAATACAAGATCACCAGGTTCTCGATAAATTCGCCCGCAACGGAAACAACCGTGTCCGGGAACTTTTCGACCAGTATATCAGCCACTTTAGCGACATCTCTAACTTCCATATAAAGCGGCTTCTTCTTTACACCTACAAGGTAGAGCAGGACCCTCTTCAAACGTGGCTGCAACAGCTCGTCATCTGCAAATGCACCTTAGTTACGCACACGCAAATTCACGAGATCTGTAACCAAACCCTTCTTCAAATTCTTCAGAAACGCCCGGATATCAGGCTTCCTTCTCATTTCCACAGGCACATCCTCATCTGGTGCACGTTCTTCAGAACAACGCTTGCTAAAACTTTTTGAACATAAACTTCAATCAAACGAGAACATGTAGGTACTCACAGAGCCATGAACCACTGACTTCGGCTCAATGTTTAAAAAACTTCTTCGGAACGGTCTATCAAACAGTTTGCCCGTGATTTCAACTATTTGGTCAACGAAAGAGTAGCGAAGAACGACCGAGAGGACAGGTCTTTTACCTGAGATGAAATTGAGTACATAGTGCTGTACATACAAGCTCGGCTTTCTATTCTGACTCAGACAAATGCGTCTTCCTCAAGCTGTTGGCCAACATGATGAGATGGCGTTTAGTGGAAATCTTCTTAATTCTCCACGTTGAAGAAGGCCACCACGATGAAAACGTGGCCCGAAATAAAGCGTCCAACAGTCTTGGACAACAGCTCAAAGAAACGTCGTATTTGCCTGCCTACCTAGTCTTCCCATTAGGTGCGGTCTGGTTCGTGAGAAAGGATTAATCGAACTTCCCATCCCTTCGCGTTGAGTTGACAGGACTGATTGCTGCCAGATATGCCTGGAAGAGATAGAACACCGGCTGCCGATCAGCTGTTCACTCAGGCCATTCATTCTATCAGCCATTCGACCTATCATCCTGCCGTTGTGTCATCGGTTGGTAGTAGCTGGAATAATCCCAGAAAACATCAGGACAGAACTGCAATGCGCTCTTTTTTCAGAACGTTCCCGATGCATACAGTACCCGTAGGCGTCGTGTAAAACGCAGGCACACAAACTCATGGGCCAGGAAATCGCTACATGGCACGGGATGGAAACCGTTGGCGTCCTGAAGGTAAAGGTGGAGAAAAAGTGCAGGCTGGCTGCTCGTTCATTACGATCGTTTGGCAATGGGTTTCTTCCCTTCAAGTCTGACTGAACGCGACGATGACAATTCCTGGTCCTTGTGGTGAAGATTACGCTAACGGGCAGCAGTAGATACTTTCCCAGTCCAGATTCAAGGACATGGTGGTCATAACTGCTTAGAATTCACTGTTACAAACTATTTCGAGCCCTGAATAGACCATATTTATACAGTGTTGCATTGTTTTCAATGTTTTGACTACGACATTGTTACTGATTTGAATGAATATATGTACTGAAATACTATTGTTAATGAAGCAGCATCTGCACGATTGTGTACTCAATCAAAAGGTCTAAATTCTTCACAAATATTTCAGTCGTTGAGCTCCTTTCTTCGAAATCGCCTAAGTACTGGCATGAGCAGGGTGCATGTTGCAATTGCACAGTTGTGCTTTACCCGACGCCAGTGGATACTGTAATCAGCGAGGACGTCATGAAAAAGGAGTAATGTGGCGGTGAGCAACTTCTAAGAGCTGCTTCCCCCGAAAGCTCGTCAACTATCACGGAATGTAATATTATATCGGACCGCAATCTTCCTCCGTTTTTGACTTTAACTTCAAACGGTCATATCTTCCCACACTGTTGGTCTTTCAACCGCAGTGAAACTATTAAGGTTGACATATCTCCGCCAATCAAGGTAGCCTGTAAAAGTCCAATTCCAAACAGCTAACTAGTTGAAAGCTACGAAGTGTTGGAATACATTTTCTACACTCTTGCACATGATGAAATGTCTCCTTTTAGAACTTTCTATACGAAATTCGGAAAAATAAAGCTATGGAACCGACACCGTTGTAGAATTTTTCAGGCTAAATGAACTTTTTTATGCAAGGAAGCGGCCCAGTAGGATATTTTCTGATGCATCAAACCCTCTGCCCAATTATGAAGAGAATTTGTTGGACTTTGGCCCTACCTAGTCCTCTGGACGATTCTCTGTTGTTAACAAGGCGTTCAATCTTTTCAAGATTCTGTTTGCATAGGATTCCGATACTGAAGACGTAAACATCTATCACACAGAAATCAGTCTTTTGGGTTCTCACGAAAAGTGGGCTAAACTATTCAATTTCTAGAGGATATCTTATATATTTCACAAGCATTTAAAACGGCGTTTTTCGGCATTAAAATCAACTCATGGCGCTAACGCCGGGAACATTCGAAACACTGGTGGAAACTTTCGCCCCAATAAAAATACCGCCTGCAGTCCACCACCTCTGCACAGGCGATGGGCTCCAAGCGGTCTAATCTTTAAAAAAAACTCAACTTTCTAGGGAAAGTAGAACACCTACCTCATGATAACGCTTCTTTTATTCAGAGACTGTTTTTGCTTCATCATCGGATAAGAAAACACGACAATCTGAAAAAGGAGTAAATACGGTTACTGGTTCACAAAAATCAAAGGGGAGAAGGGATAGCTAGTCAGCTGCAAGTCAAAAGCAACGGCACTCCCCCCCCCCCCCCCCCCCCTCGTTTGCTGATGAAAAATTTCAGAAATAACAGTTCAAGTTGTGCGCTCCCACTTCTTCGACCAAAGTACGACGTTACTCTCTAGTGTTCTATTGCATTAGGCCTATGTTATACTTCGTCGACGCTGTTGTCGGCGACGTCGACGACAGTGCTGCGCGGGCTGCTGCGCACTGCGTCGCCGACAACAGCGTCGCCCAAGTATAACATAGACCTTACCCATTCATGCACACTACATTCTCTCATGCCCTCCTACGCAAGTGTGGCAAATTCAGCGACTACGGAGAAACAAGTAATCCATCTTAAGGGAATTCAGCAATTCAAACCATTCGAAATGGTTTCGAGGAACTTGGTAATCAATCTGACCCATTATGCTGCCCACTATTGCCTTGCTTACAATCAATTGGAAATACCGTACTGGCCATTTTTACGCTTTTTTTCTTTTCTACTATTTTCAACACGCATACATACCACCAGCCTTCTGTGGCAGACTGGGCCCACCTGCAGTCACGCCGCAGGCGTAGGTATGCCTGCAGTCAGCCATCAGATGGCCGAAGTCAAATACCTCGCCTCACCTCTGAATTCACACTACGAAGTGTTCCAAATAAACGACGCGTCCTAGAAGTGGTGTACCAGGTGTTCACCTTCAGCAAACTTCCTAGAAGTCGTGCATGGACTTCCAGAAGGTGGGCAAGCCTCATAGGAATTCACGCACAGAGCATTAGAAGTTAGCCCCGAAGTGTTCCAGAAATCGCGTAACACATTGAACACTCCGTGCATACATAGCTCCTGGAACTTGTCTTCCGAATTTCACGTCTCACCGCCGTAAGTTCAGGGACATGTCCTCTCAACATAGACGCCAAGTGCCCTGGCTTATAAGACAGTGGTACAAAACTTACAAAACTCGAAATCACTTCGGATTCCAGACGCGTAGCTGCACCAGGTCAGCTTCTGTGCTATGAATTACCTGATGCTTAACTTCATAAACACGGCTCACTTTCAAGCTCGAAAACACTACAGTAGTGGAGCCCTCACGTTTATGTTACGCCCCTAGCATACCTTTCCTTATAAGATGGATTTTCAAAGAATAGAATGTGGTTACCTTCGATGGTGCCTACAATGTGAAATCGTGTTCGGGATCACGATGTTATATGGTCGTTTCCGAATTCATCTGACTTTGAAGAAGTTAAGTCTGCTGAAATGATAACCGAATGGAAGTCAAGAACAATATTGTTCGACGGCTCGAACCAGTGTACATACAGCAACCATTCAACGACGAAACAAACGATTTATTAGGCAACATTCTGAGCTTGAACATAGAACAAACATGAGCACAGCAATGGCGTGCACTAACAAAGTCTGCAATCTCCACACCTTGGTCAAAATCTGTAGAGTTGTTTGGTTACAGTTCAGCAACTGGGTTTGCTGGGCGAGCATAACGTACCCCATCCCGTTCTCCGTGTTTCTGTCCCCGAATGCAAAACCGGGCTCGTCGCCGACAGCGATAAGCATTTCACGTCCCGAAATTTGTCATCCACATTAAGTATGAAATAAACCATTGGAGTGGCGTTGAGCTTAGGCCACATGCTAGTGCTGCCACCATTCCTCATCGTCCTGGGCTGAGATCAGCGAGTTCACAACGTCTCCGAGCACTGCGTCTTGTCTGCCGGCATATCCTCTGAACCAGCGGGAAGGCCAGGGGCGGACGGAGCGTCCTCTTCTTCCACAGACATGTATGACGAGATGAAAAACCTCACGGTTTCGCGACTTGCTCTCAATGACCACAGACGGCAACTCGAGTCGCTCAGGAAGCATCGTAGAGCCGTTGCTGATTCTCTTTGTATGCGTCACCAGTGTTGTAGCATGAAAGCAGTCGGGTTGCGGTGATGAACTTACAACGGGTGCCGGAGACACCCTTGGAGGCTTATTCGGTGCAGCAGCGTCGATGGGTGGATTGGGAGAGCGAACTGGAGTCGATGCTTTTGAGAAGTGCGTGGTTGCAAAAACCTTCTTGAGGGCGACTAGGTGTGTTTCACTCTTGAACTCGGACGACACGGTAACAGCGACCTTGAAGGAGTCGAAGACGACGTCAGAATCAGTAACAACCTGTGGTGCGACTTCAGCCAGGTTTCTGCTCCTCTGCAGCTACTGAGCCACCTGCCGTTTTAGCTTTTGCCGTAGAGAACGAGGAGCTGCTGTGAAGAGCTGGAGGGGAATTGACAGGAAGTGGTGGTGTGTCTACCGTCGGCTTTCTAACCCCTCCGCGAAGACCGTTGATCGACCTCGATAATAGTCCAGGCTGGACTCGTAGAAGGTAGAATTCATCCCTCAACATCCCCATCATATAGAAATGATCTGATTTTGGCTTTAAAAAATGATCACGTGCATGACGACAACTATGTACGTTTCACAGTTTAGTCCAATTCGCTAACACACGCACAAGAAGTGAGCGATGTAAACTGAGGGTGCGTTCATATTTTGCGACAAGAGCGGCAGGAGCGATTCGCCGGCCAGGCAAATCACACGTATCGATTTTTGTTGGGCGATCGCTCGGCGAAAATCGATACTTATGATTTGCTCGGGCGATCAATCGCTCCCGCTCTAAGGCGTCCGCTAGCAATAAACTAGACTTCGATGGCAGTTCTTCTCCCAGAGGGTAGTTTCCCTGCTTATCTCACTCCTGGCGAAACCAGCCTACGTTTAAAACTTCCGCCGTTCAAAATTTTTGTTTCCCAAACGGTGTTTAATAGCTCCAGTCTTCTCCCACAGTTCTCCCTCCTCTTTCATTTTTTTTTACAAAAATTGTTGTTTTTAAGTAGTTACCTTCACTGTTTTTCCACGGCCCGTTTTCTAATGTTATCTCAGACACATATATGTAATATATGCATCATTAATAAATAAATACATAAATGAATATATGTGCCCCTTTCGTCTTCGAATAGCACTCACAGTTCTCTTCCCCCGCATCAAAGTTGGAGTCAATCTTTTTGTTATCACATTTTCGAAGATTTGGAAACCGAACCCCGTCAATGTTCCGCACTCCATTTCTACCCGTACAACTCTCAGAGCGATTGCCGAAAGGAACTAAATAACTGCTACACATTTGGCCAGGTGTTTACTAATAATAAGCTACAGCCACAACATCTCGCTAGGCGAACGGAAACAAATTTAAAGATATTCCCTCAAAAACTGCCTTATTGTAGCTTCGTGGGAAGGACGGATAATTGTGAAGTTAAAGTGTATAGAGGCATCACTGTATTCGCCAACATCGTCATCTCCATCCTGGTCGAAGTGCCTTTCAAAATTGGCACATTCCTGGTCGCATACCTAAAATCAATAACTGATCATCACGAATCCATCGATCAAACAGAATACGTTCGAGTGAGCGAGAAACTGCCGATGAATTGTCCAGCGAAGCCTAATGATGAGCTCCCATATCGATTCATCGCTGCGCGCGATCGATATGGGAGCTCAACTCGGGGTGAGCGAAGGTATGACATAGGCCTTAGGACAACCCATACACTTACCTGCATTAAGTTATGCAGAGACTCCAATTCCTGAGGGCTCAATTTTGACGCCATGGTGGCGTACAGTTCCGGTTCGTTCTGCTCGAACTCTGCATCACATACATATAGGGAGGAACAGGCGTTTACCGTCAAGAAACTTACGCGTCAGTGTATTCTTGATGTACACAAATACCTCTGGAATACCATATTCGTCAAAGCGAGTTTTGAATTCTTCGACGTTCGCCTTCTGAATAAGGGGTTAAGCAAGGTGACCGCGATCTGCAGAACAAAGAAAAAGGTAAAGGAAAAAAAATGAAAAAGAAACTAACTTTGACGAGGGAGGATTCCTCATCACCCAGTTCATCATCATCGCTGTCTCCATAGCTCAATTCTTCCCGTTCGCCCTGCTTAGCATAGATGTAGTCAAACTTCATCTTAGAGGTTATGCTTCAAGCGGATCTATCCTAGTCGGAGGGGGCATCGCTACAGAAGCGAAACAAATGTAAACAATGTGGAATCTTCTGGCCAGGAAATTCCAAAGAGCGGTTCTGTCGTAGCGTAATTCTCGGCATTGTCTTGGTGTACTAATCCGCTTTCAGTTTTGCCGCCGTTGTCAAAGAGTCCGAGTAGAGTGCCCCCCCCCACACTAGGATAGATCCCCTTAAGCTGTTGCAGGACGAATGCTTTCGATTAATTTTTCGAAACACTTTTTGCAAGGAAATAAGTGGTCACACACAGTTCAAGCTGTTTCTAGCAAGAAAGCTGTAAGGAGTAACCTCGTCCAATTCGTCGACGTAATCAGACAGGCTCATCGGAGCAGTCCGTCTCCAACTACTCATTTTGGTGTCAACACTATCATCACATTCCTCTTCGGTATCTAAACCATGGCTTCAGAAACAGAAAGTGTTTCGGCTGAATTCGAGCAACACCCGCCTGTTCCCGTGTCCTTGTTGTGGTCGTCGGCCTGTGCTTGCATGGCTCTGTGCAGCGGTGTGAAGATGTTGATACACGCCAAGATGACCTAAACGACGAAGGAGCACAGACTGTTTTCAGATCAGCATGATTCTGTAGACGCTGGAGCAGTCGACGCAAGTTATTGTTGCTGTCAAGGAGGGCCCTGAGGAGCTATGTTGACATCGTCTCCTCAGCATAACATGAAGCCAAGCTCGAAAAGGTCCCAGTAAGTCGCTGAACGCTCGGTCTTGAATGGAACGGTGTCCTAGCTTGTCCACTTCCAGCAGTTAATTTCGCAACAAGCTAACAGAAGAGTCGCTGTTAAGGAGCAAATGAGTGTTGTCCGATACCACAAAGTCATACAGACTTCTCAAAGAGAAGAAAGAACGCTGCCGCCGCGTACCTTCTCTGGATTGTCGTCTATGACATCAGGTCTCAGCTCCTTTGGGAGATTCATAAATTCACAGATTCCCATGAGAGCCAACATTCTAAAAGAAGAAAAACAGGTGCTCGTTTGACCCTAGGGCCGTATGCTCGTTCTCCCCCGTTGGGAGAGAATCAATCAATATCAGCATATCTCATCACACCCCGATCCCTCATCGGGGGAGACCCGGGGTAGACGAGCATACGGCCCCTGATTGAATCCCCCACTCATACTGTACCGTAGCCCGCTTATTGCATGACTCGACACATATATTCTGTAATATAGAAGCAGTAAGTAACCTATTATGTAGTCCTCTGATGTCGTGGTAGACATGCAAAAACTCGACACAAACATGATCGAGAAGAAATGGGTGCATTTCATGGCACACATATATAGTACGAGATCGATACTTGTGCAGTGCTGCCATAACAACCTAGAAGATTGCATTGAAATTTGTTTCTCAACTCAAAAGCAATGAACTTGAAGACGAGGCTCACATCACCTACATCGTCATAAAGCTTCTGAACGCGAAAGAAAAGAAGGATGAATAAAAGGTACGAAAAACCAACCAGCAGGAGTAGCGGCGTCAACTCCCTATCGTTACCGATAGGTCTGAACAGACGGAGCAAAACTATTACTATCGTGCTTGGGATCACCTAAACGAACTGAAGACATAACCGACAGACCAGAGCACGGATGCGAAAGCATACGTGCCTCATTAAAGAGGTGACTCGCTCTGCCGTCACACTGTAGAAGAAGGCTCTGCAAGAGCCTTGCGGCAAGCAGCTGTGCGTTTCCGACACCGTCCTATGGAGATAGAATAAAGGTAATCTACAGGAACTGGTCTGGTAGGTGGTCGAATGAACTTACCAGTATCGTCGAATGGCAAACATCCACGAAATGCTTCAATCGTAACGGATCTCCCACTAAGCCGTCAGTGTCGGTAACGAGATGAAGATAAATAACACGATAGGTGTCTGAACTAGGAAGCTCATCGACGAAACACTACTGATTCTGTCGCTGCGTGTCTTGGCGGTCCAGTAGGAGAGTAAGCGCCCAGTAATAAACGTAGATTTGAACGAATCCGAACTAGGGGGTGAGCATTAATTTTTTTTGGCACATTTTTAGCAACTATTTTTGAGGAAGGTTTTGCGTTAAGCATACGTTATATTTCGGCGACAGTGCTGGGCGAGTGCTACGCAGTGCATAGCAGCCGCCCACCAGTGCGTGGAAGCCCGCGCAACACTGTCGTCGACCGAGTCGCCGACGCTGCCGCCGACGTATTACAATATACCTTAAATTCGCTCGTTAAAGGCAATTTTCCTAGGCTGCAGTTAGTTTGGCCGTATTTTTGCATGTAGAAAGCCAGATCTTTTTCATTACTGATTTTTTCCACTATATTTACGTGGCAATTATATGACTACGTTTTCATCTTCACAACAAATATCTGTCATCAATAAAAATGCTGAGCAAGAAGAATCATTGAGGCTCCAAAAACAAACAGCAACATCCAGACTTCTAAAATAACAAACTTTTTACTATGCCTAATTCGTATAGCATCTGGGAACGTCCAAAGAGCTGTGTATTATAGCGCGGCTGAACGTTTTTGATTTTTTTCGGTTAAGGAGCAAGAAAATTTCAATACTCTCGAGATACGAGTACGACATCGATGCCCATTTCTATTGACTCAAGTAGGTAGACATCTCGGTATCGTAACGACACTGCGAAAGCTTATCCAAAAATTCGCCCGAAACGCATTTATGTGGAGAAGAAGAAAAACTTCTAAAATGCTGTGCAAAATATCGTTAATGCAATTTAGCGGATTTTTTCGTCGTTATATTTCGCTGAACATTTTTGATAAGAAATGCCGGTAAATCTGGTAAAACGGTAAACCCCTGACACGAAACGAGGCGCGTGCTAGCGCAGTTGGGGGAGGTGCCGGCTGTCGCGTGAACCCTACGCCAGGTTCCTGGTTCAGGTTTCCCGCCCAGGCCAAGCAAACCTTCCAACCTTCCTCGGTCGGTGAACTGCTGGCAGACCTGCATAGGAAGGATAAAACGCTGGTTTGTTTAATGGGTGGCTGCACGTCATAGTATGGTATAAGCCAAATACGCATTCAGATTGCCTCCATGACATTCCCTAGAAATAACACGTGTGCCGCATGTTAACGACTTCAAAGCAACACTATTCAGCCTTTCATTCATCATGAATAAACCCCCAAAAACTCTACAACTTGCCGGGGAATTGCGGCTTCCCTTGACTGAGGCATAGTTCGTACACACGCAATAGTCTGTGGAACGATTCCCACACCGACTCACTAACAGGTGCTCGTACCATCCATCGAAGGAGCATGAGCGCTTTGCGGAAGAGACCTGAACGCAATGAGCACGATAGGGAAAAGAGGATTGACCGTTGGTTCCGAGGTTTTTGGTCCATCCACTACGTTTTTTGTAATTCGGCGATCCTGGGACTGGACAACGATCAACGAATTAGTCAGATCCTAAGATTTAGACACGGTGTTGAAAAGCTTATGGGTACATGTCGCGTAGGTGAGCAGCATTGGTAGGTGAAAGCGTGCCAGCCAATAATGATCCGCCAGAACACAGCCCGAACTCATGCCAGCCCATCAGAGTACAGAATGAAAACGCCCTCTCTGAACGACATGCCCATTCAGTGCGGTCTAATTGGTTTAGGCGTTCCCACCTGCCAATGCTGCTCACCTACGCGACATATACCAGCTTATGTTAGAGGGTCCCCTACAACCATAACATTCATGGTGATTCCGTTTTTCACGGGATTCCTTAGAGAATTGTTTTTCAACATAATTGGCCGTTCAATGAAAACACTAATGACTTTCACAATTTATGTTTCAAACCACTGGGATCGTCTACTCTCTATACACTTCGAGGGAGAATAAGGGAGAGGAAGTGGGGAAGTTGGCAACGGGACTTCCAGCCATATGATGCCATGTAGTCACGCTCGCAGTGAAGCTCCTCCCTATGAGACGGCCATAACGTATTTAACACATCCCTCTGTGAGTGTAAAGAGCGACTCACCCAGCCCATCCACCTTATTACACGCTAATAAGTTATCTTTTAATAATATTCGTATCATAAAAGCGTTCAGCTCGAACGTTTACTTATAGCGAGCACTTAGTTGTTGAGTCTATGAGCGTGGGTATAACAGATTTCGCTACTGTTAGCTATGTTTTGTTCAATGTTCTATGTTGGGCCGCACGTAGCGCAGTCGGGGGAAGGGCCCGTTGTCGCGTGCACCCGATGGCAGGTTCCTGATTCGGATTTCCCGCCCAGGCCAACCAAACCTAACATCCCTTGGGAGTCGGTGAATTGGTCCCAGATCTCTCTGGGAAGGATAAAGCGCTGACTTCTTCATCGGCTGGTCACCGCACGACATTACGGCCAAATACGCATTCAAATCGCCTCCTCGACATACCGTAGAAGTAGAATGCGTGGCGCATCCCAAAACGGATTGAGTAACGACGTCCTTTATTATTAGGTTGGAAAAAAAGTCTTTTCATTTTTTTCAAAGATTTATTACTTCACAACTACAAAGTCAAATCAACTGAGATAAACTCTATTTTGTCCCACTACACTTCTCCAAAGACTGGGTAATTTTCCAATTCCTCTCGCTTAAGAGACTGCAGTTCTGGAGTCGAACCATTGATGAATCCAATTTTTGAGGTCTTCATCAGTTCCAAAATATTTCTCTCCAATTTCTTGCTTGAAAGCACGGAAGAGATGGTAGTCGGCACGAACGAGGTTAGGGCTATACGGTGGATGTGACATTACCTCCCAGCCCAGTTCCTTTATTGTTTCTCTTGTGAGTCTTGCAACATGTAGTTTTGCATCGTCATGCAGGATCATCACCTTCGACTTCTCCGGCCTGTTTTCTTAGAGAGTTGCGACGACTTTGTGGAGTTGGCCGCAGTATGTGACAGCAGTAAGTGTCTCTCCACTTCTGAGAGTTTGCCGATAAATCACTTCTCTGATATCCCACCAAACACTCAAGAAAATCTTCCTTTCGTGAACATTGGGCTTGAGATCAGACTTAGGGCTCTCTCCCTTTTGTACCCATTGCCTTTTCCTCGGAAGTTGGCACACAGAACCCAGGACTCTTCGCCTGTCACAATCCGCGGAAGAAACGATTTTCTTCCTTATCTGGACAGAAGAGAAGCAGCGATGGAGAGCTGTCGACCTTTTTGAGTGTCTGACAGGGCATGTGGAATCCAAGCTCCAAATTTCCATGAAAGCCAAGATTCTTCAGATGGATTCCTACTATCCTATGAGACACTTCGAGCTTCTCTGCCAGCTGACGTGTCGTCTGCCAACTATCGGTACGAAGAAGATGGTGTAGTTCACTGTCGTCCAATCCAGTTGGCCTTCCTGACCATGCTTTGCCCTCAGTGAATAATCTCCTTTTAAAGACTTTCCGAACCACTCATAACAGGCGCGATGAGTAGTAGATCCCAAGCCATATATATGGTTAATTTGGTCTGCTGCCTGACGTGCTGTGGATTCTTTAATGAATTCATGAAGAATGCCGTGCTGAAAACGGCCATGAGGTAGATCTGGCATTGAGTTCGGAAGATTGGGTGGATAACGAATTACAAGAACAGTCTTAGCCTGTGTCCGCATGCGAACGGTAGACAAGTGTGATAGGATTACGAAATCAGCAATCAACATTGGCTAGTGCGTTTACAAGGGGAAGGGTAAAAAAAATTTCGAAGTGTGAAGAGACTTTTTTTCCAACCTAATATTATCCTTATATGTTGTATGTTCTTTGCCGCTATGCCTTCCGACAAATCAAGAGCTACAGGCCGGAGAAACAACTAAAGACTTTAAGGGAGCGGACTTACACCATGCACTTGACACGTCGTACGGCCGTACGTCAATGCTGTTAGGCCCAAAGTATACTACCGTGGTAGGTTATCCGCGCAACGTGGCATTTGCGGTCTGCGTGAGAGAGGCCAGGTGTAGAGCCCTGGCACGGGTCCTGCCCATCCACGGGAATGTCCGCGGAAGTATACCCTGGGACTTAGAGATAACTAAATAAAGCACTGTTCAGTTTGGAACGAACGTGTCCAACGGTTGTCCAAGATGTAATTGACAATCTTCAGGATACGCGGCTCCACCATCTCCATCACATTTCGGCCATTTTTTACCGCCTAAAAGTTATCGCTGTAAATGCAGGTCATATAATACGAACTTTAATATAAAAGAATCACATAAACAACGTTGGTAATCATGGGGGTAAAGGACTTCAAGGTGTCGTACACGTCACCGTTTACATCGCGGCCGTCGATGAGCTCGAGGATAGGATTAACCTGCAGGAAAACAGAATGAAACGAAAACCAAACGCGTTAGATGCAGGGATAGGAATACACGATCACCTTCTCGTCGATAAACTCAACAACGATGGGAACGACTGTGTCCTCAAAGTGTTCGAGCAACTCCTCCATCGCATTAGCAACACCTCCCACCTTAGTTTCTGCCGCTATTTCCAAGACGTTCACTACGGTGTCCTTCAAGAACGGAACGAGTAAGTCACGAGCTGAAACCGCATCGCATTTGCGCGAAACACAATTTGCTGAAGTCAAGGATCGAACCTTCATCGTGACTTTTGATAATACGCTGTATAGCAATCGCCGCCTCTGTTTTAACTGACAACGTTTCGCTACGCGAGCATAGCAGACGAATGAATGAATTTAAAGCCTGTAAGAAAACAGTGACAGTAGGAAAGATTGAGCAGCACTATAATGAAGGGGCAGGCATAGTAGATTATTTAGCCTGCAGTCCCGAGCGACGCGATGACATGTTCAGTGGGCAATTGATCGGATTGATCGAATGCATCCTCCATCAATCGATTGCTAATAATGACCACCTCAACCGGCAACGCATTCCCCTTAGTTCTTTGGGCATCGCAAAGCTATAATGTTCAAACCCTACGTTCAGCACACATTTTCAGTTAGACCTGATTCCTGAAAAGTAGAACACATTTGCCCCGTTCATAAAACTGTGCGTGACTGCGGCAACGCAACGGAACGTTATTTACACTATTGCTGTTCTTCAGAAAATAGCAGCAGAAGAACTAAGTGCTCACGAATTCAAAGAAATAGAGAAAAGAGACTGTTTCAATCCCTCTTCTAATTTCTACTGTGAAAGTTGGTGGTGCATCGTTTTGAGGGCTTTCGCTGTAAAAACTGTTGAGTGGCATTAATCAAGGGAGATTATTTGCAAAAGCATGATCACCTTGTCCTTTTCAGTTAGCTTCCAAAGGAATAAAATGCTTGCCCTGTTTCCCTAACAGTCCAGATCCGCACGCAACTCCTTTTTTAACATTTGGGCCCACAGCTGCATGTAGGATGTCAAGCTAACGGCAGCGCAACAGGAGGTACACCCGCCCCCTGCTGGGGGGCGTGGCGTCAGGAGGTACGGCCGCTGTTCTGTGGACCGGAAACTTTTGTTTTGCGGGTGTCAAAGGTTTCTTAAGGCAACCGGTAGACTCGCGGTGAAGCCTAGGGGGGAAGGGTGGGTAAGCAAGGGGGATGAGAGGAAGATCGCACGCCCCTAACAGGATGGGTGTACCTCCTGATCGTCCCCCGAAGCTGACACGACTCCAGCACTGATCCACAAAAGTGATGGTCCTGCAACGCTTGCCCTTATGGTAATGGTTGGAAAATGTGTCGCACTAGTAAAAACATCGGAACTAGTGTACTTAGTGTACCGCACTAGATCTTGTTCAAAATAGGTCTACTAGGGGTAATCTGCCTTGGGAAGAACGAATATCATAGTTGTTTTTTGCGAAAATGCTGTATAAACGCGCTATATTAAGCTCGAATCGCCCAAGGCCATGCGAAGTACATAGGCGATTCAAACTTAATATAGCGGGCTTATACGGCATTTCCGCAAAAAACGATTATGATATTCATTCTTCCCATGGCAGGTTACCCCTAATAGACATATTTCTAACAAGACTTAGTGCGGTACTTTAAGTACATTAGTGCCAAAACATCTTGTCGATCGTCCTTAGAAGTACTATAGGTCCTACCGCAACTCAGCCTCAAAGAGGAAACTGGTAATTATAAAAAATGCTTTACTAGCGTTTGTAAAGTCAGTACTTATAGGGCAGAGGGCACTGCGCGAAAAACGAAAGCTTCTGACTGAGCAGACTAAACAAGGGAGGGAACTCCAGAATGTGACCAAATTTGACACAGACGTGATAGGTGGACTACGTCTTGGAGTTCTTTGTATGCGCTTGGGACCCCTCTGGCATGGAGGAGCCATACATCAGCAGACACGAACGCTTGGGAGGAAGAAGCTAAGCTAAACCAAGTGTAGCACTGCGAAACAAGTTAGGGAAACCAATTCCCGGGCTATGCCTTCGTACCCCTACATGAGTCCAAAACTCACCCAATTTGTCCAGAAGCTCTCCCTCATCACTTGGACTTGCAAGCAAATTTAGAGAGGGCATGGCGAACTACAGCACCAGTTTTGACCTCGCAAACTAGGACTGCATCAATCGAAGACTGCAAAACCTACTCTGGAGAGCACGCATGTGGTACGGAATTCAGTATCGGCATAGCGGCCGAAGCACCAAGCTGCACGGGCTCGGATATACTTGTTGCGGTCATTCAACCGACTGGTGCACTGGGTGTCCAACATACGCTCAATGCCATCTCCTTGTCTCTAAAGTATTCAATGTATATTTGCATTCCTTCAGGAGAAAATAAACGGAAGTTATAAATCAACAGCTCCGATGTCAAGGAGCTATTCATAGAAATCGCTCGCGAATTTATGAACCTTTCCAGTTCCTAACTTGGTACCAGGTGAAGAGGGGAAGGAATATGAAGAATCCAGAAAGTGGCCCATGTTAACATGGAAAGGGTAGGTGTAGCTTACACTAGTGCGACCGCGCGTCGAGCCCTCATGATCACCATAAGTATTGATTTTTCGCGTCGCCCCGCAGTGTTGCATTTATAATTCGCCGCCGTGGAACACCCCATTTGACGGATTTTTTTTTGGTACTGTATTCGACAAATCACGCCGCATGAGGAATGGGTGGGAGTATAAAAACCCCTTTGAAGAGCGCGGAAAAGCTCTTGCCCACTCAGCACCTTTTTTGCATCACTGTAAAGTCTGAATACGACTGGGGTAGCAAATCCCGACGAAAAACTCGAACGCGAAAGACTGACGACAGGTAAGTGAATCCAACACTAATTCCTAATTCTGTGTCCCGAGCACATTCTGTGCTCCGAAGACATTCGACAGCAAATTAAATACTTTGCTAAAGCAAAAAAAAGCTTCTGCTGATATTGATTGGAGCCTTTGAGGAGATGATGATTTTTGCAGGCAAGTACTAAACACTCAAGGAAGTAAATCAATAGAATGAAGAATTTCTCATAAAATGATCTTGTTTATAACAGCAAATTCAACTCATAATGCTCTGTGCAAATTTTTTGCTGTAGTTTTGGCCAATAAATATTCTTCTTCTTCCTCTTTTTTCAGCAAACGAACCAAAATCGCTTTGGAAAAAGAGCAATTTTCATTTTATGCAAATCATGAAAAAATTGGACTTGTTAATCTTCGAAAAACTAGGCAAATGTTTTTCAGTAATGTTTTCTAGTAATCTGATTTTGTGTCGCTGTTTGGCCCAGTAAATTCTATGCTCTTTTTGCTTATCCTTAAAAATACAACTTTTTCCAGTAATCTTTTGCGCTTAGCTCATTTTTCATTACATTTTGACTCAATAAATGTTTGAAACGTTCAAAATTCACCTCCTTCCTTCTCAGCCGTACGCGTATCTCTCCTATCAAATGCAACGCTCCTTCAGTCTCACGAGGAGTGGAAGAAGTTTTCGCGAGGACCTAGAAACCAAGTGCAACTGATGGCGGAGAGACGTCGGAGCGAAGAAATATACCTTAGCAGCGTACTCCAGAACTGGATCCACAATATCCATCCTCTTCGATAGAACTCGCAGCAACGATACGGATTCCCGGTTCTCGTCATCCCCTAAAAAGTAACAGCCGGACATTTTACTGTTGCTAATAACAATCGCCTAGCCTGTATGATCCCGTATACTTCCCAGTCGCGAACCGTGCCAGGACCCCGCACCTGACCACTCGTCGCAGCCCGTCACCTGAGATTTCTGTTCAAATCTGATCTAAAATTTGAAATTCACACAAACAAGATTACTCAGAAAGCTTCTTCAGTTCTCTTCACCATATACAGGAGTAATCAATGTAACAATCCGCAAACTTTCATTAGGCTGTACAAAGCATACACGCATACGGTATTCCTGCTTAGAAAAAATGCAGCCAACTCTTACAAAGATTCTAATGTACAGATGTTTTGCCGATCCTGGTTACTTCCTCAGACAAACGAGCACTAGGACCCGCACAACCAGTTGCTATTGTGGTGAGAACCTGTTGCAGTGGATGTGGCGGGCTGCGCCGATTGGCCAGGTGAGGGAGCCCGACACGATTACCTGGCGCTCCTGTGGAAGTATACCATTAAGCTTAAGGGTCGGCTCCTGTTGCTAGAGCGTTGCAGGATTCTTGTGCAGCCGTATATCTACATATATCCAGCTCGTACCTACATATATATGTGCATACGCATATAAGTAGGTATATACTATGTATACACATGTATATACATCTGTAAATACAGGTATATACATAGAAACAGGTTGTCACCACAATAGCAACTGGTTGCACGGGTCCTAGATGACGAACGTCTGAGTAGTAAATACTGGATTTTTAGACCATGTATGGACGCAACACTATACTATTGTTGCGCAATGTTAAACTGATAATATTTAATAACTTATCTCGGAGATCAGCCAGACGGCTCCAGATGGGTGCTACTCCGGCAAATGAATCGCGTGACAGCTCGACTTTTAAAGCCAGATTGAGGCGAATCGATCTATTGTCTGCTCTAAAGATTAAAGGCCCTCACACACTTTTGCGGCGGAGCCGATGAGTCACGCCACTCCCGCAGTCTTGCCAAGCGGCAGAGGCAACGGAGCGGCGCAGTGCCTGTATTTCTAGCCGTGACCTACTGCTCCTATTCACTCGCGTCTAAAGCTACATGGTAGTGACGAGTTTTCCGGGGCGGGGTTGGACGAGTTTTCGCACAGTGTACAGGCGATCGTTGCGGGACCCAAGTGCTCCAATCAATCATCAAGAAAGCGGCGGCGATCATCAACCTTCATTTCGCTGGTGGGTACTATATTGTATCACTTGCGCGCAATTCTTATGAGTAGGCTTCTGTACTCAGCAGGGATCTATGGAGGTTGCATTGAAAAAGGAGATGAATGGTAGGAATGAGGGGTAACTACAATACGAGCATGAAGCTGGGTGGAATAGAAAACCTTTAATTCCTTAAAAATGCATGCAAACGTTTGCACTGTTGGGATGGGCATAACTATCTCTTTTCGCTTCTACTAGAGAAGCATTTATGGCTCACATTTTATATTTGTTTTGAGGAACTCACTGCCACTCACCTGCCCACATTGTTCACTGATGGTGGAAATTTCATTTAAGCAGAGTTCTGCAGTAGATGAATGAACGATTTTCTTAGTCTGCTAAAACGAACTATGCCGCTATGGTAGTCGTGGGGGTCACCTTATACCATGAAATGTGTTACTAACACGAACAAAAAGAAATGGTGGCACACCTATAATGAAGAAAACAAACAAACAATGCTATAGCTCTGTTCTGTGCTCTAGATTTGGGCAGGGGAAAGGATTCCAGGATGTGGCTGGAGTGACGCACCCATGTAAAAATTGCCTACATCCTGGAGTTCCCTCCTTCGCCCAATGCGGAAGCAGACAAAATACGGATCTGTATTCGAAAATAGGAGATAAGACTGCATTTACATTCGCTGTATGTAGCTACTCGCCACACCTGCACACCACGGATGTTATGGTGAATCCCTCCCCCAACTACCATGACGCTCGAACTATTTTTGAAGCAGAAATATCGATTGCCTGAGGCTGCCCTACAACTTGGTTCCAAACTTACAAGAGCAGCTGAAAATTAAAATAGCCTACTTCTAATAACAGTGGATTTGGTCTTTTGCGCTCCGAAGCAACGTTTGAAACCCTTTGTGGTATCGCTTTCCTTCTGTGCTGGCATCACCACCAACATTGTAGCTGCAAGGAGCACAGCAGCATAATCTTCTCCGAATTCGATCCAAAAATGCTATAATCGTTTATTGACGAAGAAGGGCCTTTTCGTTTCCGTCTGTAGGTCCAAAAAACAACAAAGAAACATAAAATATGGATCTATTTGAGAACCTTGGAAAATGGTTTCAGCAGAAGTGTCCCACCGCTTTTAATCCGCACTGAAAACCCTTACCGTTCTCTTGATGGAACCTAAGAACCATAGGTCCGCTTGGAGTTACCTCGCCAGATAGGTCTTATATGTGTGTAAACATTGTATTGTATTCCCACCCTTGATCGAGTCACGGAACAGTTCAGCTCGACGAGGTTGTGGTTCGCTGCGACCGCGTCACAGCCGCCAGTCGGTCCCGCTACGATTGCCTTCATACTGTGCGAAAACTCGTCCAACCAGCCACGGGAAACTCGTCACTACCATGTAGCTTTAGACGCGAGTCTCCTATTCCCCTTTCCGTTTCCTGTTCGCGCTCTGGCCGCTCCCTACCTCAAGAAGCTAGAGCGGAGACACTCTCTGCCGGCGCCGAGCGCAAAATCAGCGGTGGTGGCAATAATGATGTGAGCCATTCCTGCCGATAGGAGGATAGGGTTGGCGACGTTGCCACAGAAGTGTGTGGGGGCCTTTCGGATTTCAACTGAAGATTCATATGCCGCATGCTACCTTCATGTATTGCTATAGCAGATACGCCGAAACGGTTCCAGTGCTTCTATTTTGTAAGCGGGCGGCGCTGGTCTGACTGCTTCATAAATCTACTTTCCAGCACTGCTTTGAGATCTTAGATAGAATGGTGTTCAAAAGTGTTTGTTTAGGTTGTGCTCCTGGCAGTACGTTTTCCACATCTCTCCTTTGCACTAGATTCTGATGACTGATTGCCAGCGAGCTGACGCTAACTTAAGCTTCCCTCATTCATCCACTTCCAGTTAATTTTTTAGTAGGTTTTCAGTGTTTAATCGAGTTTGATTATATTGCTAGCTTTCACATGTTGTGATTGTAATCGCATCGCAGAATGTGTACGTGAATTGAACTGAATTGAATAAAATGAATTAATACTAATAAATAAACAATTAATAAAATGAATTGAATAATTCTCTTGAATACTTCATAGCAATACCAACCTCATAAACTTGAAACTCTGCATTACGCCAGCTGGCAGTGTTAGCTGTTGGTGGAGGAACAGTTATATGACTCACAGATCTTGAAACGTGTGTAATTAGCTTCATTGCGCTCCCACATTTGTATGTCCTCTTCATCGTATGACATCAACGGGATAATTGCAGATTGAATGATTTGCTGAACTAGTGCATTCAGTGCTTCGAACCATTCTACGCAGTCAAAATCTCGAACAGATTTTGACCGATATTTGAAATGAAGGAAAAGCGAAGGAAATTCTCACCAGTGCTTGTGGTTTCACGATTTTCCAACAACTTGAATAAGGAACGGCGGCACTTAAGAAAGATAATGCACGGATAATGACCTAAACTAGCAAATAGATATAATGGAGCGTCTAGTGTGCCGGCGACGTGAGACGCGATGTAATGATAAGCGCCCAAATCGATTCATCGCGTCGCACGATCGATACTTCGGAGTTTATTGTTACACCGCGTCTAGCGTTGCGTGCACACTAAACGCTCTCTAGGAAGAGGCGGATGAACTCCAATATAGAAGTCCGACTAACACGGTCCGACACGTAGACACCATTTGAGTGAGCACTCAAGAGACTCATGATGAGACTCAAAATATCAGCGGACCACATTGCGAGGAAGCGTTCAGCATATTCGTTGTAACGCGCAGGAACTTGCTTCGGTGCGCCGTATCTGCAAAAAGCTCAAACAAGAGGGCCACCAAGTAGGGTAGATTTCGCATAATTGTCAGACCTGGTAAACAGGCGATCCAGCAGTTTGATCGCCTTCTTTTTCGTAGTCCACCAGATGGTGTAGGCGCGCTCTTCCTTGTTTCCAATTTCCTCGAGCTGGTATGAAACAGTCCCAAACAGTACAAAACAGATATTGCGTAATGTCTCTAAGTTAGGCGGAATCTCGGTTAAGTGTGACAGTATGCGAAAAAATTAGAAGGAGGAAGAGAACAGGGAGGAGCAGCAGTCTCAGTAAGGTTTAAATAGGCTAATCCTGCAAGACCTCTACTGAATTCTGTCTCAGTGACGTTCTAGGTCTAGAAAGTGAGAGTTTAGTTCCATCACCTCTATTTCACGAAGGCAACAATTCAAGAACTGGGAAGACTCAATGAAGACAAAATGGTGGAGCAGTCTACACACCATGCACAGATCAGCAACCCTTCGCCCATTCTCTAGACAAGGTTGGGCGAAGATACCGATTGCGGAACTTCGCATGAGACATACGCGAATAAAAGGGCCCCTCTAATCTAATCGATATTTTTCTCGTAAAATTGTTTTCAACTTTTTTCAAGGTGGACTACGCGAATTCTTTTTGTGTAGGAAGAAAACCGTGCTGCAACACTCCAAAATTGGTCGGACATGTGATTTGTGCGCCGTTAACAGCACACTCTTATTACTAGTGATTAACACCTTGAATAGATGACAGGTGAGTGTAATAGCTTTCCTGATGGTATTCTTAAAATGAAATGCAAGTCTAGCTGGTTATTAAAGAAAACCCAAGATTCTTCACTTCCGCTACTATTGCAGTAGGCGAGTTCTGAGTGGAGGATGTTCTGAGGGGCCCAGAACATCCAAGCCTAAGGTGAAACGTTTTAGTACGAGACAGCGGAAGATGTGTTACTAGTTTTACTCAACGGCAAACCGTACTTCTTCAGGGCAAGCCTGAGCCAGAATCGAGATGGCGAACTTTATCCATTCGTCGAGCCTTTCCAACGGTAACATACCGAAATGAATGGAGCTCTGAAATACTCGGATAAGCCAAGAAAATGTAATTTTCAGACTCTCCTAACACTGTTTTGTTGCGATCCAAACTCTAGCGCCAGGCGGGACTCGAACCCCCACCTCCTACTGACCGGGCGTGAATGCTGTACGCCACCATTACACCACCGGCGCTAGTTGATCGAACGCAACACCACAGCACGTGAGCGCATCCGCATACACCCATATATCAGGACGAGCCGGTCGCTGATAGCAGCATGGAACCTCTTAAGCTCAAGGTCTTGATGGAAATGATTCAATCCATTTTCCTTGAGCTCTATGTTTAAACCTACATCCTAGATACCAGCCACTTAAGCTTTTAAAGAGTATAGATTGAATTAATCTCGAGACTGTCACTACCTCTATTAAGTCGTTGATGATCTTTAATCCATACGTCTTCATTTGCATAGCCCCTGGAGACTGATCAGCTAGAAGACGATTACAATAATTGAACAATAAAGGTTCAATGCTCGACATCAGGTCGGCAATCTCGCCTTTTTCTCTGCTTGACTTCTTTCTGGAATGCAAAAGAAAATAAAAAATAAAAAACAAGAGGTGAATAAATAAATCCATACTCTTACTTGTACTCCTTTGCAATATGATGTAGATTCTCTGTGTGCCGCATCCAAACCGCCATGTCGTCGGAGCGAGAAATCGCGAGTAATACTTCATGAAGACCATCTGCGTTCATCGCAACAATGCCCTCGATACTTGTTCACCTGATTACAGAGCACCTGATTACAGAGGGGGAAGCAGCAACCCATGTCCAAACACGATGGCAGTCATCTCTCATTATAGTGGTCGGCAAGCTTAACACTTGTTAAGAAGGCAGCTGTGGGTCATTTGAAACGGATACTTTGCAATGTACCACCCCTATCGCTGAATTGTTCAGGCTCACGCGCCAGCAACTCCCCAATTCATCACTGTCACGTGCAAAAATTGCCCAGTGTCCTTCGGTCGACGACCACAGCAGCATCTTCCATTGGAGGAGGGGGGGGGGGGGATGGAGGGCTCACACTATTATTTCGATATTTCGCGGAGCTCGTTCGGTCACGGGTCTCTTCTCAAGGACGTGACCAGTTCAGAGGTGGTAATTAACCGTGACAGGCTAATCTATGTGCGCTATGCCTCTGTAGGGCGTGTGGTGGCGGAGGAGGAGCCGTTGGCTGTCGCGTGCACCAGGTTTCTGGCTCGGATTTCCCGCTCAGGCCAGCCGAGCCTTCAATCCGTCCGGGACCGCTAAATTGCTACCAGACCGTTCGGGATGGATAGAAGCACTGACTTCTTCTTCGGCTGGCTACTGTTCGGGATGAATAAAAGCACTGTTTTCTTCTTCGGCTGGCTACTGCAAGTCATTGTTTAGGCCAAATACGCATTCAAATTACCTCCGTGACTTCTCACCCTCCTAAGGTAGAATGCGTAGCGCCTCTCCAAAATGAATTGATTAACGCCGTTCTGTCCTGTATGTACATGTAAGGAATCATACCGGCCCTCAATATGACGCAGGAGGACAATCAGTTTTTGTCTGGTGGATATCAGGTGGATATCTTGACAATTGCTGCAAACTTCTCACCCCCCCCCCCCACCCTAGCGCCATTTAAAAATTGATCCTAATTCAGAGCCGAATCTAGCGGAAAATTCAGCCCAACCCAGCGTCGTACCTTCCCTTGAAAATCTAGCCTCCAATATGGATATCAAGGCGGAATCACTAAGAACTGAGGAAGATAGCCAGTCTGAATAGCAGGTAAAGCCTATCCTTCGCATCGCACCTCGTCTATGCTTGGTAATTCAGCCTAAGGGCCTCCTCATACTTCGAGCGACTGAAGCGACAAGAGCGACGGACATAGTGTGGTGTACGTAAATAATTACGTACTCCACACTCCGGGGCCGTATGCTCGCCTACCCCGAGTGTCCCCCGATGGGGGATTGGGGCATGATAAGATGTGTTGGTATTGATTGAATCTCCCCCAACGGGGGAACACGAGCATACGGCCCCGCCCGTGACGAATGTAGCGTGAAATGCGTCATTATTTACGTACACCACACTACGTGAGCCGCCCCAGTCGCTCCTGTCGCCCTCGTCGCTCCGGTTGCTCCAGTCGCCATTGCCGCTCGAAGTATGGACAGGCACTAACACCACAAGAGAACCATCGAGTATTCAGACTAGACTGCGGTTCAGCTAAAAGCAGGTCTGGCTGGAAGTTGTGAGTAATCCATAATCCTGAAAGTGAGCCAGCCCTCGAGAGGTTATTTTCTTGCAATTTGCGAACCAGAAGAAGTCACACTGCTGCTGCTTGTTTCATTGTTCTGGCGATGCCCCTCCCCCCCCCCCCCCCCCCCCGACTTTCTAGGGATCTGGGAAAGGTTTCCTAGCTCTGGTCTTCTCCCAGCCCACACCAGCCAGTAACTTGGTTCTCAAAGAATGAGGTGGACAAGCACCCTTTCAATTTAAGTCTCGTCGTTAAACGTTCGATGGGGAGTACGGACGAGTCTTCTGCGGTAAATTATAGCGATGTTGCAGTATCTTCTGTCTGCCCATTTCACTGGATGGACGGATTATTTCGAACGGTGATACGGCGGACATGATACGACGTGATATAGAACATGATGAGCAATCACGAAGAACCACGGTGCAATGTAAGGATGGAAGCGTCAGAAGGCAGGCCTTCACATCGCAACCGAATAATTTAACGGAAACGTTCTAGAGTTCGTCACTCACTTGACTGAATAATATAAAGCGGAGAGGCGTTGAATCCGAAGCCGATTCGCGTAACTCGGGTCCATTATTTTTCGAACCCAAGTTAAAAGGAACAATGGCATTTTTGAAAAGCCCGGATATTGGTGCGATTCACATGGGGTGACTCTCGGCAGACCGAGTTTTCGTATAATTCATGTAACTGATTTTTATCAGAAATATGATATCCTATCCGACTCGGATATCCGCTGTGAGCCCAAAAGAGAAACTAGATATTCAAATCACACGAGAAATTATTCGTCTTCAAGCTACTCTTACCCTACTCGTACCCCAGGATTAGCCTTACCCTACTCGTTTCCCAAGCGCCGGGGCTTTTCAAAAATGACGTTATTCGCACAATCCCCTTCACCCTGTTTGAGAAAACGACAGACCCGAAATATCCGAATCTGCGTCGGATCCACTGTCTAGAACGAGGCATTAAACTTCGCCCCCGCAATGACTGGCAGAGTATCGCGCGTGCACGAAAACTCGTCCGCACATTCATCAGCGTACGTTTAACGATGACTTCATTTGAGGCAAGCTAACCAACAGACCTCGCCTCAGCGTTGAGCGTATCGGATCTGGGTGGCAGTACCGACTAATCTAGCGCCTGATTCAACCTTACTACTCACAGCTCTCCCCGTATGTACTACATGGCTAAGGAGTAACGTTTAACGTAATAACGGCATATATAGACGCTCGCACACGCATGACACAACCGACACTGTCCGATCCCTCTTTCGAAACCTCATCGGGTGAGGCGACCCGTGGTAAACAACCATCCGCGCTGCGGGCTGTCGGTGCTATACTGCCATCCTCCACAGAAGCGAAGGTCCTGAATTCAAGGAGCTTCGAGGTCACTACGGACAAAGAGCCCTTCTTCCATCAAGGTTCCAGTGGTGCCCTGATCGAGTATTTCTGTAGAGGGCAAGCAGAGCAGCCAGCCGAGTGCATACAAAGGAAAGGAATGAATCCCTCCTAGGCGGAGTGACGTTCTACGTGGCAGAGCCGTGGCAAATGTCTGCGTCACCACTATCTCGTGAGGCAGCCACTGGACTCTCGAGCAGGCCGAGGGCATTGGGGTGGCCGGACGATTTCTATAATTCAGTCCACATCCCTCTCATGCCAACTTTACTGGCGGCTGGCTGGCTAGCCCTACACTGTCCCGCAATACATGTTGGGGAAGGCACTCTTTCCTCGTCGATTTCCTCGATGTAGAGGAAGGGTAGCATATTACGCCTTACTTACCATGGTCCAGACGTGCGAAAGACACTGTAAAGGACAAATACGCTATAGAATTGCTTCCGCAGAAGAGAACTCCAGGCACATGCCGTAAGGAGGTGTTAGCGCCGACCTTCATTGCCTGTTGCTTATGAACGAGGACGTACATGGAAATAAGAAGCGAATGACAACAGAATACAGAAGAATACGTCGAAAACGCGAAAGGAGGATTCAAACGGTATTTGAAGGGACTGAAAAAACTGGAGATATGGGACCAATCCCATTCGGAAGAGGACAAGTTGCGGTCTTCTCCTATGTCATATCAGCTCTTCACCTGAATTCTCCGACAACCCTCATATCACGGCCAGGAAGTGGAACCCTCGGATTCTGAAAGATAGAATTGGCCGAGCCTTCTCCCGACTAGGATTGGTGCCCGTGACGAGGTCACCAACGACAGTCATTTTTCGACTGCAGATAGCTGGGACTGATGCCATCATCCCAGCGGCCACCTGAAGGTGAAGTCGAACAAGATCCTCTAAATCAGGAACGGGAACCTCTAGATAGACGGTGAAGCAGACGAAGCCATGGCTATCGATCGACTAGAGCAGGGTGTGAGGTCAGACGGCGGCAACGTAGTCGTGGTCCTGAACCGCGGAAACCCGACTGTCCGCTCTTTCGACACATCGAGCAGAGTCGCAGCGCGGTCAGACCGCTCCTCCTGGCACGCACCCAATCTCCTGTTTCCCTTCGAAGTCATTCTTCTGAGGAGGGAATCGCACGACTCTGACTGCTGGGAGGTCTTCATGTGATATCAACTGACGAATCAACACCGCTTTCGGTCTATATGGCCTGCGATGGTCAGCCGATGGAAGCGTCAAATCCATTTTCTTCCTAGACGAATAAGACAGCAGTTGGCCAAACCTGGAGTCATGGATGTAGATAGGCGTCCACTCGCTTTCAGGAATTTTTTTCGTCTCACACGAGAATCATTCATTCTGAAAAAAATTGGTTGAAAATTGCGGTTTCAAAAGTATGTATCCACTTGTGATAAACAAACTTTTTACAAAATTCAAAACTCGACCGGACCACCACTAATTCTTATAACATCATGCATCGTATTATTCATGCTACTGACAAGGTTCACGATGATTTTTTCTTCGCTGATGTCCCATGTAGTCAAAACTGCGACCACGTCATTGAACTGTCGGTTATTCGCGTAGAGTCGTCGAACCACGATCCCCCACCTGTTCTCCACCGGGTTGCTGTCAGGAGAACAGGCTGGCCAGACCGTTACTTGAATGTTGTGACGGTGGAGCCAATTTTTGGTCAACCTGGACACATGGACTGGAGCGCTGCCCTGCTGCGGAACATGGGTGTGCCGTCTTCTGCCTCTCAAGAAAGGCATAGAGCTAGACTCCACTACACGTTAACGTTCCAGACTGTTCATGCGACACGACGGGAGTCTAAGCGTCAGCATTCCACCGCTGAAAAAGCCGACCACTGTCACTAAAAATCGCCTCCAAACCGCCTCCAAGGTTGCGACGCCGGAGGCTTCTCGTAGGTCTCTTTAATAATGTCCGTATCCATCGGAGACCATCTAGACTAAATTTCTTTCACCTTTACCAACGGGAAAAATCTAATCTGGATGGCCCCGATGGATACCGACATTACTGGAGAGACCTGCGAGAGAATCCGGCGTCGCAACTTTGGAGGCGGTTCATCAGTGACATGGGTCGGCTTCTGAAGCAGCGGAAAGCTGAAGCTTGGTATTCCGTCGTGTCGCATGGACAGTCTGGAGTGTCAACGTGTAGTGGAGTCTATCCTTCTACCTTTCTTGAGGGGCAGAAGACATTAGACACATGCTCTGCAGCAGGGCAGCGCTGCAGTCCATGTGTCTAGCTCGACCTAAGATTGGCTCCACCGTCACAACATTCAAGTAACGGACTGGACGACCTGTTCACCTAACAGCGACGGAATGGAGAACATGTGGGGGATCTTGGTTCGACGAGTACCAAATTACCGACAGTTCAATGCCGTGGTGGCAATTTTGATTACATGGGACACCAGTGAAGACAAAATCATCCAGAACCATGTTAGTAGCATGAATAGTACGATACATGATGTTATAAGAAATAATGGTGGTCCGATGGACTTTTGATTTAGCAAAAAGTTTGTTTATCACAAGTGGATACGTCCTTTTGAAACGCCAATTTTCAACCAATTTTCTTCAAAAATGTATGATTCTCGTGTGAGACGAAAAAATTCCTAAAAGCGAGTGGTTACCTATCTTCGACTACGAGGAATCTAGTGAAGCTAGTGCGGGCGTGCAAAAATAAACGCGAAACGAAATATGGGCATGTTTTGGAGTGGATACATACTTTTGAAACGCACTGTAGTGACTTCCCACCTACACGTCTGTGCGACCTAATCAGAATGAACATCTGGAAAGCACCTCGGAAAAGAAATTGGGAGGACGAAGATCGGAGTAACAGGGTCCACACAAGGAAACGAATGCATGGGATGTCAGAACATCGTCAACATTCTGGATGTTGGCGCTTTAATGTCATCGAAGATCAGGTGGGTCAGTGAGTGTTACGTCCTTTTCACAGGTACACGACAGCCATGCTTGGTCTTCCAACTCACCAGCTTTGAATGGTAGGTTCTGCGTTGACTAATCGGGGAGGAACTAATAAGCCATCTTGTCTCATGAAGCACTAATGGTTCGTCTTCAAGCCATTTTTTTGCGAATAACTGACTGCAGCAAAACCGCTGCTCCTTTTGCTTCATAATATCAATCGAGGGTGCGTGTAGTGTAGTCGGAAGTGTGCCGGCTATTGCGTATTGCGTACCCGAAACCAGGATCTTGGATCGAATTCCCCGCCCAGGCCAGCCAAGGCTTCCACCCCTCCGGGTTGGTGAATTTGTACCAGACTTGTCTGGGAAGGATGACGCGCCGATGTGTCCATCGTATGGCCACCGCAAGTCACTGTATGACAAAATACGCGCTTATATCGCCTCCACGACATCCCGTGGAAGTAGAATGCGTGCGCATCCCAAAAAGGACAGAGTAAAGGCCCCACGCACTTTTGCGAGGAGCCGTTGGCGGCGAGAACGATGAGTCACACCGCTCCTGAAGTCTTGCCGGTGGCAAGTGGAAGACGCACGGGTTGGCGGGCTACTGTATTTCTAGTCGGGACCTACTGCTGCTATTCGCCTTCCCGCCTTCTGCCCGCGCTCTGACCGCTCTCTACCGCGAAAGGCTAGAGCGCAGCTAGCCTCTGCCGGCGCCGAATCGGTTCGAAGTCAGCGGCGGCATTCAATCATTGTTGCCGCGGGCTGCACCCGCCGCTCGCCGCCACGACGAGCCCCGCGTGCCTGCCCTATAGTTAACGATAGGGCGCGGCGTTGCCGCAGAGGTGTGTGGGGGCCTTAACGCCATCCATTATCTTTATCCTTATGAGCATTCCATTTTTCCTGATAAGTGTGCGCCTGAAACGCCACATATATTAGGTTAGTGCATAAGTTCTCGGACATTTGATCCCTCCTGAATTGAAAGCGCATTTTCCCGCCAAATTTCTCACGTGTATCAACGCGTAAATGATCGATCGATAGAGAAAGTAAAGGGCTACAAAACTGTTCTTAACATTTACTTTGCGTTGTTAACGTCAGCTATTATGGCTAAGCAATTCATCCCAACTGAGACGCATATTCGGCACGTCATGTTATTCCTGCATCAATCTGGCCTCAGTGCCAACGAATCGTATCGTTGCCTGAAGGATGTTTACAACGAGAGTGCTCCTGCTCGAAGTACTGTGTACCAGTGGTTCTCGAAGTTTGCAGTTGGTGAATTCTCCGTTGAAGATAATGAACGAGAAGGGCGCCCGATGACCCTGGATTTGGATGGCCTCCGAAGTAGAGTGAAAGCGGACCCATACCGACCACTCGCGAGCTATCAAGCACTCTTGGTGTTAGTCACTCAACAGTCGTTCGAGGATTGAAGCCGATTGGCAAGGTGCAAAAATTGGGTCGCTGGGTACCTCACGACTTGACACGACATGACATGGATCGCAGAGCCGATGTCGCTCTGTCTCTCCATACCCTCAGACGTACCCACGGATAGCTGGACAACCTTGTCACCGGGGATGGGAAGTGGATACTCTACTCTAATTATCACCGGTGTGCACAGAGGGTTGACGCAACTGGAGAGGCATATGACGTTCCGAAACGCGACCTTCACGTGAAAAGGTGATGCTATGCATTTGGTGGAGCGTTCTTGGCGTAGAATACTGGGAGCTGCTGGACGAAGGGATAACAGTGACGGCAGAGGTTTACGTCAACCAACTGAGGAAGCTGAGGGCCCACCTTCAAGCCACACGAGGAGAGCAAGTGAAGGTGTATTTTCAACACGACAACGCTAGACCGCATATTGCTAGAGCGACGGCGGCTGAGTTGGCGGACTACGCATGGACCGTTCTTCCACATCCACCTTACTCACCAGATTTCGCTCCTTCGGATTATCATTTGTTTCCAAGCCTTCAACGCTATTTGGACGGCCAGCAATTTAGGAACCGAGAGGATGTCAAGGAGGCACTGCTCACATTTTTCGAATCACAACCGGCCACATTTTGGAGAAAAGGCATCCATGACTTACCAGTACGTTGGCGAAAGACAATTGATGTAAAGGGTGGTTACCTCAAATGATTTGATATTGTTGTTCGTATGTTGTGATGATAAATATTTCATGCCCCAAATGTCCGTGAACTTATGCACCAACCTAATACATAATACATACATAATGACAGTTTCCAACACTTCATTTCTATGACGATATTACAGAGGAAGATCATCATTTTTATACCAGCAATACAGGAAAAACAAAGTGAACATATTGACGTTCTGCAAGAGAAGAGAAGAAAATCTGGTGTTCTACAATACCAACGCCAACAGAAACAAGACCATCTCGGTACACTACTAACGTGTCCTTTAACACGAAACAACGACGAAACCAGCACTTCAAGACGTAGGCAGACCCCGTACCTAGAACCAATCTATTCAATTGCTGCAAACATTGTTATCTGCTGAATCTACCTCAGAATCTTCACTGCCGTAAACGAGAGACCGTAAATATTGATTGAAAAGAAGGGTGATATGGCGAACTTGAACCCGGAAGACACACTCGTAACCCGCTGAATATTGCATCCTCTAGCCTTTACTTGACCCGCTTCTAGTGTCCAGTCCGCTCATATCGTTCGCACAGCTAAAATCAATAATTGATCGGCATGAATCTATTGCATTGGGAAATTCGTCAACAAGTCAGTATAAGCGACCGTTGAAGTAATCTGAACAAAAATGTCGATGTACCTTGAGCAAGATGCGCAGAGATTGCATTTCCTTAGAAGTCAGACCCATCAACATCCTACAGATCAGTTCGCGATCGCTGCGTTCAAGGGCTGCATGAAATAAATGTAAGGAGGAACAAGTGCAAACTAGCAATGAACTTACCCTCCATCGTATTCTTAAAGCGCACAAAAACGCCTCCTACGTCGACTAAGTCGAACATCGTTCGGTACAGTTCGGGACAACCTCCCTGAAAAACGTCGAACAAAGTTAGTAGGTTCGTAGTCCATCGAGGAAGTGGAAAACGAACGTCGTCGCTGTAGCAGGATCCCTTCTCGTCGCTGAGCTCATGTTCGTCGTCGTCGTCGTTTGCAGAACCACCCCGCTTCTCATTCGCCAGAGCGTCGCAGAGGTCATACACAGTCGTCGACAAGAAAAAGTTCGAGTTTTAAACTGTTTTGGGAAAAAGAAACATGGAGATTGCTTCTCGCTATACTTTTCACGAAGGAATGCTCACAGATGCTTCGAGATACTTCTGCGAAGAAAAGAAAAAAGAAGCTGTAAGAAACAACCTCGCCACTTCTGTCATCATCAGGCAACTCCATAACGCTGAGTCCACGAAGGTCGATGTTTAGTTCTGCGTCTGCCCTCTCGTCGAATTCCATTTCTAAACCAGTGCTTCATCCAGTGAAAGTGGAGTGGACCGACTAATCTGTGCAGCAACCACCTATGCCTCGGTCCACGTTGCGTTTGTGCTCACGGGACTGTACTACTCGCTGAAGGCCCCGGAAGAGCGAAATCGACATTTTGATGACCTAAACGTGTGACTCAGATCCACGTAGAGATTCTGTTCGAAACGACGTGTCCCTGTGCACACCAATGTCGCGTTAAACTCTATACCTTTCAAATTATGCTCTAAACCTTTTAAACCAGAAATATTCGCTGTGCGACTGTCCTTGAATCTCGGCAGTCTGAGAACGGTATGGCAGGTAGTCGTGAGACTGTCGTGCCAAGATTGATATCGAACGTTTATTCGGCTTACGTTTCGGCGTAACCGCCTTCTTCAGATCCTGGAAAGGGCGAGGGGAGTTAGAGAAATTACCCGTCCAAGAGTCATTTCAAGTTTCAGCCATCCGAGAAGCTAAAGGGAGAAAGGGACGAATCGCGAGGAAGACAGCCCAACTGACCCTATGTAAACAGCCGAAAGGCTGTTGAGTCACCCTTCGGATGGATGAATGTGGGTGAATGAGGTCCTCCCTTCGGGTCAGCCCTTCAGCGACGGCTGGCGCCCTCCAGGGTCAAGCCCACAGAGGTCGGCAAACGGAACCAACTCCTGGGTTACGGCCACTCGTTCCTCCTTCCTATTGATGCGGGATTCTTGAACGCATCCACAGTGCCTCTAGGGCCCTGCGCGCTGCGATGTCGACCTCGCGAACCAGGATCGTCACCGCCACTCCAACCACTGCGCCACTATGACTTCGCAGCCTATGCTCCCCCAAGGGTGTGGTGACTTTGCACCTGTTGAGCCCATCCACATGCTCACTCACCCTTACCCAAATGGTCTGTGTCCGTCTCACCAATGTATTCCTCCTTGCATTCAGTGCAAGTTATGAGGTATATTGCTCCTCAAACCTTACAGTCGCCTTCCCTGCTGAATGGGCCGACCACGCAGGAAGGCGTTTCACAAGCGCAGTCATAAACACGCCAGTTATCCGGAGGTACCTCAACGACCCTAACACCAGGTCATCCAGGTGAGAAACCGTCTTTATGACTGCGCCTGTGAAACGCCCTTCTGTTTGGTCTGCCCATTCAGCAGGGAAGGCGGCTGTAGGGTTTGAGGAGCAGTATACCTAATAACATGCATTGAATGCAAGGAGGAATACATTGGTGAGACGGACACAGACTACTTTGGGTAAGGGTGGATGAGCATGTGGATGGGCTAAACAGGTGCAAAGTCGCCACCCATACCCTTGGGGAAGCACAGCCTGCGAAGTCAAAGTGGCGCAGCGATTGGAGTGGCGGTAACAACCCTGGGTCGCGAGGTCGACATCGCAGCGCGCAAGGCCCTAGAGGCACTGTGGATGCGTTCAAGAATACCGCAATCAATAGGAAGGAGGAACGGGTGGCCGTAACCCAGGAGTTGGCTCCGTTTGCCGACCTCTGTGGGCCTGACCCCGGAGGGCGCCAGCCAGAAGGTCGCTGAGGGGCTGACCCGAAGGGAGGACCTCATTCACCCACATTTGTCTCCATCCGAAGGGTGACTCAACAGCCTTCGGCTCCTTACATAAGGACAGTTGGGCTGTCTTCCTCACGGTTCGTCTCTTTCTCCCTTTAACTTCTCGGATGGTTGAAACTTGAAATGAGTCTTGGACGGGTAATTTCTCTAACTCCCCTCGTCTTTTCCAGGCTCTGAAGAAGGCGGTTACGCCGAAACGTAATCCGAATAAACATTCGATACCAAACTTGGCACGACCGCCCAACGACTACCTGCCATACTTTTAAGACAACCTTTTTGGGTCACATGGATGTGCATCAAAATGAACTGACGCGTTTAGTGAAACTCAAACCTATAATCGATATTCGATTTGAAAATTTATTTAAATTTTCCTCTACTGCTTAGTGATCAGCGTAAAAACTGTTCAAACAAATTCAGAGCACCATTTGGGTGTTTACATTAAAATGTCCAAATTCCTCGAAGCATAATGCAGAATGGGCCAAGTTGTCGAAAATTAAATGGGCCGGCCACGTAATGCGCTTCGCTGACACCCGCTGGACGAGAGCCGTCACACACTGGATTCTGCGGGATGTCAAGAGAACACCAGGACGCCCCCCACGCGTTGATGGGACTTCTTCGTGAAAGCCCTGAACGACCGATATGACGCTCTTGGTGTTCTTCGAGCGAGGAGGATCCATTGGACCACTCTGTCACGCCACAGGGACGAATGGAGACGCTGCTGGCGCCCGCTCGAGCAAGTCAACGATGATCAACGGGACGACAGGTGATACGGGTGATAATGCAGAATGAGATAGCGACATGCTTCCAACCAGTATATAGCTATGTTTACCAGTTTGATGGTGTAGTGAGTCACAATCCTTTCGCATGATACAGTGGAAATTTTTGCCTCCTGCACTTTGAAAGAAGTCTAAATCACTTTTTAACTGAAGCAATAAGAATACTTTGCGAGTATTAAAAGTGTATCTCATTTCGGGTAGATTCTACGCAGTCCACTATTAAATTATTAGAAAAACACTAAAAAAATGATCTCCAAGTTCTCTCTTCGTAAAACCTCGGCATTGTCTAGATGTTTCGATTACTTCTGTAATGAACGAAGCCGTAAGGCGGATCAGCATTTATTGAGCGGCCTACCATTTCGACCCGTTCGTCGTCTTCGGAGGCTTAAAAGTGGCTTGAGGATTCGGATGTTGCTTTCTATGGCCTATGTTATACTTCATCGACGCTGTTGTCGGCGACGTCGGCGACAATGCTGAGCGGGTGCTACACGGTGCGCAGCAACCCGAGCAACTCTGTCGCCTAAGTCTAACATAGGCCTATCCGACCAAAAGCCTCATCGACTCTAGCCTTTCGGATGTCGTCTTGAGGCATAGCACAAAACCCCAGACCCATGAACGATAAACTCACCCGCTGATCTACCGCTTGTGCGGAGCGAACGCAGCTGGCGCAGTTAGTCGGCAGATGATGGCTGATGGTGAGACTCACTATGCTGTTCATTCGACACTATGTATACAGCCACAGGTCGCTATATAACTCACAATGCGAAATAAACGGCAGAAAGTCATCGGTGACCGAAGGACTCCCATTTCGGTTGTTCATTCGTGGATTTCGTGAAAAAATCCAGAGTGCCTCCAGCGCTTTTCTAGAGGAAATGTGTCTCGATAGTCAAAATCGTGCACTTCACATCAAAATCATTTCACAAGGGGGTCGTGGCGCAGTGGGTAGTTGCACATCGCCCGGTGCGATGGAGGTTGGGAACAGTCACACGCTACAGTATCCCGTAAACCTGCACAATGTTTTTCGACGTTCCGCCACAAACTGCACGCTTGTGAGTTCGTTCTGATCACTAGTCCTATTACTAAAGAACAGAAGCTTTTTAGAAACGTCGGCAAATCTTTTGAAGAAAAATAATATTTTGCGAAAGCGTAAGGAGAACGTTGCAGTCAAAAACCAGCAGAGTGTCACCTGGTTCATCAAAATGCTCCATTCCTGCTATGACTAACAACAAGGCGTTCACTTCGTACCTTTCCAAGATCGTCGTTGACGACTGCAGGCCTCTGCTGAGCGGGCATACTCAGCAATTCACAGATAAAGATAAGAGACAGCTTCCTAAAAGGAGACGCAACTGTTCGGTCTGCTAAAGCTCGTGCTAAATGACCCGGTGCTGAACCTGTACTACAATCCGCCTATTGCAACGGCATAATCGCTCTATACAATCGCTAACCTATCATGGACTCCAGTGAGCTCCTTGTGCACAGAGAGAAGTTCGCAACAAAAGTAGTCGAGGGGATTCTGGATTTCCATGATTTCACGAAGTACACAGATGGTGACTTCTTTGCAGATGTAGATAGCAGCGAACACCACCTATAAGGTTGCACCGGAAGTCAGTGGAAGTAAAAAAAAAAGCCCATAGAAAACTGACCATGATAAGCATCTGTCTCAGCTCGTCCATCTCTGATCCTTGAGTTTTCATAAGACGCTGAACGACCATCTTCATCATCGCAGGAAGTGCCTAAGCATGCTGAAGATATAAACGAAACGTCAGAAGACTATGTGAATACTGCATACCTCCTTGATATGTAGATGGCCACACTGCAGAATAAGGCTTTCCACTAGCTTAGCGGCATAGACGAGATTCGACTCCTCCTCGTCATCATCCTATGGAAATTGGACAATGCGAATCTGTAGCAATCATGGTATGTAATGCCTAAAGAAACATACATCGAATGTGACTTGGCACACATCAATAAACGCCAGCAGTCGAGCGGGTTCCTCGACGAAGCAGTCGGTATCGGTAACGAGACATGGATGAAGCACTTCGATGAACTCTGAAATAGGCAGTTTCCCAGCAGGATCCTTCATTAGCTGTGGTTTAGAAGACGTCCGTGATGCAGAAAACTACAGGAGGAGTAAGTGCACTCAGCGGACCACTATTTGGAAGCCATAATATTACTGCCTATACTTCCCGTCGCCGCGATGAGTTTTGTAGAGCGACGTGAAATGATGAGATGTTCTCAGTACGCGCCGCATCGCTCATCGCTGGAAGGAAACGCGACGGCGATCCGCTCAGGACCAACGCTAAACAGTGCGCGGCGCGAAAAATTATGCCATGCCCGCGGTGGGCGCGGGAAGCCATCGCATATGCCGGTCGGCACTGTTGCGGCGGTAGCGGGTAGGCTTTCCTTGACTATTCGGCCGCGCGAATGGCTATGAACTAAGCGCCGCGATGGCATCGGGGCGATGGAAGTATGCCCCCGGCCTTAGAACTGATGGAAAACTTCCGAAAGCTAATTAAGCGATAAAAACCGAAAAATTTATCTGCTCCATTTTCTTTAAGCCACGACTGGCTGGTGATGAGATTGTTTGCTGTTATGACGATGATTTGTTTCGATTAAGGGCCGAACAGCACGAAATGGAGGTTCAAGCCCGCCTGGCGCAAGAGTTTTGATCGCAACAAAACATCGCTATAACAGCTTGAAAATCTTATCATGTGCAAGTGGCAAGGCTTAGCACATGCTTTGGTACAAGGTTTCACCGAAACTATTAGCGGCAGAATAGGAATCCTCAAAAATGCGAGTGATGACTGAAGAAATGTGCCAATCTTCGGCTAAGGTCTAGTTTATACTTACGCCGTTGGATATCGACATAGCAATCGATTTTTGCGCTGCCCCAAACCCCACCTGACGGATTGTTGGAGTACTGTATTCAGTAAATCGCAACGCAAAAGGAAAGTGCGCGAGGCGACGTGGTGAGCCGCGGCAGGCTCAGTGTCGAGTCCGTTTTGTTGTTGTTCTCATAACTGGTAGTATTATCCCAGCCGCAGCAAACCTAGGTGTCCCTATACAGTCGTGAACTCTCAAAACTTTCGTTCCGAAATGTCCTCAGGGCCTGTTCATACTTCGCGACAGCAGCGACAAGAGCGACGACAGCGCAGCGCGCGGAAGTATAAACAAGCAATAGCAGCGACTGGAGCGACTGAAGCGACAGCGCCGGCGCTCCAGTCGGTGGCGCGCACTCGGTTTCAATCGATATGCATGTTTTGCACGGGCGACGAGTAGTTCTTGTCGCGAACTATGAACAGGCCCTTATGGAATATCTGTGCCGTCATCATCGATGCATAGTCCGTAGTACGCAAAAGCGTTTCGCTGACGCGCACCTTTTTTATCGCAATTGCGTACCGGTGCGCCAACTTTGGAGGGCAGAGCAGCCCCGGGAGTGTAAATCCCGTAAGACTATCAGCAAGGGTTACGGAGAGGACTGAATGGCAAAAAGTGATAAGCAATAAGATGTGAGGCCAATCGACACTAAAGTGTGAAAGTTTGCACGACGAGTACACAGCACTGTAGCGCATAGTAGCGCAGTGAATGGAGGCGCTTGCTGTCGCGTGCACTCTGAATTGAGCTCCCTTGTTCGGAACTCACAGAGGTCAACAAAGTCTTCCATCCACCGCAGGTCAGTAAAATGGACGCAGAGGTGCCTGCGAAGATTATACCGCAGACTTTTGCATCTGAAAACATTTTGTGTGTAAGCCAAAAAGTTCCCTTGTAGAACGTCATAATGATAACTACCAATCGATTAAGCCATGTGGTTTCAGACAGCGGCAATCGCGCTGCGCTTCGAAGTCGGTGCGTCACGCCTAGGTGGGAGTATAAAAACCTCACGCCCATCCCAATCCCTGCCGCCACACATTTTCAATTTTCCTGTGGATTCGAATTATGAGCTCTAAATTTCTCCAAAGCTTTTATTGGCTGAAATACTGTGGTGGCCTTCCAGTGCATACGCTTGCATACACCATTAGGACGTGTAGTACAATTTTTTGGCGTAGTCCGTTCAGAACTTTAAAAAGCGAATGCTATTAACTGAGTGACTCACTTGTGAAGTGAATGGCCCTCGGATGATCGCTGTTCAAGTAGATATTGCACAGATCGTAGACAACTTCCCACATCGGCTCGGTAATGTGAATCACGACCATTGTCGACATGACATCAACAGCTACGTCATAGAGATCTGAGCGCAACATGGATGAAATCAGAAATTGAGAAACTGCCATTCATGTCAAGTGACGGTTCTCTGCATTTGAAAGTCACCTCCTAAGATGAGTCTCCCATTCACCCAAACTACAAGTCTAGTCAACTAATAACCATATTACATCGGTTCCGTTTTAAACTGGACGCTTTGTGCTTAGAATCTTCGCATCTGAAGCCGGACACTTGTAGAGATGTAATGGACGTTTTCCAAACCAAATAAAACGTATTTAAAGCTCAAAGAGAAGTGAGCTAATTAAATTGCTAATCAAAATGACCTCCAATCATTCAAATAATCCAATTAGCGCTGAACGATATGTACCAATGGTCTATTTCTGCAAGTCTCCCATTTTGTGCGGACAAAACAAAGGTACTACAAATCGGTGCCAATAACACCAAAGCAGCGTGTCATCTAGATAATATAGATCTCAAGGCGGTATCCGAAACGGTTTATTTGGGGTTTCACATAAACCACAACCTCGATTTCTCCAAACATTGTGACGTGATTGCAGCCAAAACCAACAGGTGCTTATACAACCTATTTAACGCCCTTCCCATATCCAGTCCCTCGGTATTAGGCCCCGTTGATACTTCGACGCTGAGCGACGCGACGCCACGCATTGTGGCCAAATTGATCGACCGCGTCGCCCGATCAACGTGGCCCCAATACGTGGCGTCGCGTCGCTCGGCGACGAAGTATAAACGGGCCTTAGGGACTGCATTCAAGATATATGTCGGTTTCTTACTTGAGTACGGAACAACTGTTTACAAGCCCCACAACGCATTCGATCGCCCGTCTGCATGGTGAGCGGCGGCGGTTCTGTGCGCTCTGTCAGACGATCTCACTTCCCAGGCCAATTCTACCCCCACGTCACCGGTTGCCTGGTTATTTCTACCACGTCTGCCCAGTGCGTATTCTATCTGTTCCGATTTGCCATATTCCTATTGCAACTATAATCATCGCCGGCCGGATTGTTTCCGATATTCGTCGACTGGATCGATTTCACCTGATCCATTGTGGCAGGTGTGACCGCTTTCGACTCCAGATTTGCCACCTTTCGCAGTAAATTTGCCTACTTGTTGCTCAATGGACGCTCAGGAAACTCCTCTGTATTTGTGTTTACTTTAGGGCAGACTGGTTAAGCGTTTCTGCAAGGGGTCTCCCCTTGTTGTCGATTCGGATAGCGGTGGATCACTTGATGACGCTGTCATCTCAAAACGATACTTGGCCATCTACTCGAGAAGGTGAACCGCACCGAGGAGCTTCTCACCAAGAACCAGGAGTTGGAGAAAAGAAATCGGCGAGAAAATCCGCTTGTAGGGAGAAGTTTATGCTTTAAAGGAAGCATTTAGAGGAGCAGAGAGGTCAGCCCATCTAAAAGCTCTCATGCTGTGAGTACTGTTGGTCTTAGCTGGTGTGAAGGGAAAGAGAGGTTGAGGTCAGTGGTTGTTGCCGGCGTAGAAGAATCTCGTAATTCTATTGCTATTGATCGCAGTTCGCATGACTGTATTACGAGAATAATCGACTTTCTTTCAGTAGACTACATGCCCGTGACATTCTATCGTATGGGTGAATTTATCGATACTCGTTTTAGGTTGCTCAAAATTGTAATGCCTAAATCTTTCTTTGCTAATCTCTTGCTTAGGAAAGCTCATCGACTTAAACTATCTTGCGTCCAAAAGACTGAAAGAGTACAAAGCAGATTCACGCGCAAGCTTTTCCTCAGGATGCAAGGCTTTGACTATTTCCTGATCCTTAGGAGTAATTTGAGAAGTAAACTCTTCAATTTGGATTCTCTATCACAGAGAAGAAAAGTCAACGAAATAGTAAGTCATAAAATTGGTAATAGAACAGGGAATGTGAAACGATGACTTTTTCTAACTGCAGCCCTCAAACACTAGACTCAGTCGAAGTAAGCTTTCTTATGGAAAGGTACGTTCCTCCGTTAGCCCCAGTTTATAGTTTATACTTGCGCCGCTGCGCGGCGCGGCACGGTGGTCGGGACAGATATCGACCGGGAGGCGCGAAAAATCGATAACTATGGCGATCGTGATGCCGCGCTGCGTGGCGGCGCAAGTATGAACTAGGGCTTAGGCAGCACTTTTTTGTAAACCGGCTCTGAGTACGTACGCCTCAGCAACAACAATCTACTACCTATTTCCGTTCCCGTTTTTGAAAAATTCGTTAGGAAAACCCTCCGACTAGAGTACGCTGATTCCCGCAGTGCTTAATTCTTTCTTCTCCTTTCCTACTAGATCATGAGTTCTTGTTTATTAGCCTATTTTGGTTGTTTTGTTGCTCTTATTGTGTTTTTAATTTTTTTTAAAATTTAACCGTTGTACACATGGGTACCCATTTAATAAATATCAGTATATCATATAAACATTGCGACATACCGGACAAGAGGGACAGACCCAGTCTCTTCACAATCATTTGTTCTATAAGGACACTCTAGAATGCACTTAGAACATTGTTTTGGCTAAAGCTGCGAGAATTTTATGCACAATCAAGAATGTAAACACTTTTTTCTGAGATCCTGCAAAGGATTCAATTTTTCGATTCAAACCTCCTTGAAACGAGTAAATAATGTGCCCTTATTGAAGTTTCGACTTTAGATGCTTCTACCTTCGCTTGTTTGAACTGAAAACTGTCCAGTTTAAAACTAAAACGTAACGTACTATGTTCTCACAAAATTGTGGAACACTCGAATGATTTCGAATGGTTATAAAATTCGAACATTCGAATTCGAACATATTCGCAAAACGTGATTTTTCGAGGGTACATTCGACTTCGGATGTTTATAGTAATGTTCGAATGTGATTATTCGAATGATTTCGAATTATTCGAATGAATCAATGATTTCCATCCGAATGCTCAAATTCGAATAAAAATCATTCGAATACTTACCAGGGAGGGGTCTCAGGCGTAGGTCTAAACGGGGGAAATGGATAGTACTGCGAGAATCTCCACCCTTCATATAGTAGAAAAACATGTTTCGTTTTTGCTGAGCCCTTGAGCCAAAAGAGCTACGGGCCCTCGAATAGGGGGTACAGTAGCGCGCCGTCAGCACATGGCCACGTGCATGCTTGTGCGCGCGCTGTTATATGGGACGCGGCGAAAGGGCCAACTCCGAGCGAGTCGGTGGCTCAACAGGGTACGGGGTTACTTCGCAGGTGCTGGGTCAGGTGTTCGACCCCGTGCTATGGAGTATTTTTGCACCAGCGTCCGTCGCCGGCTTCGCCGGCGACTGACGCTGGATGTGCGGGCCACGCCAGGCTTGCCGGCTTCGGGCATGGTGAGAGCGGAGCCCAAACCTAGATGGGAGATGAGATTCCTTACTCACCCAGAGTCCGTCGCCGGCTTCGCCGGCAACCAACGCTGGGTAAGGAAGCATCCCTAGCGTCGAAGTCGAACACGTAGAAATGCACGAATGCTACAGATGGATGCCTTGCTGTCCATCACTCACATCCCTGTATAGCATTCAAGAAAACGCCCGCAGCACTCCTGCTTCGTCTGGAGTCGTGTTCATATCCTAATGCAACTCGTCAGGCCTAATCGAACGCCTGACCGTTTCCGTCCAGCCGCCGTGCCTTATGCGACGACGTGTGACGATCTTCGGAACAGGTGACTTGGGACAAAAATACTGTCCTCCTCTGCATACAGTGCTAATGGAAATTGGTCAAAGCACTGCAGAAAATTGGGACCTTTTTCCTTCCTTCACTGCATCTAAGGGAAATTCAGTATCGCGTTCAAAAAATCGATAACACCGAGCGATACTGACTGCTTGATCCAGGTAATAGGTTCATGATTGCCGCCTTCTTTACCAATTTGCTTCCTACACATCTCCTATGTATTTATTTCACTCTAATTTGTCAAATAAGGATCAGATTCGTACTCAATGCGAAGTTTGAGCAAAAACGGTGACCATGACCTTGCCATTAATCACCATTACCTACTGTAATTTAACATACTCCAGGGTAATGCGTAAAACGGATCTCAGATTTGTGATCCCCATCCCAAATAAACCCCCTGGGCAAGGTTGGAGCGAAGTCGGTGATTATGACCTCGACAGCCCTAGTCACCCGTTCCTGTTGTAAGGTCACTGTTTAACGTTCGCTGAAAAACACAAAACATTGTATTATTCAGAAACTGGGAAAAGTGAGTGAAGTACAGCTCACAGAAACCTTTATTTGACAATTTAGAATGAAATAAATGTGTAGGAAATGTGTAGGAAGTAAGCTGATTCAGAATGCCATAAGGCACGACTTTCACGACACTACTTTCACAACTCCAGAGGTCGAGGAAAGGTCGAAAAAAATTTTCGCCCAAACTTCGCCCAAGGGGGTTATTTGGGGTGCTGCTCACGAATCTGACATCCGTTTTTCAAATTTCGGCCGATTACGCTAGGTTATGGTGGATACGGGTGACGGTGCAATACTGTACCCCAATTTCGAGGGCTCGTAGCTCTATGGGTTCAAGGGCTCAGCAAAAACGAAACATGTTTTCCTACTACATTATGGGTGGAGATTCTTGCAGTACTATCCATTTCCCCCATTCAGACCTACGCCTGAGACCCTTCCCTGGTTATTAGTGGGTTATTCGGGTGTCATTAAGTATATACGCGAGAAGAGCGATTGCTAACCTTCAAAAATCCCGAGAAAGGCAACCTATACCAGGAGATTATCGGTAGTAAGACCATATCACAGAGATATTAGAAGTTACTGAGAGTGAAAATCAGGTTAGGACGTACCAACATTTTCCTTGTCGATAATGTAAGTCACCACTCTCAGGATGTACCACTCCATGTCCACCAGAGTGCTCCGATCATCTTTCACCGCCTAAACTGGTCGTCATGACGCTGAACAAGAAACTCGGCTACTGGAGGAAATGGTATAATTTAAGGGGTCACATTGATAATGTTGGCAGTAGTGCAGTAAAATGACTGCCATATAGGCGATTCCCGGCGTGGACAAGAGCGGTCGATGAGAGGCAGGCTTAGGACTGTCTGAAGCGGCAAGTACGATGAAAGTCCGGTATGTGAAGGAGAGAAACAGAAACAGAGAGACCACTCACAAACTTTTCCGTCATTTCGAGTGCAAAGCAGGCAATTACATCGTGGAAATTGTCAGCCAGTTTACTGACGATTCCAACCATATCGTTGTAGTCCGCCGTCTTCAACGCCACCTTCACCAAGCTCTTCACGGTATCCTTCACAGCAGATACGTAAGGGTCATCTGAAAATGCACTTAGTTACGTGGAGCACGAACTCTTGTGCTGAAATGAGAGACCGAACCTTGCTCCGCATCGCTGCGAACCAAAGGGATAGCAGCAGGCGCTGTTTCCACATTCATATCTTCCCCGCTCTCTTGAGAAGATTCGTCCCACTTCCGTTTACTACAACATTCTTGTTGAAGATAAAACTTGATCAAAGAGGAATACGTTTTCACAACTATGAAGCTGAACTAATACTGTCAACTTAATGTTAGAAAAACGAGTACTAGTCGTCAATGTGGGCAGCACGGGAAGGCGAGGCGCGTCAGCCAGTCGCCACCAGTCAGAATCTTAGTAATATGAAAGCGTTAGTCCGTCTGTCCGTGTGTGTGTCTGCGTGTCACAGACTGGTGTAAGCTTGTGAAACGTGTCGAAGATGTGCGGGTTACCCGCACGTACATGATAAGGCTGACAGGGCTACCATGATGTGCAGTCGGTGAAAATGGACGAAAATTGGCGGAAAATGGTTAAATTAAAGAGGGTGGAGGGATTCGATCGGACGACTAACGTCGATCGATATTATCTATATATTATTTTTCCGCCGACGTTGTCGGCTTGCCAGATTTCCTCCATTGGAGTGGGAGTCACATGATTATGATGGCCAATGGATCGACTTCACAGCAGGTTGTAGGGTTCAATCCGTTGACCAATGTCGATCGATGGTATCGATTTTTTGGCCTGTGTTGCCGGTTTTTGCTCAGATTGCATCCATTGGGGTGGCGGGAATTATTCTAATATGATGACATTCAGAGAGAAATACAGTTAACTGTATCGACCGACCGAGCAAAATCTATTGACTTGATAAATTCTTCTGCAGATTAGACCCTCGGGAGTGGGAATTGTATAAATGGGCAAGCCCCACGTCTACCGTCTAGAGGACTTTACCTTACCCTATCCTATGTAATAAGTGAGCGCAGTTTTTCATTTCTCGTGAGGGTCGAAAGGTCAATAAACAAAGTCATCCTGTTTTCGGAGCTTTTCTAAGCAGACATTTGGCGGTCGGTAGGCCGTTGAACTTCTAGTTTTAACCAAAATGCGTTAGCCAAATAGTGCACCGACAGCTGCGCCAGATTAGTCTGGTTTGTCAGCGCTTCCCCGTGCTGCTCACATTAACGACTAGCACCCAAAACGTTGAGAACGCCCTACGAAACGGTGCTGTCCATGATCAGGGGACAGATTCATAAACCGCCTACCGGCCGCTAACGATATATCGGTTGTCGTGTCTGTATCTCTGTATCTTCTGTATCACATACTACATAGGTCGATATGGAGAATCCACGGTAAGATGATATACCGTTGGTATCGTTGATGAATCTGGCCCCAGAAAAGGGAACGATACCACGTTGCTGTGGCCAACACTGCGCAGCAGTCAGAAGCGCTTACAGCCTGCTGGAGTGGAGCGTCATCAAGGCAACGTAGAAATGGTGCTTATCTCGAACTGTTTTATACCGACTGGTGTTTGCCCCACCACCTCTTACCCTGAATCTATTCGAGAACCCAGAACCCATTTCATTGCGTCATGGTTTTCGTCGAGCAGGCCAGTTATGAGGCATACTTGAGGAGAACAACCACTTGCTAAATGTGGGTGGCTCCCTCAAATTTGGGTTGCCCCAAGGGAAATTGGACACGTATTAGGTTGTCCCGTAAGTCCCCGCCGTTTTTTCAACGATTCATTGCGGATTTCGCCGGTGGTCTCTTGCATTATGCAGCTTTCGAAAGAGAATGATTTGCTCTATCAGAGCTGCATGTATTGCATTTCTTTTTTCATTCTGAATTTTGTCAATTTTTAGGTAGTTAAAGTGAAAAGTAGAAAAGTGAAAAAGTGGCCATCTGCGCAGTTGTTCTCTCCGCTTAGGTTTGGAAATTTTTTTATAGCATTTGGGAGACAATGTTCTGTACTACAAGAATACGTGTTCGTCCTATTTGCTCATTTGTCCTTTATTGATTTTTAGATCACCAGATTGGGACGCCCGAAGGAGAAGATTTATTTTTGCCGACAACTCCTGCTCTGTGGTAGGACTTTTTTGCTCGGTATTGTATGTCGGTCGAAAGAGAATGTCTTGCTCTATAAGAATTAGTGTCGCGTTTATTGGCTCATGCTGATTTCTGTCGAATGAGCCAATAGACGCGACACAAATTCTTATTGAGCAAGACATCCTCTTCCGAACGACATATAACACAAAGCAAGACATCTTCTTCTGAACGACATATAACACCAAGTAAAAAAGTCCAATCACAGAACCGAGTTGTCGGTAAAAATTCGGACGGAAATGTCGGACGTCCCAATTTGATGACCTAAAAATCAATAAAGGACAAATGTGCAAATGGGAGTAACACTACTCCTGTAGTACAGAACATTGTCATCCAAACGCTATGGAAAACTGCTCAAAAAATTCCAAACCTAAGCGTAGAGAACAATTGCACAGATGGACACTCACTCTAACGACCTAAAAATTGACAAAATTTAAGATGAAAAAAGAAATGCAATACATACTCTGATAGAGCAAATCATTCTCTTTCAAAAACTGCATAGCGCTATGAAAGAGACCGCCGGCGAAATCCGCAATGAATCGTTGAAAAAAACCGGAGGGGACTTATGGGACAACCCAATAGTTTTGCTACAAACCTTGAGCTAAGATTTTTTTCAACAGGCTTTCCAATCATTTACATGCAGTACACCCAGGTAATTGATACCAGCCAAGTATGGAAAGTATAAAGCCCTGGCTATCTATATGCTTGCCTAATGTTCTCCATGACATCTCGCAGAAATAGACTTGAAAATTGAATTGCGTGAGCATCTAACTATCTCAAGATTTGAAGAGATTTTGCTATTGTTGAACACTCTTACCGTGGGCGCATTTCTTGCGAGTCGTCCTCCATTTAACGCTGCGCTGCAGTTGTATCACCTGTAACGAGTACCGAATGACATCTGACTAAAGATAAGTATATTACACCGATGACAAGTGCAACGCGACTCGCGTCTAAAGGCGCCGAAGTACGGTGCGGAAGCTCGTCCGGACAACTCGTCGCTGCTTCGATCGCTTTAGACGCGAGTCGGCGCGCGTTGTCCGCGCTACGGAAAATCGCACAGTAATGCATGGATCGCAAAAGTATGCTTCTTACGAGGCACCTGAGGACACACCTATGGCGAGAATGATGACCTAGGTTGGCGACACAGTACAAAACTAGAACGGGACGTCTTCAAATCACTATCGTGATAGGACCATAGTAACGCTGGTAGATCACCGCTGGCTCCATACTAATACACAATGGTCGAAAACTGAAATTCTAAACAACAAGCTATGTTTAGATCTGAACTGTTAGAGAAACAAACCGCAGATCTTAATATTTTTCTCAAAGGGAGACATTTGGCAACTCTTCTATTCTCGAAAACAGTAACACGACCTGGAGCAACATTCATTAAAGGATGTAGGGTTCAAGGCTATAGTTCAAACTCTGCGTCCCTTCCTTTCGAAGGTAGTCATTACTAGGAATTTCCGGTTGAGCGACTACGGTGGTAAAATACTGTAAACAAATATACCGTCTTAATTTCCAACTTTCGGCACTATTCTATTTCAGGACTCCAGAGGTCGAGGGGAGGTCGAAACAAAATTTTCGCCTAAACTTCAGCCAGGGGGGGGGGGTTATTTAGGGTGCTGATAACGAATCTGCCATTGCTTTTTGGAATTTCGGCCGATTACGGTAGTTACGTGTGATTAAAGCTGCCAAGATCATAATCACCGATTTCGCCCAAATCTCGCCTAGAGGGGTTATTTGGGGTGGTGATCATGAACCTGACATCCGCTTTTCGTTTTACGCTGGAGTACGGTGGGTACTCCAGCGTAGAAGGCACATGTGACTAAGGCTGTCGAGGTCATAATCTCCGATTTCGCCCAAACTTCGGCTAGGAGGGTTATTTAGGGTGCTGATTACGAATATAGCATCAATTTATCATATTACGCTTTGTGCGAAATCGGTGACCATGACCTTAGTCATCCGTACCTACCGTAACCTACAGTAATCGACCGAATTTTCAAAAACTGACGTCAGATACGTGATCAGCACTCTAAATAACCCTCTGGGTGAAGTTTGAGCGGATTTTTCTACCGACCTCTGGAGTACTGAAAGCACTTCAGGGGCCGGATTCATGAACGACTTACCTGCGGGTAAGTGCAAGATTTGTCCCCACTCCCCACTTACGCGCGATTCATCGACGGGAAAACCCGAGGAAAGTGTAGAGGTAAATGCTACCACGTCAGTGCGTAGGGAAACATTTACTTTCAAGGTGAGGATTTTGCTCCGCTGCCAATTTCCGACCCAATGCATACCTCCGCTGGACCGTTGCCAGCTCAGAGCCGCGGAGGGATGCATTGGGTCAGAAATTAGCAGTGAATCAAAACCGTTGCTTTGGTCGTCATGAATCAGAAACAGGGGTAAATTCTGGGAAAGTGGCGGGTACGTAGCCGTCGCGGTAGATGAGAGTTGGATTTACTTCCGCCCGCGTTCATGAATCCGGCCCCACAGGTCGAGGAGAGGTCGGAAAAAATGCCACAATGGTGCCCAGAAACGGTGTAGGGGGAAACTCCTAAAACTACTAAAAAATGCGTACACTTTTCGAACGAGCATGGTATTTTCGTTCCTTCAGCCAAAACTGCGTCAAAGTGCTAATCATAAGACACGAAGAACTGCTTGTGCGAAGAGACCGTGAATTAAGATTTTATATAAGTCTTACTTGGTCTGCAAAATGTCAATCTAATCTCTATAGACGCACGGCTCCAAATTTAAAAAGGTATCCAGCTTGGAGTAAAAATGGGCTGGAACTCTCAGATGCGGCCTCCTTCTGCACACTATCGCAAACCGCGGGAGCAATACCCCAACATGAGCTATAGAAAGAGCCGACATATCTTGTATGTAGCACTTCTTCGTTTACAGAATTTCGGTTGTACTTTACCCGTAGGTGAGCAACGAGATTGGCGTGGAATCAGAGTATTGATCTGCACACGTTGCAAAGGTCCCGTCGCGACTGCGCATAGTACAATGGCTCGAAACCGTAGCTACCTAGTCTGAACCTGTTGCCGACGGCAGATGCGTTGTTGCAAGGAAGGTCGTAGGAAGAGTTTGCGGCAAAATTCTTTGAACACTGATGCGTAAATACTTTCCGTCAGTTGAGAAGTAGCACCCCGACCTCGCCATAGATGTGGTCCTACATGAGTGTTGAATATTAAACCTTTCTTCCAATGGCTTCTGAAATGACAGCTACTCGCTGCGTAACCCGGGTGGACAGATGCGTATTTGGCCCTATAAGTGCGTTGGCCAGCCGGTGGACCAGTCCGTCTCCTAGAACCTGGTACCAGTCAGCTGTCGGGCGCAGTCGGATGAGGGGCCGGCTGTCGCTGAGTCGGATTCCTCGCCTACGCCAATCAGCCTTCCATTCGTCCCAGATCGACAAAATGGTGCCGACTTGTCTGCGAAGGATAGCAAGGTAAACACTGACTTCTTCGTCGGCTTGATACCGCAGGCCATTGTGTGAACCAAGCTCGCACAACTCCCCTCCCCCACTGCCCCGTCCATCCCATAGAAAATATGGAGCACATGTCGTCTTCTGAGTGCAAAGGTGCACTCTTTGATATACGTCCCATCTCAAACTGTCCTGGCGATGACATTCTTTCCCTTAAAACTGGTGGGTGCAATCCCTGTCGGGGGGGGGGGGGGCAGTCCATTATGAATTGTTAACGATAGCTACGCATGTGTACATACAACATGCAATACAATATATGAATGCCTTAACTTACCTGATCCCCTCCCTTAGAAATGTTCGAGTGTTCCGCTGAAACATTGAAAATTTTTAATATGGGACCATGCCCGGTGGAGGAGGACGGGGGGGGGGGGGGGGGGCACTATGCACTGCAGCAAGGTTGTGATCCAAAACTCTATTTGCTTTGGAAAGAAGTCGCAAACCGCTATGCGCTAATTGATTAAGGTAATACGTTGCTTTAACGTGTTTTCGTGGTTTTATAGTATTGTAATTCTTACAGGTTTCTGTTCAATTTGCTGTGTTTTCATTACTCCCTCCCCCCGACTAGGAAAGCAATTCAGAAAGCCGATTTTGGTATTGGAAGGACAGCAATGGATAATGTGAGCATATTTATACATATTCATATGTTGTGGTACATATTGCATTTCTTTAGAAGTTGAAATGGACTGCCCCCCCCCTGACAGGGATTGCACCAACTGGTGGTCTGCGGGTCTGATAGCAGGCATGGTATCAACATGAAGAATATTAAGAGAAACATTTAAATGTTACAGCAATAAGCTGTCAGGCGGTAGAAAGCAATGCAGAAACTGTCGCTGACTCGACTTATACCCACTGCGAGACTGTACGCTGCGAGACTGTACGCAAAGCGACAGGGCCGTGAAGAGACGCTGTAGCACGACGCGCGCGCGACATCGCGGCGCGGCAGCCACTGGTACAGAATAATAGCGAGCGCTCTCTCCTTTATCATTACCAACTCAGCACCATACCAACTGGCAGATTTCAGCAAATTATACGTTGCGGAAGTCTGTTCCGTGCCACAAGGGAGTGGATGTTGCGCATACTCCCTAGTGGCATCCGCTACCGGAGTTCCTACTCTCGCCTCCTGCGCTGCTTCCTCCGACGCTTTGCAACGGGTCTGAAACTTGGGTGATTAAGCCGTTTAAGGCACAGATATTTTGGAACCTCCCTACGGCATGAAATACGGATCGTTCGTCAGGCCATCTTTTTCTTAGCGATGATCTGACGGCGATACCGATACCTTACCCGTCCGTATTCCCGAAATAGCATTCCATGACGCCGGAAGTGGTATAGTATCTACCGATACAACAGAAAACAAGAAAGCTCTCGCACATTTCCTAAGAAAAAATGATTCATTCGTACAACAAACAGAGCCTAAAATCGGGTACTTATACGGCAGAGGGACTCTCGTACGCGCACAAAAAAACTCCAGGATGTGGTCAAACCATCACACCTGGGTAAAAATTGCTGGATCTCTTGATCAATCTGCACTCTTCTCCAGCACAGAACCTATGTAAATCTGTCCACATTATGGCCCTCTGCCCTATAAGTCCCAGAGAGTACAATAAAAGGGAAAGATAACACTGCATCCATAGGGCAGTACTATATCCAATAACAGCTTCCAGGCAAACAGTAGATGAACACGTGATATAACTGAAGACTGTAGACAGCATCAGCTTGCTCAAAAACGCATCCTCCAGCCTTCGCCACCCATTCAACTTCAAGCGTTCTGGCTTCTGTCTTGACGTGCTGGTCGCACTCCTAAAATCAATGATTGATTGCCATGAACCGCTTGACTGAGCAAAGAAAAACTTCTGAATGGAAAATGAAAGAGGAACAACCCGAAACGTTGGGCAACAAGCCACTATACCTTTGAATCCATAGAACGCATAGACCTGCTCTCATCAAGGTGTGCAAGGTCTCTGGTCCATCAGGATTCAGGTCAGTAGCAAGAAAAGCGAGCGAAGAGTTCCGGTTTTTCTTCTTGGAATGTGACAAATTTAGGGAGGGACAAGCGCACACTGTCAATGGACTTACTTTCCATCGTAGCTTTGATGTACACATTACATTCTGGAGCACCATCATCCTCCTCAAGCAACGTTTCGAAAAGTTCGCTGCCTGGTCCATGAATAATGTGATACAAAGTTAATGAAACCGTAGTCCATTGAAGAAAAAAGAAAACGAACGTCGTCTCCATAAGAAGGATTCCGACTCATAATTGAGTTCGTGCTCCCATCATCGTAATTCGAGAACACCCCTTAACGGACTGAAGATGAAGAAGATGGTTAAGCTACACAAGGCGAAGTTTGATCCACTGTTGTCTCGTCGACTGCTTAGAAATCGGTGGCGGGGAGTGGTAGCCTTGCATTCAGAAGTTATCCGACTTTTGTATGAAGACACGAGATACAATACCGTTCCTGTCTTTTGGCTTCTGGGCAGAAAGACGCAAAAACTGCTGTTTTTTTTTCATAACTCCCTTAAAGTGGCGTAATCAAAAAATAAATGTAACCATCCGAATCCAATGTGGGCGATCCATCCAATGATGTAGGTAACACGCTGTGGTTTTAGAAAAAAAAAACAGACTTGGGCCTTCTTCAAAAATTCGATTAAAATATGAGGCATACCATGTCTCACAAGTGAACAAAGGTGAGCGGGCTTGCGTGTACGTCATCTCCGAGCAGGAGACCATAGACGGCGAAACTCTAGTGGTTCAATCTTTGTCCTGTGTAGTATAACTGCACTCTGGATTGAGTCTTTAGTTCCCGCTGAAACTCCGCTGAACTTCTGAATTGGAGGTAGAAGCCTGCTGAAAAGTACGAAAGTACATGACTGTGTTGAGGAGAAAGCCTTCATTCTGAAACATTTTCCTGCCTACACTGAGAATATCGATACTACTTCTTCTCCCAATGCTCAGGGATCGAATTTTCTTCCATAGTGTTCTCTTACAAATAGGACTATAAACAGTATGATGGCGCCCTGCCACGATTTGCGTGACTGTCTACAAAAAATATGACACCTGTGATATAAATTTTTTGCGCAAATCTGTAATAGCCTTACAGAAATGTTGGGCAAGGGCATCGAATAAATCCCATCAAGCTAAGAAAGCTGTGAATTCTTCCAAATTCTTCTGTTCAGGGAGCAATTTGTTTCGCAACATCGAACAGCGCAATCGCAGTCAATATTTTTTTCGATCCTACAAAATGGTCAATTCTTTCTAAGGGAAAACAACATTTTTGCTGCGTATCTTTCGTGGGCTATTGCTACTCCTTGGATAGACTCAAAAATTAGCAGACTCCGAACAGACAGTTTTTCAAAGGAAAGGCAGCACCTCAATATCCTTAAACTCCCACTCAATCACCTGGTCTGAGTTTGACTATAACTCATTGCGAAGTCAGAATTTGTAGTATACGAAAAAAGCCTTGTTAGGCCTATTTTATACTGCGTTCGCAACGCAGTACACAATGAGAATCACCATAATTACCAATATCGATTAGGCCGCGCCGCCTCCTCAATATTGACAACTCTGATTATCTCTCTCTCTCATTGTGCAGCGGACGGAGTATAAAATGGGGCAAAAGAATACCTATGCTGACCTTTGGACAGACGAAAGCTCAACACAAATATGGCTGAGAAGACTGGGGTCATCTGGGGGCCATCTGACGAGGTAGAAGAATGGCGAGTTTCTTACATGCTACTGTCGTTGACACCACCCATAGATTCTGGCAAGGAACCTTCACCTAAGCCCTGCTATCGTACGTTCAGATTGTTTTTCCAGTGTAAAAAGAGGTCGAACAGGGTAGAGGACGGTATGTCACAAACTGTTCATGAACAATATGAACCTTGTGATCTCACTGCCCATTCTCAGCAATAGACAGTGAGATCACAAGGTTCATTTTGTCAAACGTTTAACAGGACCGATGGAAAATGCAACGGAATCCAATCTAAGTATATGAGTAAAACTGTGCCCTAAATCGTTCATTCTGAGCAAGTAGGAACCACTGGCAACAAAACAGAAGAACAATTTCAATAAGAAAAGATGAATATTATCCGATTTTCTAAAATAGGCAAGTCTTCCTAAACAGAAAAAACAACCTTTTTTTCGCGTACCTTTCGGGTATCGTTGTTGACGACAGCAGGCCTCCGCTCCTTGGGTAGATTCGGTAAAGAGTAGAATCCAAACAAAGCCATGTTCCTAAACGGAGAAGGTTACTTTCCGGTGTGATCTATCAGCGCCATCTGGACGTCTCCTTCCGGCTAGTCGCACTAGGTTAGCTACCGCGGAGAACAGCTACGGAAGAGGGCCCCATGATTGGTCGCCGCCAACGACCGTGTGTAATCTCCCCCCATCTGGCGGCGGGAGCGAGACGAACTACAAAAACGAGCGGCGGCCGCTGCGGCAGGCGTGGCATGACTCTGGTAGGTGCTGCCCCGTCTACGTTGTGGTGTCGTCCCCAAAATTGCCTACACCCTTTATCGGATCGATCCTAGTGGGGAGGGGTACTTCTTTCAGTCCTTTTGACGCTGTTAACACATGCTGTGCCCTGCACTAGCCTACGAGAAATCTTTCTATGAAGTCTCCTTCCGGGATGAAGCCGGCGTGATTGTGTTTGTCTCGGCTTCATAGCAGTGCCCCCTCCGACTAGGAAAAAATCTCCCTTACCCCGTTCCGACTCCTACTATACGAAATCTACAGGTTTCATCCGACTAGAAAAATGTTAATATTCTATGGAAATTGTGTGATTGAGGTGGGGAACACGATTTTTTTGTAAAAGTCACGGTAGAAACAGATATATAAACAGCGCACCATAAGACAAAAGCACACTGACCTCACGTCCTGATAATGGGCTAAATGGATGCCCAAAACTGAACTCCTGGTTGAGGGGAAAAGGTGAAAAACACGGCAGAATGAAACAAAACCTGGAGCATATAACTGTGCCTATATACACAGTGTAGCAGCTGACGCGCACACGTCTGGTCAGGAGACGTATAAGGACATGAAGTGATGAGGAGAATGAGCTGACGTTTAGGAGCAAGACGATTTATTTGTCTTCATGAGAATTTCACCCCCCCCCCCCCCCCCTCTCTACAAGACTTCCGCCAAGAAGAACATCACGATGAACTTACCTTGAGGTTAGATGTTGCATAAGGCCGGATTAGGAGCGTTACGTTCACGTAGACAAAAAATCGAAAGTTCCCAGACACGCAGCCTTTGGCGGGCCGTGAGCTGATACTGGAATGCTTCAAATTTCCGCGCGAACCTCGACCAATCTTTGCGGGACCACTTGATGGATGTGTTTTACTCGGTCGCACGCGCTTCAGCGGCGGAGTGGCGTTCCACCCCCGCCCTTTAAACAGACGTGTGGCAAATGTCTGCGTCCCCACTATCTCCACTGGTAAGACAGCCACTGGACTCTCGAGCAAGCCCAGGGGGTTGGGGTGGGCGGACCAGGGGAACAAGGGTGTAGAACGCTCGGCCCCCGCTTCAGCCACTGAATCCGTCGATCCTTCCTGCTTCAGGTCACCACATTTGCTCTATTCGATTTGATGTAAAAGCCTGTTCGGCTTTTTGTATCTGCACGACTCCAGAGGTCTAGAAGTGGTGATAGGTAAGACCGCCTACTTCAGTAGAATCCCTACGTAGTTAGATATATTTTAGGAACTTTTATTTTAAGATGGAACGAAGCAAGGAAGGATATCGTTTAGGAAAGGGATTACAGGGGCGTGTTCAGCAGCTTGAATAATTTCCTCAGGCGAAATATGCTCGAAATCCTATGGACACGACCGCAACCGCGTCACCCTTCTTCACAAATACGTACCGTAACCTATCACGATTCATCGTAATACTAGACAGATATATCACGTTCATGATCAACACACCAAATATCCCCTCCCCTCTCGCAGAGCAAAACCTAGGCGAAATCTGTGACCAACGCCCTACAGTGCCGACAAGTCCATACTTGCCAAACTATTTGAGTGAAATTTGGGAAAACTGTATGACAGTAAAGAGCCAATGGAATTGAAGAAATGATTTGGAGCGGAAACTGAAACTCTTATGACTTCGTGGAACTTCCGAGCTATCATTTTCCGCCTGCGAATGCCTGGTGGTGGTGCCAGCTGAAGGCCGTGTAGAACTGTGGAAGGCTGAGTAGGCTGAAGACCATGTAGAAGGCTTCTTTTCTCTAGAGGTCCTTTGCAATTATCCCCCAAATGAGGTCGTCAGGAAACCTGAGAAAACGAACAGTGACTGGTACGAAACTAAAACAGATATTTACAGCGAGAACGAGTCACATGCAATCCTTATGCGGAGGTACGTAGTCTCCTCCTTCATAAAATCCAAAGAACTAATTCAAGATCTTTTGAAAGGATGGAGTAAGAAGGAAGAGAAGAAGAAGAAAGTAAATCTACATAGTATGCACAGACTACGAGAACACTTCGGCCTGATGCGGCTAGGCCTGGTTTCGGCTTTCGACGCACGTGTGTGCGAGGTGTCGCAGAAGTCAAGTACCAGTTTGAACACTCGACGTTGCGTAACTTCTGGGACATGTCTTCCGATTTTTTCTGGTGCAGTCCGCTCCGAGGTTCCTGGTTCAGAGCCGGACCAGGCTGACCAAACTTTCCATCTCTCCGAAGTCTTGAATTGGTACAAGATTTGTCTGTGGAGGTTAAAGCATTGCTTTATCCACGCCTGGCCACCGAAAGTCACTGTACCGTAGAAGAGAACTCCAGGCACATAATGCAAGGAGGTGCTAATGCCGATCTTCATCCTTCGTTGCTTATGAACGCGAACGTATACGGAAATAAGAAACCGGCAGATCCCAGACTCCCACGATTCCGGTGAACAACAGGAAAACAGAAGACGGAAGAATACGTCGAAAACGCGCAAGAGGAGTTCCAAATAAATAGAAGATATTCGAAGAAACTGAAGAAACTGGAGATATGAGACTAATTCCAGTTGGAGAAGGGCAAGTTGAAGTTGGTGCCGTAGTCTTCTATGTCGACAAGAAGTTCCAACTAGGGTTTTGCATTTCAAACCGTTACTGTAGGAACACTCGTGGTGGGACCACTGCGACGTTTGCGTATCTGTGCTGCCGCCCTGCCAGCTTGATGTTATTTTGCACAAGTGCAGGAAGAGGAATTGCGTGCAGAAACTGAACTGCTGAGGACCTAAGATCCTAAGATCTTCTCTATTTGTGTGAAAAGGAATCAGGAACTGGTGCAGAACATAATGGTCATGTTCTTGCAAAGCATTTCTTTCGGAAAATAGCTTACCTCTGGTGTTTACACGCCGAGAAGTCCTCGAAACGGTGCATCAATAGTTTCAGTTAAAATATTCGGAACTATTTTATACTTTCGGGACTCCAGAAGTCGAGGAGAGGTCGAAAAAAATTTTGCCTAAACTTCGCCTAGGGGGTTACTTTGGGTGTTGATCGCGACTCTGTCATTCGTTTTTCGTTTTACGCTGGAGTACGACAGATTACGGTAGGTACGGGTGACTAAGGTAATGGTCACCGATTTCGCCAAAACTCCGGCGTAATACAAAAAACTGATGTCAGATCCGCGATCAGCATCCCAAATGACTGCCTAGGCGAAGTCTGGGGGAAACCGGTGATTATGATCTCGACAACCTTAGTCACCCGTACCTACCGTAACCTAACGTAATCGAATTTTTAAAAACGGATGTCACAATCGTGATCAGCACCCCAAATAATCCTCCTAGGCGAAGCTTGAGAGGAAAATTATTTCCGACGTCTCCTCGACCTCTGGAGCCTCGAAAGTACAATAGTGCCAAATATTCATGGCAGCAGTTCTTTTTACGACCTACTGAGCATAGCTTTCCACTAGGGGAGGACAGGACATTATTTTACTCCCGAAGAACTGCCATAATGTAAATCATCTTTCGTTTGCTGCAGCAATCATTCAGCTTTAAAAACAGCATATGTGCTACGCTCTTCAGGGTCCTGTATACCGCTGCATCTGACCATATCGTTTCGCCTCTATGGGATTCAGAAACCGGACACATTCCAGCAGTGAAGTGTTATGTCAATCTACTCTAACGTGCCGTCGAGCACATCGCAGTACGTTTTGGTGACACAACGTGACCACTCTGCCAGGCTATCACTATAGGACCGTCAAATAGAACATCCTTCCAAAACCTTCCACCCAGAATCCATCAGATCTTCACCTGAATTCTCCGACAATCCTTGTATCAAGGCCACAAGTGGAGAAGCTCTTGAATTCGGAGAGATGGTGAAACATAGTTGGCCAAGCCTTCTCCCGGCTAGGTAGGTCACCGTAACGATGTTATCACGGCCAACCACTCCCCCTCTGCAGATGGCTGGTGGTGTTGTCATCGTACCAGCGGCCACCTGAAGAGCAAATCGCAGAAGTTCCTCGAAATCAAGAATGGGAGCACCTAGACGGACGGTGAAGCAGACGACGGCATGACTACCTATCGACTGGTACTGGATGTGAGGTCAGACAGCGACGGCGTTGTCGTGGTTCTGAACTGCGGAAACTCGACTGTCCGTTCTTTCGACAAACCGAGCAGAGCCGCAACGCTACCACTCCACTGCTCCCGGCACGCACCCAGTCTCCTGTTTCCCTCCGATGTCATCCTTCTCAGGAGGAAATCACGCGACTATTGGGGGATCTTCATTTGAATCAGCATCGTTTTCTCAATTTGCCGCCGAGGACTGCGGGCACATTTGCGAAACACGGAGCGGCAAGCGGCGTAAAGGCCGCCACAGACTTCTGCGGCGCCGCTGGCGGCGCCGCTGGAGGCGAGCTCTGCGTCTCTGCCCTATGGTTAAGCATAGGGCAGCGGCGCCGCCGAGCGGCTCCACAGAAGTCTGTGGCGGCCTTAACGACAAGTCTTCCTAGGCGCCGCTTCCACCACGATGCGAGCGTAGGACCCATCACGACAGGGACGAGAAGGAACAGACTGCGGAGCATCGCCACAATACTCTGTTGCAGGCCTAACGCCGGCAGCAGAGTCTTGCGTTAGATGGTCAGGTATGTACGAAATATGGCCACGCCCCTCGCAGTTAGGCATGCGATCTTCCTCTCATCCCCTTGCTCACCAACCCCCAACCCCCTAGGCTTCACCGAGAGTCTAACGGCTGCCTTGCGAAATCGTTGATACGCAAAACAAATTTTCCAGGTCCGCTGAAAAGCGGATGTACCTGCCATCCCCAGCAGGAGGCGGGTGTACGCGGACTCGCCATGACAACGGCGGGTGGTGCGGCACCTTCAGGGGTACTGTACACAATACTGCGTACTTTTGGAGACAGTTGCCACCTCTAGTAATGTCAGAGATGTAGTAAGCAAAACGCTTTTTGTTTCTTGAAGAAGCGTTTTCTAAGCCAAGTTAGGAGTTCTTCAATGTAAGCGCCGAAATCTAATAGAACACTCCTTATAACTCAACAGTTCTGTACCATTTTGCGCTTGCTCTCACTTCTGTCGTTCTACCTCCACTAAAGTTCTTTGGTTGAGAAGCAGCTCGAAGATAATGTGGCAGAGCTTGTGAATGACAGCATTCCCTCTGATGCCTTGTTGAGTCTGGGAGGTCTGTCCGATGAAGTCATAGCTCATTCTAAAAAGAACAGTCTGCTTTTCAAGGGTGTTCCCTAAACCTCACACAGCTAAGTTGTGGCTGGTTGGCCACGAAGATTTGCAGTGCAATTAAGGTCACCTAATATCGTGCTAAGGTTTTTTAACGTTTTGAGTGCAGGATTCCATACGCCTCCATTTGTCGACGCTAACTGTGACTATATTGTTGTCAAGCTCCTTTATGGACAAAAATTATGCACCAACCTATTATATTCCTAGCATGTGGATTCGTTTAATTTTTTTTCCAAATAGATTAACCATAATCGACACCCATCTATTACGCCCCTGGCGGGTCTCACCCGCAGCTCCTGGCACTGCGGGTGAGAGCAGCAGTGAACTGCGGCAGTCCTCGGGTTCCTTTGCTACGGCGGCCCCGCGACAACTCGTCCGCGTCGCGGCTTCCACCACAGTGGCACCGCGGGTCCCACCGCGGCGGGAACGATATGGACGAGTTCTCGGGGTGTTGCCGCGAGACTCTGTAGAGACCCTAAACTGTACCTTCCACAATAGCTACGCGGCAGCTACACCTGGTCCACGAACCTGGAACAAACCAACTAGCGTTCTCCATTAAGTTTTTAGTGATAACTGCTTCACTGACCAAACGAGGATGAACGCAGGAACAATCATGTGAATCTGCAAGCCATTTTCTTGCGACCGCGATAAATGGCGTCCTTACTTTCGTAATTACATTCGATTTCGCTTAAGAAGTATACGCAAGAATTGCTACATACACAGTGACAGTCTTCAACACTTCATCTCTATGCCGATACAACAGAGGAAACCAAGGTCTCCATACATTTAGCAAACAAATCTGCAAAAAGAAGAAAGCCATTAACATGACAAAGTTATAAAATGATGGTCTAACCAGGATACCATCTCAACGGTAGGTCGGAACGGCGCAAGTGTTGTATATGGGCAGAACCGCCTCTCTCTGGGTAGTAACAAACTGCAGGTATCTCGACCCCAATACAACTCTGCGCAGAGTTAGGGGCGACGGAAGTCGCGGGTTGGCGCCCTGTTGATTCACGTGCTCCACAGCTGACGGGCGCGCGCGGGATGAGGACTCGTATCGCGGCTAAGCGCAGTGCTCAGGTGACGTAGTAGGGGAGAGCTCGGGCTCATAAACGCGGGGTCGGGGGTTTGGGTCCTGCAGACTGCGTTTGTTTTGCACTTTTGCAAAATCCATGTTTATCATATAAGTAATCCACCTAGGGGTACTATAGTGTGATATAAAGCATGTTTACATATAACATACCACCCATACAGTTAACAAGGCTGGTCCAGGCAGGGTCACCGATTTCGCTGAAACTTTGTCTAGGGGGTTATTTGGGGTGCTGATCACGAATCTGACATCCGTTTTTCACGATTCTGTCTCTACCTGCCGTCATCGGCAGAAACTTTAAGAATGTAATCCTGTGCCTTCCCGTATCTATATTATTCAGCCGAATCGTGAAAAACGAATGTCAGATTCGTGATCAGCACCCCAAATAACCCTAGACGAAGTTTCAGCGAAATAGGTGACCCCGCCTGGACCACCCTTGTTTACGGTATGGGTGGTCTCCGACCGCATCGTGAAAAACGGATGTCAGATTCGTGATCAGCACCCCAAATAACCCCCCTAGACAAAGATTCTGCGAAAAAAAATTTTTTGACCGAGGTCTTGTCGGTGGAGTCGGAACTTTTTACTAGTGCCACCAAATATCTATCGTTACATAACTATAGCTTCACACAAAATAGGCTTAAAATAAGTGACACACAGAAGTGAACGTTTTAGGTAATCTGTAGTTTGGAGCATATGTTATATGTAAACGTGCTCTATAACACACTATAATACCCCTAGGTGGATTACCTATATGATGAACATGGATTTTGCAAAAGTGCAAAACAAACGCAGTCTGCAGGATCCAAACCCCCGACCCCGCGTTTACGAACCCGAGCTCTTCCCTACTGCGCCACCTGAGCACTGCGCTTAGCCACGATACGAGCTCTCATCCCGCCCGCGCCCGTCAGCTCTGGAGCACGTGAATCAACAGGGCGCCAACCCGCGATTTCCGTCGCCCCTAACTCTGCGCAGAGTTGTATTGGGGTCGAGATACCTGCAGTTTGTTGCTACCCAGAGAGAGGCAGTTCTGCCCATATACAACACTTGCGCCGTTCCGACCTACCGTTGAGATAGTATCCTGGTAAGATGAAAGAATAGCAGGAGCTAACAGTGAAATCATAACACAACCATGGAGCCGGAAGCCTAGTAAAGTTAGCTTCACTGTGATACCAGGATTGAGAGAACTTCGGAAGACAAGAAAATAGCTGGCATGCGCAACACGTAAATGTATAAGAACTCTTCAGAGACATTTCAAATTTGGCAGAAGCTCACATCTATGCTTGACGTGACATGCTACCGTTATACACACAAAAATGAGCGCATTCTTTAGGCCCCGTGCATACTACCCGGCCGCGATGTAATCGCAGAGATGAATTTTGTAGAGCGACGTGAAAGGAGGTGGAGTTCCCAGTGCTCGTAGCATCGCTCATTGCTGTGCAAGGGTGCGCGACGGCGATCCGTCCAGGACCAGCTCTAAACACCGCGCGGCGCGAAGAAGTATGCAATGCCAGCGATGAGCGCGGGAAGCCATCGTAGGCATTGGGGTGCGCACGAATGCGCACGATCTTGGGGGCGGGGTCTCCAGCACTGGGGACGAGCATTCGCGGCGATGCTCACGTGATTCCAGCGCGTTTGCTGATTGAGTCAGGAGGATCGAGGCTTGTCTCACGCATGTTTAAGGCTCATAATCGAATTTGGCATTGTTTTAATACCAGGTTTTTCAGAAAACGGCTGAGCTCTTCAGTTTTTCTGTCATTTGTTATCATTCATTCGCCGTTTTGAGAGAGCACACATGTGAAAGAGGGGCCTGTCGACTAGAGTAGCAGGGTTGTATACGCTGGCGGTGAAAGAATGTGTCAGACGGCGAGAAGAGCATGGTTGGCGCGGAGAGCGCGATACAACGCGACAACTTGTCCCAAATGGCGGCCACTGCCGTTGTTCCCGCCCCCAAAATCGTGCGCATTTGCATCCACCCTAGGCATTGCACACATTTTCGCGCCGTGCGTGGTGATTAGCGTTGGTCCTGGGAGGATCGCCGTCGCGCTCCCTTGAAAAGCGATGAGCGATGCAGCGAGCACTGAGAACTCCACATCTTTCCGCGTTGCTCTGCAAAGTTTATCGCCGCGATCCCATCGAGCGGCGGGAAGTATGCGCAAGGCCATAGGCTTGCCCAACAAGTAACAGTAACTGACAGTAAGCAGTAAATTGTAAGTGCCAGTAAATAATAAGTAAGCAGTTCGACTGACGATGAACGCTGCTGCACGTCAACATGCTGCTAAAAAAACGGCTTGATTGAAATGCAACCCAATTGGAAAGTAGTAAGCGATTTAAGAAAAAATAAAGTAAATCTATGTGAAAGTGGCATCCCTAAAGCAAAATACCAACACCAACCGGAACAAAACAATCTCGATACAATCAATGATAGTGAGTTCATGACAAACTTTCAACACAAAACAGCGACGAAAGCTGCACTTCAGGATGTAAGCAGAGCCCACATCTCAAACCAGTTGCTGAAAGCACTGTCATCCGCTAAATCTATCTCAACATCTTCACGGAAGTAAGTGAGAGACCGTAAACAATAATTGAAAAGGGATGAAATGACGAAATTGATCCTGGAAGGCACACCCATAACCCGGTGTCCTCCAGCCTCTATTCCATCCACTGCGAATGTTCAGCCCGCTCATATCGTTCGCACAGCTAAAATCAATAATTAATTGAGATAAATCAATCGTTTGGGGACATACTTCAACAACTCAATATATAGCTGTTGAAGTAATCTGCACAAACGTTGACGTACCTTGACCAAGGTGCGCAGGGACTGGAATTCCGTCAGAGTCATGTCATCTAACATTTTAGAGATCAGTTGCTGCTCGTTGTGCTTCAGGGCTGCACAAAATAAATTTAGGAAGGAAGAAGTGCAGACTGTCAATGGACTTACTCTCCAGCGCTTTCTTAAAACGCACAAAAACGCCTCTTGCATCGTCTATGTCGAACATCGGTTGGTACAGTTCGTGGAAATCTCCCTAAATAACGTAGGACAAAGTCAGTACGATCGTAGTCCAGCAAAGAAATAGAAAACGAACGTCGTCGCTGTAGGAATCGTGCTCGCCGCTGGGATTATGGTGGTCTTCGTGGCTAAAGGAAGAATACCTCTTGTCTCTGCGATCATAATCATCGTCGTCGTTCTCGGAACCATCCCATGTCTGAATAACGTAGGACAAAGTTAGTGCGATCGTAGTCCACCGAGGAAATGGAAAACGAACGTCGTCGTTGTAGGATTCGTGCTCGCCGCTGGGTTTATGGTGGTCTTCGTGGCTAAAGGAAGAATACCTCTTGTCTCTGCGATCATAATCATCGTCGTCGTTCTCGGAACTATCCCATGTCTGAATAACGTAGGACAAAGTTAGTGCGATCGTAGTCCACCGAGGAAATGGAAAACGAACGTCGTCGTTGTAGAAGGATTCGTTCTCGTCGCTAGGGTTATGCTGATCGCTGCGGCTAATAGAAGATTCCCTTTCGTCGCTTGCGTCATGCTCGTCGTCGTCGTTTTCGGAACCATCCCACGTCTTCTCTTTTGCCAGGGCATCCAAGTAGTCAAGCACAGTCTCCTGTAATAAATAGTCGAGTCTTAGACTGCTTCGGAAACAAGAAGCATGGAAATTGCTGCTCGCAATGCTTCTCATGGAGAAATGTAGATAGATACTTCAAGACGCTTCTGCGAGGAAAAAACAAGAAGCTGTAATAAACAACCGTGTCGCTTTTGTTGCCATTGTCAAAGACTTGCTCCACAAGGTTGCCTCCTTCGCAAGAATCACTTTTCGGTTCTATGTCGGCGTCGGCCATTTCTAAAACCTCTGCTTCAGCTAGTGAACCTGAAGCGGCTAATCTGAGCAGCACCCACCTATGTCGAGGCCCATGTTGCAGGACTGCAATTCGCTCTGAAGACCGTTGAATAGCGAAATTGACACGTTGATAACCTAGAAGTGTGAATGTACTTGACTGGAGCTAAGCATAGATTCGTACCTATAAAACATGTCCCTGTGCACACACATGTCGCATTAAACTGGACACTTTGAAAAGGGGCCTATTCATACTCCGTGACAGGAGCGTAATGGCAAAACACACGTATCGATTTTTCCAAGACAGCACTAATCGATACGCTTTACGCTGTCCCTCCCGTCGCGGACTATAACAAGTCCATACTGTAGTAGATCTCTTAAATTGAAATGAGAACCTCTCAAATTCGAATGAATATGTCTCAAAAAGACACGTCTTAGAAAGGCTAAATAGATTCTTGAAATAAAAAAATCAATTCTCTTTGAAAGCATAATTTGATCGCCTACAAAGACTATTCCAAAAAGTTAAGTGCACTATTGTCAGGTTGATAGGACAGGCATCTGCTCCAAATATCAGCGGACAAGCCGCCAATATGTTGCGTTATTCAGAGTTACCAGACAGCACCAGAAGGTGATTGGTTTGCTCTAATAATTACACCCTTATCTAGCTAATACATGCAAAGAAACCCTGACTTCTGAAAAAGGTGTAGTTATTATACCATTAGAAACTAATGGCACGCTGCGAATCTCCCGTTAGCAATGAAGGAGGAGAGTTTGTGATTATTCCGCAATCTTTGAATTAAGTGCACTGTTTGGATGTTCATGAAAAACTCTTAGGCCTGCAACAAGTTTTTGGCATTGAACCGCGACCTGTTAATATTGTGGTGGGACCCATGCCCTCACGGTGGTGGGAGGCGCACCGGCTAACAGTTGTCGCAATGCCGCCTGCCACCGAGAAGTACAGTTACATTAACTCAGAGCATCATCATCATCTTCTTCTTCAGCGTTTGCCCCGCTTCGAGGCAGTGTCCGCTATTCTGTTGTGGTGATCCCACTTTACGCGATCAAATGCTTGATTACGATGGATACCAGCAACCTTCAACTCCTCATACAACGTATTAAGCCAACGCTGCTTCGGCCGCCTTTCGGCCGTTTCCCGGGCACATCTATGTTGAGGCCAATCTTCCGAGCAGTGTCACCACTAGCTCGAAGAACGTGGCCATACCACCGAAGACGAGCTGCACGTAACTTGTCAGCAATTGGAGCGACACCAAACCTCTACCGTATTTCGTCGTTGCGAATCCGGCCCAGCCGCGTAACACCAGCCGTCCAGCGCAGCATTTTCGTTTCCTTTACGCTGAGGCGAGCCTCAACCTCCTTGGTTGCAGGTCAGCACTCAGCTCCATACATCACTACTGGTCGGACGATAGTTCTATAAATCTTCGATTTAAAGCGATCCGGTATCTTCCGTCGCATAAAACGCCTGTCATCGAGCGCCATTTGGACCAAGCTGCGCTCACGGGCGAGTTCACCTCGAACGTCAGACTATCATCAAACGCAATTGCAGATCCAAGGTGTTTGAAGTTTGTCGCCCACACTAGCGCACTGCCATTGATCTCAATGAAACCGGCTTCGTTTACGTCTTTGTCAAGTACTCAGATTTTTTGACGTTTAGCTTGAGCCCGAACATCGCCAAGCGTTCGTACCAAGCATGTGCTTGTCACTTGAGATCGCTCTTCTCTTTCTTCTCATTACGTCATCTGCATACAGCAGTGTCCAGGGGGTAGGCTTCTGAAGGTCTCTTGAAATGGCATCCATTACGACAATGAAAAGGAGCGGAAAAGCGCAGAGCCCCGGTGAACACCAACGGAGATAGGAAACTCTGCTGATTTACCGGCGTGCGCTCATACACTGCTCCTTGGGCCAGAGTAAATTATGCGCACCCACTCAATAAGCTCTTCGGGAACACCGTGTTGTCGTAAGGCGTACCGTATAACCTCAAGCGGTGCACGAGCTTCCTCGAAGTCGAGAGGAGCTAGGTGCAGCTGTTTCTGCTTTTCGCGATGTCTCTCTACCAAAAGACGAGGAGCATGTATGGCATCGATGCCCGCTACGAAGCCAGATTGATTGGTTTAAAGTTGGACGATATCGCGAATACGTCCATCTACAATTCGCTCAAGATTTTTTTCATGCTGCGTGAGAACAGGCGAATTGGACGATAATTCGTGCAGTCCGCAGGACTGCCCTTTTTCTTCCAAATCGGGATCGCCGTGCTTTCCTGCCACTACCAACTACCTTCTTTTCCGTAACAACCTGGTTGAAAAACTTCGCTAGCCACTCAGCAGGACTCCAGCACCTCAACTTCAATAGGTCGGCTGCTATATTATCGAGGACTGTTGCTTTGCCTTGCTTCATCTTCTTCAGAGCCGCTTCCGTCTCCTCCACAGTGATTTTCTGCACAGGGCCATAGGAAGGACGCAAGGGATGGGCGATTGGGCAAATTCTACTGTTGAAATTCTCTTGAAGTAGTCATGCCATCGTTTCATAGCCGTCTTGCGGTTCGTCAGTAGATGGCCGCCACCTAATTCAGAGCATAATCATTCAAGAATTATTCCCGCTGGGGTGTAGTTGACGCTCGCTCGTCATTTTAAGCCTATATGTGTCAAGGCGCAAAATACCAACATTTCCTGAAGTATCATACTGATCGAGGTACTGCCATGCCTGGGGGACGGTCAGGAGGTACACCTGCCCCATGCTGTCGCGAGAGGAGGATGCGTTCTGTACACGATCCTGCCCACTGCCCACCTCTCGCCTATTAGGACGACTTTGTGGCGCGCGAAAACTGCGCCGCAGTTTGCGGATTTGTTGATTGGCGTGACTCAGCCAGAAACAGAACAGAGATAGGGCGTGTTATCTCGAAGGGAACTCCGGAGTCATTTTTAGTCAGTTCGGTTGTGGAGACGGTTACGGGAAGGAAAATGCCACTCTCCTCCCCGGATCTGTCTCTACGGTTGCATATTCCATTGCTATCTAGCCACTTCTAGCTAAATCGGGAAGCGAGAGAGCGCAAAAAAAAAGACAGCTCCGGTTAGGACTCTCGCTGTAACGCGGATTTTCTCCGGTTCCTTCAAGCATATCATTCGAGAGGGGAATGCAATTCATTTCTCATAGACAGGACAACAAATGTCTTTGCCGCGTACCTCTCTAAGATTGTCTTTGATGACTTTAGGCTTCTCCTCATCGGATAGACTCAGGAATTCACAGATGCCGAGAAGAACCAGTATTCTAAAAGAAGATACAACTGCTCAATTGGATTAAGTCGTGCTAAATGATCCAGTGCTCAAATTGCATTCTAGTCCACACAGTGTAATGGCACAATCTCTGTATGCAAGCACTAACCTGTCATGAACCCCGGTGAAGTCTTTGTGAACGAAGAGAAGTTCTTTAAAAAAATCGTCGAGAACATAGATTGTTTCCGTGGCACGAAGTACATGGAGGATGAGTTCTTTGTGGGCATAGATAGCAGCCAACACCACCTATAAATTTGCACTGGAAGGGGTCATCCACGCAACAGTAATCTGAGCTGAGGCTCATTCCACCTTATCCACTCGTCTTCTGACGTACATTCTTTTAGGCGCTATCCGAGTTAGGTGGGGGCACAGATTTGTCTAGACCCACCTCAGATGTGATAGAGCGCATCCTAAAGGTCCACGCACACTTCTGCGACAGCGCGGCACGGCCATGATGAAGGATAGGGCCGCTACGGGCGCGGCGCGACATAGCGACACGTGCCGCAGAGGGGGGCATACACACTTTTGCGGCTATCGCGGCGGCTATCGTCGGCGATGCCGCGCTGAGTGCCGCAGCCCTGGTCACCTCAAGGAAATAACCGTTTGAGAAAAGACTCCATCCAGTAATGACAATGCATCGCTACGTGAATATCGCTAAATTTCTCTTATCCCCGTAATTGTTTTTTCGAATCTGACTCTCCACCTCAGGAACTGTCCATGCCCATTTTGAAGGTTTTTTGTTGTTGTGATGCCTGTGATTTGATGCTTTTTTTTTTACAAAGATCAGACAAACACTTGCCTTGACACAAAGCATTTGATCTCGGCTCGAATCATCAGAATAGGATTTGCGGCGTTGCAAACTCCTACAGCTATTTGGAGTTCCTCCTGGTTAGTGCTCTTCGAACTAAGGATACTCAAAGGGAATAAAAGTCCCAAACCCAGTTTTTACTAGGTAGTTTCAATATCGATCTGAAGGCTGCCCTGCGTCTCCTGCGGGCGAGTTCAGGAGCGAGGTCGTTACCCATGTTCAGCTCTCTTCCCAGATAGACGTAGGAGTCGACCTGTTGCAGAGCGACTCCATTTAACCTTACGAGTCCCGTGTCACACCACTGGTTGACTTCAGTTCGATTCGCGAAGTCACCGATCAGGTCATGGATGCCGTCCTCGATATTCAACGCCTCTGAACTGCCTGCGATGTGTTACGCGACGGAAACCTGGCCCGACAACAAGACAATCGCCAGAGCAATGCAAACTACGCATCGTGCACTGGAGAGATGTCTTCTGAGGACAAGCCTTCGTCGGCAAGAAGGCCTACAAAGCTCGGAGCTAAGGCTTATGTTATACTCCCGCGGGAACATCCGCAGGCGGGCGGGAATCCCTCACCTGCCCAATGGCCACGCCCCGCCACGCCCGCCGTTCGCGGATGGCCGCCGACGGCTCCAGGACCTAAAGGCACCCACAGAGTTCTGCGGCAGCGCCGCAGCCCTATGCTTAACCACAGGGCAGAGACGCAGAGCTCGCCGCCGGCGGCGTCCGTGCCCTATCCTTAACCATAGCGGCGAGCGGCGTTGCCGCAGAACTCTGTGGGGGGCCTTAACTCCAACGCGACGTCGCGGCGCTGAAACGAGGACGTGCGCTCGGTGACGCATGGCTAGCCGTGGAGCATGAAATGTTCTCAGTGTTTAAGCTCCCAGACCACATTTCTAGTAAGGAACTTAAGATGGCACAGAATTAGGTAGGCAATAGCTTGCAGTAGGACAATTGATCCGAGAATGTGTGATAGTGACCTTTTTCCATAGTATAACCATAATCACGGATAAAAATTGACCGAAGACGTTGTAGATGCTAGAAACCATCCACAGGACCAAGATTCCTGTATAAACTGTCATTGATTGTCCTATTGAAACCACATTCATATCCCATCTCCAAGAAACAATGAAATAAGGCAAAGGCATGTCCCTGTAGGAAGCGTTTATAGCCGTCGGAAGCATCAGACCGCGACAACTCGTCCAATTTCGTCGCGCACCGTGCGCGACGCCAGGAAGGTTCGCGCGGCGTTGTAGTTGTGTCTGACCCCGGCCGCCGACAGACAGCGAGAGGGCTGTTATACCTCATGCCCGCGGGACGGCAGCCATCCGCAGTGCATTGCGCCGCGGAAAACTGTCGTCCATCGAAGTCGGGCGCCAAAAACGTGCTCCAATGCGACGCTAGCCGCTCCGGCTCGATTACATGTGAACTGGTCCCCGAAAAATTCCGTCACGCGCGAGCGGCGAGAGTCAGATGAGCAGAGTGACTCTCCAGATTGGGCTAGGGAAGGGACTCCGGGGTGTGGCGAGCAGGGAGGCGTGGAGTGCGCGAGACAACACGACGAAAAACCGCGCGCCGCCTCGGCACTATGCCAAGCGGACCAGTTCTTCGGCAACGCTCCGGCTCGACGACGACCGTCCGCGGTGTAGCTTCCGTCCGCAGACGTCCCGCGGATGCTCCCGCGGGAGAATAACATAAGAAAGAAGTCGAAAATCGCAGATCCGCTGCAGTACATGAAGGAGTACAAATATTGCTGGACCGAGCACCTGCTTCGACGAAAGGGCGATAGGTGGAATCTCCGCACCACGGAATGGCCTCCAAGAGACCATAAGAGACCACTGGGACGACCGCCAACGCGATGGCGGACTCACTCTCAAGATCTTTCAGATACCGGAGTCTGCCTCACTGAATGCAAGCTGCCAGAGATCGAGCGGTCTGGAAAAGTTGTGGTCCCTGCCGAGAAGACCTCCAGCCGACAAAAGGACCATCAGAGTATCAAAGTAAAGTAAGTTTCAATACATAAAGACGAGTATATATCCGCGTCCCTTTCCGGATCAAACCCTCGGACACACACACACGTACACACACACATACACAAACACATGCACACACCACGCACACACACAGCCTAGCCGGCATCATATTCATTTTTAACGCGCCGACGTAGCTCTGCCGCGACGCGACTACGTCGTGCGGTCGATTTCAAGTGATCAAGTAATTTGAAGTAAAATGTTCGCACCCCGTTTTCGGCCTAGTGCAGAGCCGGCGTCGCGGCGATGAGTTATGCAAACTACGCGAATGCGCGACCGCTCATCGCTCTGCAGGTAATTGCGACATCAATCCACCCAGGTCCCACGCTATGCAGTGCGCGCGGCGCGGCGAAGGTATGTCATGCCCGAAATGACCCGTGAAAACGCCGTGCATCTTCCGGCGGTTGCGGCGCAGTTGCCATTGAGTCGGCAGATCACAGACCGCCGCACTCGGCTGAACGTCGCGACAACATTGTGTTGGACAGCGTTGGCAATTTGCACCACCGGAGTGCCTGTGCTTATAGTGAAAGAAAATAAGGGCGAATTTAAAGCGAGAACAAACCAGGACAAGGAACGGTTTCGACTCTTCCGTATCCATCTTGAAACGACCCACAACATGTACGAGCACTCCATCCAATATATCATCCATCATTGACTGAACGCATTGAGGACGTAAGGCAAAGCTCAAAAGACGATGTGAAGAGCATATGATACCTCGGTAATATATGGACCGCTGCACCGCAGAATAATGTATTCCAACAGTTTGGCGACGTGTATCAGATTCTCCTCATCCTCGCACACATTCTAAAAAAATAAAGGAAATCTACGGGAATCAGCCCATAAAATGCCCGAAAAAGCTTACAAACAGTGTGTGCACACACGCATCAATGCAGGTCTCAAGTCGTCCTGGACCCGTAAAGAACCTCACGGGGTCAGCGACAATATATGGATAGATCACCTGGGTGAACTCTGAAATTAGCTGTTCATTGACAGCATCTTTCTCCTTCAGTGCTTTCGGAGACTACCGTGTTACGGCCAATCATTTTTATTTTATGTTAATATTTCTTATTCAACAAATAAAACAAGTAACTCGGGAAAATACCCAGCTGTTAAGCAGAGTGAGCTAAAACAAGCAAGCACTGTTTGAAAGAACATAACATTACTGGCACTAGTGCTGTGAGAGAAGTTTAGAAAGATCACCAAACGGCAAAAAAAAAACTGAAAACGCCCATTCACACTGCTGCGACAGTGCGGTGCGGCAGTGATGAAGCATACGGCTGCGACGACCGCGGCGCGGCACTGCGAAACGTGCCGCAGGGAGGGGGGAGTCATGCATCTTGCGACAGTCGAGGCGATTACCGCAGGCGGCGCCGCGGTGACGGCCGCTGGCTGGAATGGTTCAGATCATTGCTGGTGGCGCGGCATGCACGGGGACGTCGATCACGATCAGGGGTGTGCGTAAATGAATTTCGAAATTTCGTAAATCGTAAACCGTAAATCGTAAGAGTCACTTAACCTATAGTGTTATACAACTAAATTTCCAGAGGGCTTTTTCTGATGTGGTTCCAGAAGTGATTCAATATTTATTTGTCGTGTTATTTTGAGCTCAAGTTGAACTTTCTTACCAAACTATTTCCCTTTTTTCACGTCTTCTTGCTAGTAGAACATCTTTCAGATTAAACTTTACACCTTCTAAAAAAGTCGAAAAAACTGTAGATTCAAAAACTTTACCTTAGCCTATCCATGTAATCCAAGAAAAAGCCTGCATCGTTTGAATATTCATTAAAGAGTCAACAAATCTTTATATTCCGGTCCACATAAATTTGGACGCCAATTGGTTTTTGATCAAAGATCACATTTACGAAAATTTACGATTTACTATCCAAAACACCGTAAATCGTAAACCGCAAAAATTCCGCAAAAATAGCCGTAAATCGTAAAATCGTAAGCACGCACACCCCTGGTCCCGGTGCCTGCTCTAACGCGACCGCAGGATGTCGCGGAGGTGACCGTGGCCCCACTTGGGCTGCGGGACATTATGTACGAATGGTCGCCGCGCACGCGGCGAGCGTGGCAGAAGACGTCGCAATTGATTGACTTCAGCGGCCAGTGATATCTAGACCCACATCAAAACTTGCACATCAAGTGTTAGAAAGTGTATACAAAGTCAGTTTCACTGCGATAGTGTGTCATATTTTCACCTTTTCCTGAAGAAGCATCCTATAAAATTGAGCATTAGAACGTTGTTAAGTTTTTAACTCGAACTCAATTTCCGAACCTGATAATGTTTTCCCGCAGCTCCTGCAACAGCAGGAGGGGATATCAAAAACTCAACCCTAGCGTCTGCAGCAGGTCATGAGCCACAACTCACGCGACCGCAGCGGAGCTCGTCGCGCACGCGGCAGTCGCCGTCGCGGGCGCGGTGACCATTCGTACATAGAGACCGCCCCTCCATCAATTTGCAGCGTGCCGCTATCGCACCAGTGTGAATGGGCCTAAAGACTTAAGGCCCCCGCACACCTCTGCGGCAACGCCGCGGCAAGTGGGGCGACGGCCACGCAGGCATAGTGATGTCAATGCCGCTAGCGGCGCTCGCGGAAGCTGCTGAGCGGAATGACTCATCGTTTTCGCCGTCCGCCGCAAAAGTGTGCGGAAGCCTTTACGAGACGTAATGGCAAGAACTGCGCCATGCTTTCCTCCAAAGTTTCCCATTTTACACCTAACTGATTGTGTTTGGGCTAAAAGCTGCTAACATTCTTATATAAACAGAGCATATCGATATCCTCCGCTTTTCCTGATATTTGTGACCAACCAAAAACATTATTTGCGGCAAAATAGACATCCTCAAAAACGCGAGCACCGGTCAAAGAAATATAAGTACGCTAAAATTATTATCTGCAAGTATAATGGCGTTGACTAAATAGCAGGAAACCTGAAGATTATAGGTAGTAAGATGTGAAGCCAATAGAGTGTAAGACATGATTTTTGGACGAGTACGCAGCAGAATGCGTTCCTAAATACCAGGCTGTCCAATAATTCTTGTCCGAAAATTTCACCATTTTTAATTTTTTTTCAACTTTATTGAAAAACAAGTCTAATCAACAATATAATCACCACAGCTATCCACAACAGTGGCCCATCGATTGGGCAGGTCGCCGATGCCCTTCGCCCAGAACTCCGGGGGCTGCGACTCGAAGAATTCCGCGATGTCGGATTTGAGGTTGTCGTAGTTGGTGAATTGTCTTCCGGCCAAATGGTGCTTCAGCGGTCGGAACAAGTGGTAGTCGGAGGGGGCGAGGTCCGGGGCATACGGCGGATGGGCAACCGTCTCCCATCCGAGCGTCGCCAACTTCTGCTGGGTCTCCTTCGCCACGTGGGGGCGCGCGTGGTCGTGCAGCAGGTGGACCGAGGCCCGTCGGGGACGCTTTTCTCGGATGGCGGCGGCTAGTTTCTCGAGCTGATCGGTGTAGATGGAGGCGGTGGCCGTCCTGCCTTGCGGGAGCAGCTCGAAGTACAGCATGCCCTTGGCGTCCCACCAGCAGCAGAGCATGATCTTCAGCGAGTGCAGGTCGGCTTTCGGGGTCGTCGGCGGCTCTTCTCCGCGCGGGATCCAGACGGCACGGCGGGCGACGTTGTCGTAGAGGACCCAGCTCTCATCCCCAGTGACCAGATCCTCGAGAAACTCCTTGCGATGCGGAGGAAGGACAGGCAGACGGCTACGCGGCTCTGCTTGTTGGCGTCCGTCACACGGTAGAGTATCCAACGGGCCAGAACTTTGTGGTAGCCGAGTAAGTTGAGTCGATTGTGGATGGTGGACTTGCTGCAGCCGAGCGTCGTCGCCAGTTCACGGGTGGTGGGTTCCGGCTTCTCCTTGATACAGCGATGAACTTCGTCATAATCCATCGTAGAAGGCCTCCCGCTGTGCTCGCTGTCCTCGAGGCTCGTGTTGCCGCCCTCAAAACGATTGAACCAGCGCCTGACTGTGCGTTGGGACACTGCATCCTCCTTGCACGCTCTGCAGATGTTGGCGACTGCGGTGCCCGTGTCGTTGCCCAGCAGCCACTTGTAGTACACGAACGTACGAAATCGACCTTGGTCCATTTTAGCTTGTACTGGTAGCTAGACGCGGCGACTGCGCCTTATATACCCCTAGCGTGGAACTCTGGAGAACCTTCTAGAAGGTTTTTACACTTGCCTGATATTATAACACTTCTAAGGAAAATTATAGAATTTTGAAAATTTTCGGACAGGATTTATTGGACAGCCTGGTAGTAGCGCAGTGGGTGGAGACGCCGGCTGTCGTGTGCACGCTAAATTCAGGTTTTTTGTCAAGATGTCACTCAGGTCAACAAAGCCTTCCATCCATCATAGGTCGGTAAAATAGAACTAGCGGTGGCCTTAAAGAATACAACGCTGACTTGTACATCGGCTGGCCGTCTGCAGGCATGTATGTATGAACCAAAGATGCATTCGTCATTGCCTCCCCGATATTCCGTAGAATGGGAATGCGTGGTACATTCCGTGAAGTGATTAACGCCAACATTCATCCGTTGTTCTGTAGGCACCGTTTAGGCCTTTGTCATACCATCGCTCACCCCGAGCGACGCCTAACGATATGCTCCTATATCGATCGGGCGGCGTGATGGAATCGATATGGGTGCATATCATTAGACGTCGTCGCTCGGGTGAGCGATGGTATGACAAAGGCCTTATACTCTCTTTACAGCGCGGCGCATCATAAAGGACAATTTCATACTTCCTGCAGTTTCCTACAAGCTCTAAATTCCTCCAAAGCCTTTACTGACTGAAATACCTTTGACTTCCAGTCCATACACTTGGTTGTAGTTTCAATACGTCTAGTACATATTTTGGCGTAGTCCGTTCTTTAAAACATGAATTCCATGAACTAAGTAACTTACTTTTAAATGTAACATTGTTTGGACTCTTCCTGTATTTGTACATAAAGCACAGTTCGTAGAAAACTCTCCACAAGGACTCACAAACATGCAGTTGAAGCAACGACGCCACAACATCAATAACCACGTCGTAGAATTCTGAACGTGACATGGATAAAATAAGAAGTTAAGAAATCGTAATTCAAGTCAGAATAGTTGTTCTCTGCATTTTGAGGTCACCGCCTAAGTGAGACTTCCTTTCAGCAAAAGTAGACAGCTGAGAGACCATGTGACATCATTTCCTTTTTCAGCTATGTAAACACTCTTCATTTTACAGACACCTGTGGAAATAAAATATGTTAGGACAATGGGATAAAAGTTGGGTACATTAGCACTCTAATCGATAAAGGACATCGGGGTGGCACCTCTCAGCGCAGGATTGCACAAAAGGCCGCCCGAGCCGTTTAGAGGTAATCATCGCAGGAACGTCACAGCCACTTCTTACCAAATTAGACGTCTCTAAAGTTTAAACAGACGCGATCTAATGGAAATTATTTATGAAAATCGTATTTTTGAAGGAATTTTTTAATTAAAAATTCACCATCTCAAAGTGTCTTAAGATACTGTTCGTGTAGACTCACGCTTATCATCGTTTGAACCCTAACATTTTTCGGGTTACTCCAAGATGCTGGAAAGTAAAGAATTTGCCCGCGCGCAGATCACGCAGCGCACCTGTTCTGTCCATCCATTGCTTCCTTGAATGATAGTGTAAACACTAAATGCGATGCGTATCAACGTAAAAACAGCAAATCACATTGAAACCACCGCACTACAGTTCTTTACTGCGTCACCTCAGGTCAACAGCATTTACACTACCTGTCGTGACGTTCGCCACGCTCCATCACGACTCTTCAAGGATACACACACACTATGAGGCGCCCAAGTCCGGACGCAGAGGGCAGACGGTCGCGCGCACGCGCCGCGACGCACTATAAACGCCTTCCCGCGCGCGCCCGGCAGTCTGCATCGTCGTCGTCGCACCGAGCGGTCGGTCCGCTCTCCGCTTCGGTACTCCATCGTCAGCGCAATCTCCACTCCATCGGGACATCGACTCGACCAGACGTGTGCAGGACTCCAGAACGACCTGGACAGGACGCGCAGGAACAGCAGTCAGGGGTAACCGCAGAGGCCGACCGAGCCACCGCCCTCGTGAGCGCAGGCTCCAGGATAGGAGCCAGAGAGGATCTGCAGGTTGCGCTTGGGCTTGGAACAGAAACGTTACTATCATTCAACCAAACATTGCATCGTTTTAGACGAAGGCATGGCGTAATCTCTTTTCATGGCTCGAAAAATGGCCGCCCTTCTGCTCTTTCAAGCAAGCTTTAAACCATTACTTTTTCTCGAAAAAATTGGAAAGCTACAAGGTTTCAAAAAATGTCTTTACGTATTGACTAGGTAAAGTAAGTCTTCAAAGAAGTCATTCTGAAACTTTCCTTGATCAAAAATTATTGGCGGAAGTGCGCGGCCAAAATTGAGTAAACGTTCCAGCACCTCGTAGCAGAACCGGCGCTAAGGCCTATATTATACTTCGGCGACGCTGCAGCAGCGGCTGCTAAGTGGGTCAGGGAGGGAGGATCACCATGCAGAACAGCCCTATGCGACGTTTTGTGCTGCATAGAAATTTTATGCAGCTCTAGTTTGGCGTGCAACTGTGGTGGCCTAGGCTAGGCTACTTCTGATGATTTTGGGCATTCACTGCCTAATTACAAAACTACTCAATAGGAGGTGACCCCCCCCCCCCTGAACCGAATTGCGCCGTAAGGCCATATCACATAGATGTGAGAGGTTACTGAATAAAGTGATATTCAGTTTAAAACGTACTGGTTGCCCTCACATCGATAATGAACCCGACAACCTTCAGAATACTCGGCTCGATTTTCTCCACAGTGGTCCGATCATCTTTCACCGCCTAAACCACTCGTTATGACGCTGGAGAAGAAGCACGGCTACTATAACAATCTGTGTGACTTAAGGAATCACATTAACAATGACGGTAAGGACGCCGTAAAATGACTGCCACACAAACGATTCGTGGGCTGGACCAGGGCGGTCGACGAGAGGCAGGCTCAATTCTGCCTGAACAAGATCAATACTGAATAAAAATCCCGACAGGTGAAGATGGGAAAGAGAAACGAAAAGATTGCTCACCAATTTCTTCGTCAGTTCGACCGCAAAGCAGGCAATTACATCCTCGAATTCATCAACCAGCTTAGAGACGATTTCAACAAAATCGACGTACTCCGCTGTCTTCAACGCTACCTTCACCAAGTACTTTACCGTTTCCTTCACAGAAGACACGTAAACTTCATCTGTAAATTCAGTCACGTAGAGCACAAACTCGTGTGTTGGAGTAAAAGACCGAACCTTGCTCCGCTTCACTGCGAACAAACGGGAGAGCAGCAAGCGATGTTTCCACATTCATATGTTCCTCGCTTTCTGGAGAAGTTTCCTCCCACTTCCGTTTACTACAACATTTTTGTCAAAGAGAAAAGTTGATCAAGCAGGAATACGTTCTCATACCTATGAACTTGAACTAATGCTATCAGCTGAATGTTAGAAAAACGAGCACTAGTCGTCAATGTGGGCAACACGGAAAGGCGGAGCCAGTCGCAACCAATCGGAACCTGAGCCAAAAATGCGCTAGCCAAATGGGGGGGGGGGGGGTGCGGAGAGTCGCTGGATACACAGCCCTCAGAAAGGAGCGGGGCGAGGAGCGCGCCGAGGACAAGATGTCCCGGTGCCTGCCATCATAGGGAGGCATCGCATTTCTAAGGGGGGTCGAGCGTTCTACCCCCTCGTCCTCCTGGCCCGCCCACCATCCGACCCCCTGGGCTTGCTCAGAGTCCAGTGGCTGTCTTGCGAGATAGTGGAGACATCTGCCACGCCTCTGTCTAAGCCCTGGTTTATAGTTGCGCCGCTGCGCGGCGCGGCACCACAGTCGGAATAGATATCGACCGGGCGGCGCGATAAATCGATATCTATGGCGACCATCACGCCGCGCCGCGTAGCGGCACAAGTGTAAAACAGGCCTAAAGGGGGCAGAACGCCACTCCGCCGCCAAATGTGCACCGACAACCGCGTCAACGGTCAGATTGGTCCGGTTTGTCAGCGCCTTTCAGTGCTGCTCACGTTAACGACTAGCTCCCAAAAATGTTGAGAACGTTCTACGAAACGGTTCTGTCCGTGTTCACACAAGGGAATGATACCATGTTGCAGTGACACCCTTGGAATGATCCATACATTAATGGAAGCAGCGTCGAATGCTAATTCTAAATAAGTATCCCTTTCGACTCCCCGATGACGGACGTTTTCTATACCCCAAATAGAAATCGGACACCATCAATCCCAGCTCTCGGTGTGAATCCAATGGAAAACATGACCGGGAAGGAGACCAGATTGGCTGGCATTACTGTACCCTCATGGGTCCAGAGGACGAAAAAAATCGGAACAAACTTCGCCCCAAGTGTTATCAAATCCCCTCTTCTCGACACGTTACTCCCCTTTAGACTGTGCCGTCACTGCTCGGTCATCAGAAGCGCTTACAGACTCCAGGAGCGGAACGCAGGCAAGGCAACATGGAAATGGTGCTTAACTCAAACTGTTCTACGACGCTCGTTACAGACGCGGAATACACCCTCACAGTGTCACTGTAACCTGGGACCAAATTCATCAACGACACCGCTGCTATCATCTCACCGCGGGTTCACTATACCGGCCTACGTAGTATGTGATAGAGATAGATACAGAAACACAGACACGACAACCGATATATCGTTAGGCCCCGTTTATACTTCAACGCCGAGCGACGCGACGGCATGTATAGTGGCCAAATTTATCGATCGCGTCGCCGGATCAATGTGGCCACAATGCTTGGCGTCGCGTCGCTCGACGTCGAAGTATAAACGGGCCCTTACCGGCCGGTACGCGGTTGATGAAACTGGCCTCTAATCTGGAATCTGGTGTTCTCCTCCCTCTTCTTGTCAGCGCGCTAAGTAAAGGAAGCGCGGAACAAGTACAAGGATTGGTCATCAGCTAAGATTAAAGTGCAATTCTAATTCGCGAAGATCAACTGATGTTTGCCCCACCACCGCATACCCTGAATCTGCTCAAGAGCCCAAAGGCCACTTGTTTGTGTCATGGTGCTGAGGCCTTTTTTATGCAGCCGGTTGTGAAAGGCAGTAAAGGGAAACAGCTGCTTGCTAATTGTGGGCAGCTCCCTCAAATTAGGATTGCACCACAGGAAATCACACACGTAGTTTTGCTACAAACGTCGTGCCAAGATTTTTCAACAGACTTCTTCAACAGACTTTCCAATCCTTGGCATGGAGTCAACCCAGCCAACTGGCGTCAGATAAGTTTGGCAAGAACAAAATCTTGACTGGTTTGCATTCAGGGTTTGGAAAAACTTGGTCAATTTTACACACTCCGCTGAGCACACTTCCTTTGAAACTCCTTGCATTTAGCCCAATACTGTGCTTATATTACCTTAATGATTTCAGAATGCCTTTTCTTCAAAGAGAACTTTATTAGGGCTAGTTTATACTTGCGCCGCTACGCGACGTAGCCTCATGACCTGCATATGTATTAATTTTTGGGGGAGGGGCCGAGTTTTTACAATTTTTCCCCGCATTTTTTTCATGCTAGCATCCACTACTCTTGCACAATCCAGTGTCGAGGTGAAAGAGGAATATTCTATCCTACCACGGGCAGTATATCGAAATCAACCGAGTCTACCAGGGTCCACCTCCACCCCCTTTCCAAACCTTCGTATTGCGCTGCCAGTGCGGAGCCTCCTACTGCTACCGTGCGTTGCTGACAGCGGCAGAGAAGCAAGCACAGGGTTCCTCGCTGCGTGTCTTTACTTTTTAGCGTGAGTTTAGCATCGAGTAAAGGTATAACCTTTTCTTCATGATCTGACAGCGCCATCTGGACGCCTCCTTCCCGGCTAGTCACAATAGGTTAGCTAGGGGGACGGTCAGGAGATACACCCGCCCTCTGCTGGGGGGCGTGCGATCTTCCTCTCATCCCCCTTTCTCACCCACCCCCAACCCCCTAGGCTTCATCGAGAGTCTAACGGCTGCGTTACGAAACCTTTGACACGCAAAACAAAAGTTTCCGGTCAGCAGAACAGCGACTGCACTTCCTGACGCCACGCCCCCCAGCAGGGGCGGGTGTACCTCCTGTCGCGCATTCGGTTAGCTACTGTGGAGGGCAGCTACGGAGAAGGGCTCCACGATTGGTCGCCGCCAGCGGCCATGTGTAATCTCCCACCATCTGGCTGCGGGAGCGAGCCAAACTACAAAAACGTACGGCGGCCGCTGCAGCAGACGCGGCGCGATTCCGGTAGGTGCTGCCCCGTTCACGTCGTGTCCTCCCCGAAATTGCCTACCCCCTTGTTTGATCGATCCTAGTGGAGAGGGGCACCCTCTGTCCTTTTGACAGTTTTACAGAGGTTGCGCACTGAACTACCCTACGAGAGGACCTTTCTATGAAGTTTCCTACCGGGAAGAACCGGGCGTGATTGTGTTTGTCTCGCTTCATAGCGGTGCCCCCTCCTACTAGGATAAATATCCCTTACCCGATTCCGATTCATTTTATTCGAAATCTTCAGGTTTCGTTGAACTATTTCCGATGGAAATTGTGTGATTGTGGTGGGAAGGTTTTTCGTAAAAATCCCGGTAGAAACAAATAAATGAACATCCTACCACCATAAAGCAGAAGCACGCTAACCTCATGTCCTGATAATGGGCTAAATGCGTGCCCAAAACTGCACTCCTGGTTGAGGGGAAAAGGTGAAAAACACGGCAGAATGAAACAAAACCTGGAATAGATAACTCTGTCTATCTCCACAGTGTAGCAGCTGACGCGCACACGTCTGGTCAGGAGAGGTGTAAGGACATGACGTGATGAGGAGAATGAGCTGACGTTTAAGAGCAAGACGATTTACTTGTCTTCATGAAAATATCACCCCCCCCCCCCCCTCTCTACAAGACTTCCGCCAAGAAGAACATCACGATGAACTTACTTTGAAGCTAGATGTTCCATAACGGTGGAATTAGGGGCGATACGCTCACGGAGACAAGAAATCGTAAGTTCCCAGACACGCAGCCTTTGGCGGGCTGGGAGCTGATACTGGAATGCTTCAAATTTCGGCGCGAACCTCGACCAATCTTTGCGGGACCATTTGATGGCTGTGACCCACTCGGCCATACGCGCTCCAATCACTGGATCCTTCGACCATGTATACTTCAGCTCACCACATTTGCCCCATTCGAAGCCCATTCGGCTCTTTTGTACTTCCACGACTCCAGAGGTCGATAAGAGATCCAAAATTTCATTAAAACATCGGTCAAGATAGTCAATTGGGGTTTCGACCGCAAACACTTCAACAATTCAAAACTTCACTTCAAAATTTCGGTCGATTGCAGTAGGGTTTCATAGGTGAGTAAGGCTGTCTACTTTTGCATAGTTATTTTCAGCACCTGTACAGTTAGACTTATTTCACACCCCTTTATTTCGAGATGGAAAGGTGTGCACGAGAAAATGATGAATTAATAAAGGAATGACAAATGCTTGGTCATCAGCTTTTAGGCAAAATACGGGCGAAATCGGTTGTGATAACCTCGTCATCCTTATTCACCAGTACCCACCGTAACCTCCATCATTCATCGTAATACTATAAAAAGAATTCATACCCAGGGTCAACACTCAAAATTTCCGCTCCCCTCTTCTCTCCCAGGGCAAAATTTGGGCGAAATCTACGACCCGGCAGCGTCGACAAATCCAGCAATGGCTAAACTATTTGATTGAAACTTGGGAAAATACATGGTAATAAGGAGCCAATAGATCCGAAAACGCGACAGAGAAAGGTTGTAAGAATTCAAATACTTTGGAAAAACTGAACGAGCCAGAAAGATTAGATCACATGCAGAGGGCAACAAAGAGCTCACAACTGTAGGCATAGACACCGCCACCCCACTCCTTCTTCTGAGTTTAACCGGGAGCCCCCACTCGCGACTAAAACTGCCAACGTAATGACGCGTTCCCGCGTAAATGGACCTTTAGTTACCGTATACAGGCGATCGTTGCGGGACCGCGCAAGGCTTGTATTTGCATTACACAAGACAACCGGGTGAGGTAGCCGATGAGGCTCCAGGACCTAACTCCAACGCGACGTCGCGCGCTAGCCGCGTGCGACATCGCGGCGCTGAAACGCGGACGTGCGCTCGGTGACGCATAGTTAGCCGCGGACTACGAAATGTTCTCAGTGTTTAAGCTCCCAGACCACATTTCTAGCAAGGAACTTGAGATCCCACAGAATGTGATAGGCAACAGACTGGACAATTGATCCGAGAATGGGTGATAGTGGCCTTTTTCCGTAGTATAACCTTAATCACGGGTAAAAATTGACCGAAGAGTTGTAATTGGCAAATACTGACGTTAGAAACCATCCACATGACCAGGATTCCTGTATAAACTGTCGCTGATCGTCCCATTGAAATCACATCCATATACCATCTCCAAGAAACGTTGAAATAAGGCAACGCGTGCCGCATATCCATGTAGGAAGCGTTTCTAGCCGTCGGAAGCATCGGACCGCGACAACTCGTCCAATTTCGTCGCACACCGTGCGCGACGCCAGCGGGGTTCGCGCGGCGTCGGAGTTATGTCTGCCCCCGAGCCGATGACGGCGGTGTTGGTCAATGGCGTGGATGCTACTATGCCTCAGGCCAGAATGGAATATTGTTGTACGCGTAGGGCGCTCGTTTTAGCTTCCACCATGCTACAGATGCTGGATATTAGGCCAAAGAGCTATAAAGAGAAAAGCGTACACTTACTTGACGTTGATTCGAATATTAACTGTGTGCTAACAAAACAGCTGATGTAATGTCTGACTATTGTGAGCCTTCATTCTGTTCAAAAATAACACTTCAGTGCAACAACGTCGACCTGCCAATATTGTTCCCAGCACACAAACGAAAAATCAGTCAGCTTCTTTCCTCCCCGCGTGTAAGCGGAACCGTGCACTGCGGCACGGTTCCGCTGGGAACCGTGCACTGCGGCACGGTTCCGCTGAGGGGTGTGGTCCGCTCCAAACCTGTAGGATAGGGCCCGTTTATACTTCGACGCTGAGCGACGCGATACCACGCATTGCGACCACATTGATCGGACGACGCGATCGATTAATTTGGCCATTATACATGCCGCCGCGTCGCTCGGCGTCGGAAGTATAAACGGGGCCATAAGGATGGAACATTCTAATTTTTAAAATATGGAACATGGAACATTTATGCACATTATGTTTATTAGGCTTGCATAAGGCAATCGTTGAAAAGCAGCCAATGTGCAATGACAACTGCATGTAAAAACTGTCAAAGAATGAAAACAAGCAAAATCCAGGTGCAGAACGAAGAACCATTCAACAACAACATCAGCAGGCAGAGTCATTACATCGATGACGGATCGCAGAAGAGCTGGATGAAGGAGAATAAAACAATGCGAATAACATTGGAAACAATGTCGTGACGAGAATATCCACACAAGTTTGCGGAAGGAGCTTAACCAAATCACGATCATGGTTGCTTGTTGAATCGGATACACAAAAGATCGCCTAACTTTCTATTCTTCGCTCCAGCTTCACTATTATTTCCACTAGATTACCTCAGTTTCTTTTGTTTACTCATTCATAACCATATATACACGCTGCATGTGCATGTCTTCACGGTAAATAGCCAACGAGACGGTTCGATTACTAAGAACAGGGACCGTCATGCGGGTACAGGGCACGCTGAAGCGCGAAAGTGTAGACCAGCAGCGTCGCTTCTGTTGTGCGTCATGCCGCATGATCGACAACATATCCTCAGACAAATTTTGGTTAGTAACCGACCATGAACTAGTTCGAAACCCGTTGGTTAGTAACTGACCATGAAAGGGATTGGGACAGAGCTTGAAAGGAGGCCACGCCCCCGCAGCACGTGTTGCTATTGCGCAGCGAGAAGCGTGGCCGCCTTTCGCTGCTCGGTTCCAAGCTTTTTCATGAAACAGTAGGTTTCAAACCAATTCTTGGTCGGTTAGTAACCAAAATTTGTCTGAGTCATTAGGCACCGCTCAGAGTGAACGATGGTATAACAAAGACCTTAGGCCCCGTTTATATTTCCGACGGCAAGCGACGCCACGGCATGTATGGCTCAATTGATCGATCGCGTCGCTAGATCAATGTGGCTACCATACGTGGCCATGAAAGGGATTGGAACAACACAAATTTTGGTTAGTAACCGACCATGAACTAGTTCGAAACCCGTTGGTTAGTAACTGACCATGAAAGGGATTGGAACAGAGCTTGAAAGGAGGCCACGCCCCGCAGCACGTGTTGCTATTGCGCAGCGAGAAGCGTGGCCGCCTTTCGCTGCTCGGTTCCAAACTCTTTCATGAAACAATAGGTTTCAAACCAATTCATGGTCGGTTAGTAATCAAAATTTGTCTGAGTCCTTAGGCACCGCTCAGAGTGAGCGATGGTATAACAAAGAGCTTAGGCCCCGTTTATATTTCCGACGGCAAGCGACGCTACGGCATGTATGGCTCAATTGATCGATCGCGTCGCTAGATCAATATGGCCACCATACGTGGCGTCGCGTCTCACGGCGTCAAAATATAAACAGGCCCTTAGAAGAGTGTGTCCTTCCGGCTCACGCAGAAGGGAAACAGACCAACGTCTGAGCTTTGGCTTGTGAACTGAAGAAATAAGAGGATTTATTTTTATTTGTTTACTGAGTGAGCGCGTTTAGCGCAGCCGGAGATGATGCCGGCTGTCGTGTGCATCCGACACCAGGTCCATGGTTCGTATTTTCCGCCGAGACCAGCCAAACCTTTCATCCCTTCGGGTCCGGTGAATCGGTGCCAGACTTGTCTGGGAAAGATAAGGCGGTGTCGATCGGCTGGCCACCGCATGTCATAATATGGCCAAATACGCATCTAAATCGCCTTCACGATATTCTTTAGAAGTAGAATATGTGGTGCATCCCAGAAGGGCTTGAATGACGCCGTCCTTCATCCTTATCCTCTGTTCCCCTCACGGCAGCAAACTTCTCTTGCTCGAGGTAACTGGGGCCGCAGGAAACACACTCTTAATTACTTGCACTTGCATCGTTCTACGCAACAGCTACACGACAGCAATGCCAGCTCCACCAGCTCACCAACTGGCTTTCTCTATTAAGCTTTAGTGATACCTGCGACAGGAGACGCTGATGACTGCTATTGAAACTATTAGGTTGTTAGGAAAGTATCCCGCCACTTGTGCATTTTTTTCAAATTTATTTCTATCGTCCCATACATATAACAACTGACGGACATATGCACCACAATTATCTACCACATATTGCCATTTGACAGGTAATTTGCAGATCCCACTCCAATAAAATTTCTGGGGTTTTGACGAGAAAAAAAAACTCATCGAGATCCTTTCCAAGTTGCTTCCTGCCGTCAAATTTTTCTCCCGAAAATGATTAGACAACGAAAGAAACAGATGGTAGTCCGTTGGAGCAAGGACCAGTGGATACGGTGGGAGGGCCAGAACATGCCATCCCAAACACTGGATGTTTCTTTTGAGTCTCCCTTGCAAGGTGTAGAGCTCATTGTCGTAAAGGAAGATTATCTTGTCTTGTTTCCCACGAAGAGCTGCTTCAACGCGATCCAGCTGCCTGCAGTGGACATCGGTAGTGGCAGCAGTGCTTGCAGAAAGCAGCTCCCAGTGAATGACCTTTTCGCAATTCGACCAGACACTGAGCGTTACCTCCTTTGGATGAAGCTCCGGTCCTGGCGTGGGAATTCCTGCTTCGCCACTGACGCTTTCGCGTGTGGTTAACGTAGACTACCCACTCTTCGTCGCCGGTGACCAGATCCTTGAGACAAGAAAAATTCCGCCGTGAAGTCAAGAAGTTCATGCACGCATCCTGGCGCACCTGTAGATGGTGGCTAAGTTCACATCCATGCACCATATCTGTATGCATTCCCAAGGCCACGCAGGTGTTGAGCTATGGTGGTCTGACTGCATTCGTGCTCCTCTGCCAGTTCATGGGTGCAACGCCGGGGATTCTCCTGAACTAGTTCCAGAAGGCGCTCCTCGTTCACTACAGCTGGCCTTCCACACCGTGCTTCGTGCTCCACACAGAGTTCTCCGTTCCTGAACTTCCGGAACCACACTTTCGCTGTGTGGTAGGAGATAGTAGTAGGATCCATCGTTCCACACGCGTTATCCACCTGAACTCTTACACTGCTTTGCTTTTAGAACTCGCAGAGCAGAAACAGTCGAACTTGCTTGCATTCGAGAACGATTTTCTCTGCCATAGTCGTAACGGAATATGTCAATAGTGGTGAATGTAGGTGATAGGTCAGCCTATCTATGTTCTCACGTACTCTTTCTCGTCATGTACTGCACAGCCTACTCTCCAGTCCACATGGGTTGTGAGAAACAACATACTTTTGAACAAGTCTGGGCTCTTGTCCTTTGATAGTTATCCATTTTCACAACTTTTGTGAGTTTGATGCTGCTGGTTTCTTGTCCTTGTTGCCGGTTCCATGAGGCGGCCAGAGTACCCATGTGCCGACGAGGGCAGGCATAACTCCAACGCCGCGCGAACCCCTCTGGCGTCGTGCACGGTGCGCGACGAAATTGGACGAGTTGTCGCGGTCCGATGCTTCCGACGGCTAGAAACGCTTCCTACAGGGACATGCGGCATGCCTTTGCCTCATTCTAACGTTTCTTGGAGGTGGAATATGAATGTGGTTTCAATAGGACGATCAGCGACAGTTTATACAGGAATCCTGGTCATGTGAATGGTTTCTAGCGTCAGTATTTGCCATCTACAACATCTTCGTCAATTTTCAAACGTGATTATGGTTATGCTACGGAAAAAGGTCACTATCACCCATTCTCGGATCAATTGTCCTACTGCAGACTGTTGCCTACCTCATTCTATGGGATCATACGTCCCTTGCTAGAAATGTGGTCTGGGAGCTTAAACACTGGGGATATTTCGTGCTCCACAGCTAACCATGCGTCACCGAGCACACATCCGCGTTTCAGCGCCGCAACGTCGCACGCGGCTTGCGTGCGACGTCGCGTCGGAGTTAGGTCCTGGAGCCATGTGCCGAAGCAGCGGTAACTACCTAAGGCATCTGGCACACCTCCGAGTCGCTCCTGTGACTGGTCGCCGCGATAGTGTTGAGAGGGTAGCTACGCAGTTCGTAGCTACCCGCGCAACACTATCGCCTCGACTAGTCGCTGGAGCGACTCGGAGGTGTGCCAGATGCCTAAAGGTCCCTCCCTCTGCGGCGTTGCCGCTACCCTATCCTTCATCATAGGGCAGGGACGCAGAGCCCGCCGCCAGCGGCGTCCCTGCCCTATCCTTAACCACAGCGGCGAGCGGCGTTGCCGCAGAACTCTGTGAGGGCCTTAAGGCCTATGTTACTCCCGAGGGAGCATCGGCGGGACGTCCGCGGACGGTCATCGTCGTCTCGGGGCGGCTAGCGTCGCACTGGAGCGCATTTTTGGCGCCGGATTCCGAGGGACGACAGTCGTCCTTGGTGCTATGCACCTATGTTATACTCCCGCGGGAGTATAACATAGGCCTAAGGGCGTCATAGCTGGCTGACGCGGACAAGCAAGCTTCGATGCCTCAATAATATCCTCATGCTCGTTTGATCATAAGGCGTTTTGCTTAAGAGATGGACATGGTCGTTAAATATAGTTTAATGAAGTAAGCAACTACTAATCTATGCTAATTTAGACTACCGGCAAGAACGTATGTGTTGTAGCATGCTTCAGCCCTGCTTGCGTTTAGTTATGTCTACTTACACTTGTCCTCTCAACACGTGTGGATTGGTCCTCGTATTTCTGATTTGATTCTGCGATTTCTGTTTCGCTTCTACGCGTCGCCGTAACTACCTGCTTGTTGTAAACCTATTCACTTTTTTCTTTCTAGACTCGTAATTTAGTCACCCGGCTAATTTCTGTTTGGTTCTTCGTTTTACACTTGTGGCACTAAATAATCTCATTTTAAATATGTCTCAGGGAGATTTAGTCCCTGAGACGTATAAAAAATAAATAAATAAATAAATAAATAAATAAATATGCGTTATCGGGGAAGGTTCCAGAACACTGTTCAAAAATTTGGCGCCAAAGTGAGTGGCGAGAAACTTTCCTTACAACCTCATTTTTTCTTCGGAGGAACTTATGACGGCTAGACCAATGCCTTTTATATTTCGTAACAACACTCTATTTCACCTGAAACGTATACTCCAGAATAGCTACATGGTGTCACTCCCCAACACTTCATCTCTATGCGGATGCAACGCAGGACAGTCTAGATTCTCATACATTCTTCAACAAAAAATATTCCATTCGCACAACAAACAGACTAAAACAATGTTCTAACACAGACAAAAGAACGTCAAGAAATAACACTTGTAACCATAACATAACACAACAGCTGGAAGCCCAATATCATCATGATGACAGCCAGCAATTTAGTAAAAATAAGGTGTTCTGAACACAAAAAGGAAAATTCTTGTGGGCCAACAAGGACTGATCTCACAACAAGACTTTGACAACTCTCAAAACGTGATGCGTTCGTGTGTGTAGAACGGCAGAACGGGGAAAGGATTCGCCTCATAAACATGGCGAGATCAAGCTGAATTGGAACCGCTGCTAAAATTCGCTTCATCCTGGCACCAGGACTGGGGGAATTCTTCGAAACACATAGAAGTAAGCTGACTTGTATAACCCGTAAGGCCCCGTTTATACTTCGTCGCGGCGCGACGCGACGCCACGTATAGTGGCCATATTGATTGTGAGACGCGATCGATCAATTTGGCCTCATTGCGTGGCCATCGCATCGCGCCGCGACGAAGTATAAACGGGGCCTAAGTGTGCCCATCGCTTCACAACTTCACCTGCCATGCAATAACTGAACGAAAAATTCGCATGCTCTCACAACAAGATCCGATTCAATGTCCCATCGTCATACACACAGGAATAAAATTCAGATGTCGAACACATTTCGAGAAAATTGTCGAAGTTTTGTGCAGAGCATAGCTGCAGACGAACGAACACACCAACATCAACAGAAGCTAAACGATGTTCTAACAACCACACTGTTTTTAACAGAAAACACCGGCCAACACAGAAACAGGTGAAACCAACGAAAAGCACCGTCGCTTCGAACCCTACGTAGCTCCCACATCTCGATCTAATGTGCACAGGTGTCTGAATCACTGTTCAGACAACTGTGCACATTGGATCGAGATGTGCAGAATATATCCCAATCGGTTTTCCACTTTTAATGTCGTTTTTTTGGAACTCATCGCAGGATTGCTAAACCGTCTCGTAAGAACTATCTACCCCTGGACCCACAGTTTCTTTTTTTGCTAAATAAAAGCATACTAAAAGCAAAAAGCGACTATTGAGCATTAAAACAACAAAAAGGAACAAAACAGTTATTCTGCCTTGAGCGAATGTCATCCGTTAGTGCGATCTCATAGATTTTCCATCTTAAATTTCGCCCATAGTTTCCTTTTCAAAGTTCGTGGCGACTGCTGTCTCTAACAATCTCCTGCCATCGCTACATCCAGAAAGTGTTTGGAGCTAACACGAAACTCTCCGCATTCGACTTGCAATCTACACAATTCTCAGAGGAATTGATAAGGCAACGCAACAACTTTTCATATTTGGCCGGAATCTTGCTAAGCTGCACACGAAAACGTTGTTAGTCCGACTACTGGTTGAGCGAACTGGATACCCGAAAGCAGCCGGCACGAATTCAGAACATAAAAAAACCGGTAACTACTTGGCGAAGTTGAACTCCGAAGGCACACCAGCCGCCTGACCGAAGTTGTATCCTCCAGCCTGTTCGACCTGTTTCGAGTGTTCTGACTTGACATGCTGTTCGCACACCTAAAACCAATAATCGATTGCCATGAATCTATCGACTAAACAAGAGAGGTACATAGGGAGTTTAACCCCAGCCGTCTTGAATCACATCTCAGTGTTCCAGCAGGTCAAAGTCAAAGTGAAGCGGATGTTAGCGCTAATGGCCTGTTCATATTAGGGGGGGGGGGGGGGCAAAAGTAATGAGACACCCCGTGCCGTGTCCACATATCTCGTGGCTGGAGTCTGGTTTCGTGCTTATCGTGTTTGTATGTTTGTATGCTACTTATTGAAACCCATCTGAGAAGTTACCACTTCCGCCGTTCCAGAAGCATGCCAAAACCGCAGTCTGTTTCATGCCGAAACCCCAGTCTGACGAGTTGACCTGTGTCGCGCAAATCTCGCCCAATTCTCAACCCCGAGCAGCCTGGGCTCAATAGTCACGCAAGATGAGAAGCACGTCTTCTACCTTAACTCTGCCAAGCAGCGAGTCTGGGTGAGGCTTGGTAACCTGTTACCAACGTTTGGTCGGCGAGATGTTCACGGCGAGAAGCACCTTTGGAGCTTTTGGGTCTGCGCCCATGGATCGGTTTACCGGAAGCTGTTTCATAAGAGCACTACGATGAACTCCAAGGCCATGGTGAACGAAATAGAAGAGATGGGCCGGCGACTCGTTCTTATTCATTCGCAGTGCTTCAAGAAGGTTTTCCTCTTTGACGACGCCGCACCCCATCGGGAACAAGTAACCACGGATAAGCTTGGCCAGCTGGGCTACGCTCACATGCCTCAACCACCGTATTCGCCGAACATCTCTCCATGCGACTACCACTTCTTGGGCCTACGGGACTTCCTGGTCGGAAGGGTCACAAAAACCCAAGGAGTCCTTGACAACCATATCGAGCAGTTGATCAACACCAGGCTCAAGCAGTTCTGTAAGGATGGGATCAGGAAGTTGACTGAGCGATGGCAGCAAGGTCATTCCCTTAATGGCAAATACATTGCTCAGCATCGTTGAGTTGTAATTGAGTTATAAAGAGATAAAGATTTTTTTTTCAATTTGTCTCAATACTTTTGCCCCCCCCCCCCATAATACATCGCGACGGGAGCGATCGGTCGACCAAGCAAATCATACGTATCGAGTTTTGCCAGGCGATCACGCGGAAAAAATCGATACGTATGGTGCTCAGATTTTGATCACCGCCGACTGTCGAGGCGGCGGCGACTCGCCGCGCATGAAAAAGTGCCCGCCGCGCACGCGGCAAGGAATCGTAACTTCAGACACGCAACCTGGCGACTTTACGGCACCCCGTTGGGACATTGAACTCACCGATACACTTGCAACCGGAAAGAAGTCAGTAGGAGTTGCACAGCGCGCAAATTTCATCGGCGCACAATTCAAACGTGAATTTTCCTAATGTTGGAGCGCCCTTACTGAAGGCTCCACCCGCTGGAGGACAGCTATGCGTAAGTCATGTGCTTCGTTTCAGAATTTACAATGCTGGTATTCCTTACTCTGCTGCTGTGTTTTTATTTTGCCTACTGTCCATTCTACGCAGTATTCACTTTATTGCACGCCAATTCTTCTTCTTCTTCTTCTTCTTCTTCTTCTTCTTCTTCTTCTTCTTCTTCAGCGTCTGTCCCGCTTCGTAGCGGGGTCCGCTATTCTGGTGTCATGACGCCACCTTTCCCGATCCAGCGCTAGATCAGGGTGGACACCAGCCGCTTTCAAGTCCGTATGTAACGTATCAGCCCAGCGCTGCTTCGGGCGCCCTCTAGGCCGCTTTCCTATTACCTCGAAGTTAAGGCCTATTATTGCCTACTTTATTGCACGCCAATGCCTTCTGTATTTCCTACTACTCTTACCAATGCTCGAATAATGCAGAGCAAAAGCCCAAATAGAAACACTGAAGGGGAATAGAAAACCGAAGATAGAGGACGAAGTAGCAGTTGACGCACGCACGCAGTACTGAAGAAAAAGCACGCAAATACCATGAGCCACTGCACAGGGTAAGGTAAGGAAAGGAACTCCGGGGTCTGGCTGATCTAACTTACCCGTTTCGAGACACCTTGCCGGTGTGGAGCGGGCACCAGCCCGCTTAGTACCTAACTGTTAATGCCTGACATTGAAGGTCCTGAATTTCACATCGAAATTACGGTGAACAATTTGTTTTGACTTTTTTCCGGCTGCAAGTGTATCGGCGAGTCAGCGGGACTGGGCATGATCTTCTGCATAGCACGAAATACACTCAGATTCTCGAGAAATTCACCAAGAAATCAATATTCTCCTTGAAGTAATCTCAAAATAGTGCATCGACTTGCCTTGATCAAGGTGTGCAGCGACTCCGATTCCTGAGGAGTCAGGTTAGCCACCATGGTGGCGAACAGTTCCGGTTCGTTCTGCTCGAACTCTGCATCACATCCGGATTACGAAAGAAGAAACGCCTACTATCAACAGACTTACTCTCCATCGTATCTTTGAAGTACACAAAGACGTCAGGGGCACCATCTTCATCAAAGAGCGTCTTGAATTGTTCGGTGTCCGTTTCCTAAGCAACGTCAGTGCAGGTTGGTTCAATCGTAGCAATGTGAAGAAAAGGAAGACGAACGTCAATACAGGAGGACTCCTCCTCATCAGTAAGTTCATGCTCCTCGTCGTCGTTTGCCAAACCGCCCATCTTGTTGTCCTTTGTCATAGCATCAATGTAGTCAAACGTCATCTTAGGTAAGAAAAGTTGCATTCCCGATTTGTACTCCCAACATTAGTAAAACACGCGTTGCAATAACTTTCGCGAAGAGATTCTCACTGAACTTTTCAGACGTTTTTGCTCAAAAGAAAGTTACAAGGAACAACCTCGTCAATTTCGTCGTCGTCATCAGACAAGTGCTCCGGAACCTTTCGTCCGCGATTACCCTTTTTCGGTTTTGCGTCGGCGTCATCTTCATCGCTTTCCGCTTCCGTATCTAAACCACTGCTTCAGAAAGTAGGAATGTACTGGCTAATTTGAGCAACGACTTACCTGTGTCAGAGTCCAAGTTGCGGATATCAGCTTGAGCCTTTAATGCCCGCTGAAGATTGTCGAAGATTATAATAGACACCTCGATAACCTAAACGCACGAATGTACTTGACCGATATGAAGCAGCGCTTCGTTTCCAAACAACATGTTGCTGTATACATTAGTGTTGCCAACAGTACTCATGTATTTAGCAAGAGTCTCTCAATCAACCACAAAAATAGGCCGTGCATGGTTAGGCGGCGTTCCTTCACTGTATCCAAATCCGTGAACTGGGTGAGCTTTACAATCCTACCCTTCATTGCTGACGACTCTATTACCGTAACTTTGCAAAAAGTTTCGTTCGCCGGTTACATTTTGCAGACATGGTTGCCGCAGCGTATCCTGCGCTGGTAAATTTAGTCGTTCAATAAGTGAACCTGTGACAGACGAGGAAAACACGGTCCTCCCGTTCACTTACCTTATTGTACCTATATCGAACATCTTCTAAGTCAGAAATTCGAAATGATCTACCTGCAAGTGGCCGTTTGAAAAAAAAATACGTAGCCATATCTATGGCTCAGGGGCCGTATGCTCGTCTACCCCGAGTCTCCCCGATGGGGGATCGGGGTGTGATAAGATATGCTGATATTGATTGATCTTCCCCCAACAAGGGAACACGAGCATACGGCCCCAGGTTAGTGGAAGACAGAATCACAAAGTACAGGAAGAGTGTAAAGAAACACACTAGGGACAAGAGATGCTGACGAGCATAAACCAGTGGCATCACTTCGATGCCAAAAGATAATGCTGGACATAAAGAAAGTGGGTATTATCATGCGAACAAGAGGCGGCTGGTTTCATGCAGCTAAAATGCACAGCATAGTTATGCTCCCATAAAAATTTCGAATACTTGGAAAAAGCGATTCATTGAATATTCGAGATAGTATGCATTCGAAAAGGCAATTCTTTGAACATTCGAATTCCATATATTATATACGGAAAACGCAGTCTTTGAACGCTTGAATTCGGATATTCAAATTCGAATAAGAAACATTCGAATACCTATTCGAATGGGTTACTCGAGCACAACTACAGTGCACAGATTGTTCTAAAGAACGAGGACTAGCAGACTTTATGGCTCACAAATACTACTTTCATGCTATTGGAGTGTGCAACCAGTGTCGTAACAAAAGCAGATGCATTTGATGACGGGATGACGTAAAGAAGTCGTGCAAAGTACGATTCCAATGAATGAACAACTAAGTTCCACTCATTCCGAGAAGTAGCACAACACTTTCGCTGCATACCTTTCGAGGATTGTTGTTGATGACAGCGGGCCTCAGTTCTTTCGGTAGATTCAGAAATGCGCAGATTCCGAAGAGAGCCATTTTTCTGAAATAAGAAGCTTCTGCTTCTTTGACTCAAACTTCTACTCAAATATCTACAGTACAAGTCCCATTGAGCTATCGCGTAGATGTACAACTATAGTGGCTTTTTTTCCCCGCCCTTTCTCTAAAAAAGGCCGGCGTTTATTTATTATTTTTTCGTAAAAATAATCTTTCCTCTTTCAGCAACACAAACCTATGTCGAAAATCATCTTCAAATTCACCACACCATGCTCTACCACTTTAAGAAAGGTATGGCAGGCGTCACAGTCATCGAGCAACACAAAAACCTTGCAGATGAAGAAGAAAGAGGACGACTACTGGAGTTCAACGACCACGCCCTTAGAGCGGTCGTGGAAGAAGGAGAAAGCTTGACAACACGAATTCTAGCCGATGACTTCAACGTCAACCAGTCGACGATCGTCCGTCGTCTTAACATGCTCGATTGGCTGGCTGGGTGGATGATTTGAAAACGTTTCTGATAGCTATTTTCGTCGCTTTTACTGAACAAAATTTGTTGAAAAAAGCCGCAATAATTGTGCATCAACCCAAAACAACTGAGGCGTAACAGATCGCGGGATCCAACTTCGAGATGAAGTCTACACCACGGGATACACCTGCTGACGCTGACTGTAAATACGTTTCAAATTTGCAACGGACGTCGGGAAACTGAATTACCAACGATGTTCAGTTTTCCTTGCTTGCGGCTCAGGTAGTGCGCAAGCACATCTGATGGTCGAGCAATGATAGTGCAGTGGATAGAAAGGTAGTGTGGTGACAGGCAGAAGGTTTGAGGTTCTATTCACCAGCTTTACATGGCTTCAGTATTTCTTTTCAAGGAAGAAGATTCGATACGAATAATCGAAGCTCTCCATGGAAAGTTGCAATGAAACCCGCCCCAAACTTGAACAGATTTATTGACTGCATAAAAAATTTCACGTAAAAAACCGAAAAACTGTAAAAAATCGCCTAAACTTTGCCAAGAAGTGTTATTTGCGGCTCTGGTCATGACTGCAACATTCTTATTCAAAATTTTGGCCAATGACAGTAGCTATGGGTTAGGGTGGTAGGGTCAGGATCCACGGTTTCCTACAATCCTCGCCTAAGATTATGTGGTGCGCTGATCACGAATATATGCCATTCTTTCATACTCCGGCCGATTACGATACGTTACGGTACGTATGGGTGAGTAAATCTGATAGTGGAAGGATCATCGATTTCGATCAAACTCCACCTATGGGGAGTTACTACTATATTTATTTCATTATTTCATTACACCATATTTTTCACTACAATTACTATTTGTTATTAAGCAACCAATGTTGTGAACATAGAAAAAACTGGCAAGAAATCGTTTCATTCACCAATTTGACTTCGGACTTTTCTAAATATTCTTCCTTGAGATGAGAAACACAATACAACAAAAATATATTTTAGAGAAAAGTCATGTTGCATCATCAAGTACTACACCCTCGCTCTGGCCGAACTTCGACATCCCGAATTACGCCTCATATCGATCATAAATTACCGTAATGGAACGAAATTTCAAAGATCAGTGCCACATTCGTGATCAGCGCAGAAAGTAAACCTTCAAGGCGAAGTTTGGACGAAACTTGTGATCGATATGAGGTGGTTTTAGGTGATTACCTGTGGTTGTTTTAGGTGATCAGGTACGTACTGTTCTTCAATGTATTAGCGCGACTTCTGGCGTATAAATAAATAATAAACAAATAAGTGCAAGGAAACCACCACCATTACTTACCTACATTAACCATGACCTACCGTGATTAGCCCGAAATTTCAAAAACGAATATCATATTCGTGACCAGCGTCCCAAAAGGCCCCCAGACGAAACACGGGAGCATTTTTCGCACAGCGGGATAGCTAAGTACAATAGTGCCTGAACTGAATCTGAAATCTGGTCAACTTTCTGAAAAAGTTTTTATTGGGCTTTCGCATGGAGAACATCGACTAGTCGAAGTCGAAGTACAGAACCCCGGTGTACCGGGAGGTTGAACCACAAGCTCTGTCCTTCCACGCAGTATCTTTATCCACTGCGCCACCATTGCTCGGCCGTCAGATGTGCTTGCGAATTACTTGAATTTAAACAGAATTCAAACACAGCAAGATGGAAGGTAGTTTCTTATTCCACTCCCCGACGTCAGATGCAGATGAATAACACATATTTGCAACCAGCGTCCGAAGAAGCATCCCATGATATACAGCTCATCCCAAAGTGCCGCTGCGACTTCGTATCCTTTCCTTGTATGCTCAATGTAACGGCAAATTCGTAGCACACGAGTAGTTACTTACCTATTGTGGACCCCAGTGATGTGCTTGTTGACGGACAAAAGCTGATCACAAATGTAGTCGAGAGGATTGGGGTGATCCGGGGCAATTTGACGAAGTACACCAATGGCAAGATCCTGACACGTGTAGATAGCAGCCACCACCACCTATAAGGTTGAATTGAAATTCATCAAGCTATCCAACAGTAATTCTGAAGGCAGGTTTACATCTTCTACATTTTCACGCAACCCTTAACGCACAGCACTTTCTCTCAGCACCTTTAAATTTCTGGATGTCCACTGGCAAAAACTTCGAATATTCGAGTGACTTCGAATAATGGAAACTTTCGAGCATTCGAATTGGAATATACTCGAGGAATGTGATTTTTCTGAATATGTGAATACACGAACGCATTCGGAAAACGAGTTTTCATGAATATTTGAATCCGAATAGATTTGAAAAACACGATTTTTTGAATATGCTAATTTGGAGATGTTCGACAAATGCGACCTTTCGAATACTCGAACTGGATTATTCAAATTCGAACGGAAATCATTCGAACACCTATCAGAATAGGTCATTCGAGCAATCGTATAGTGTGGGAACAAATTTTAAATAGAATTCCCGTTCATCTTGAATAGATTAAAGGCCTTTTTTTCAATATTATACACCTAATAACAGACCTCTTCACACAATATGGGAATGAAACATACAGGAATGGAAACAGTGGCAAATACAAGGTGCAAAAAACTAACTAGGAGAAGTAGCGGTTTCAACTCTTCCAAGCCCTCTCCTACAGGCTTCTCAAGGCGTTGAAGCACTAGCATAATCATCGTTGGAATTGCCTAAACGCACGGAATTCATAAGCAGCACATCAGAAGGCGATGTAAACGTTCTCATACCTGTGAAATAAGCGGAGCTGCTCTAGCGCCACACTGAAGAAGAATGCATTCCATTAGCTTAGCGGCATACAAGTGATTCTCATCGCCATCGTCGTCATCCTATAGAAACGGGATAAGAATAAAGGATAGAAGACGATGTTAACCAATCCGTTTAGGGCTGCGCGACGCGTTCTACTTCTACGACAGCCGCATTCCTCCGACTGCGCTCTACGAGTTCATAGAAATCCAGTGAAGGGAATCTACAGGAAGAAATAGAATGAATGGAATCTACAGGATTCGACCCAAAGCATGGTCTAAGTGACTTGCCTCCAACGTCATCTGACACATATCCATGAACGCTTTCAGACGCTCGGGAAAGGCGAGGAAGCTGTCAGTGTCAGTAACAAGATACAGGTGGAGCACGTGGAAAAGGTCTGAAACAATCGGGACGTTAACATAATCCCCTTCCTCCTGCAGTTTAGAAAACTTCCGTGTTACATTCATCCATTGGGTAGTACCTCAGGTGGGTAGTAAACGGTTAATAAAGATAAGAACGAAAATCTTCAAATAAATAGCTTGCCTGCAAATGGAAGAATCGTTTGGTGATCGGTGTTCTTGTACATAGAGTATAGATCGTTGAAAATTGCCCACATTGGCTCACTAATCTGTGTTTGAAGCAGCGACTGCATGAGTGCAATAACGTCGCAGTAGAAATCTGAACGGAATATGGACGAGATTCGTTACGAAACTGCATTCAAGTTATATGCAGATTATGGATTAGACAGATATAGATTATAAAATTCCCTCTCAAATGCGTTTTTCAGAACTATGAAGAAGCAGGTATCTCCACTATAATACAACCCTTCTACAGGACATCGTGATAGTATTTGGCCCTTACAATGACTTGCAGCAGCCAGTAGATGAAGAAGTCAGTGTATTATCCTTCCAAGACAAGTCTGATGCGAGTTCACCTACACGGAGGGATGTGTGCAGGAAACCCGAACCAAACCTGATTTGCGGCTGCACACCGCGATCGGCTTCTCCTCCACCGCTTTCTACTTCTACGGGATGTCATGGAAGTGATTTCAATGCGTATTTGGCTAAGCATTGACTTGCGGTGGCAGTCGCTGAACAAGTCAGCGCTTTATCCTTCCCAGACAATTTGGTACCAATTCACCTACCCCGGAAGGGTGGAAGGCTTGGTTGGCACGGGCGGGAAATCCGAACCAAGAATCTGGTATCGGGTCCACAACCGGCGCCTCCTCCGACTGCATTACACGCGCCCTAATTCAATTAGCTCTACTTCTTAAAGCGTAAAAACGGTCACACCGAGCGGAAATAAACTTTTGACTCTGCTCTTGCGAATCCGTTATCCGACCCACTAAGCCAAACGAACACATACATCAATTCCGAGGTAACAGGGATAGGTAACCAGGGTAGGCGTATGTTTGAACGACGAAAACGGAAACCACTGGAAGAATCTTCACCCTTAACGTTGTAGAGAAGCATATTTCAATCCTACAAAGTTCCTGAACCGACCGAGTTAGGCGCTGTGAATCCTTATTACTGAGTTGTACACTCGTACAATGCAATACCTTCCAAAGTATACGTTAAGAAATGCAAAATACCCAGCCTAATAACCCGAACTTCTTACCCCAAGGCTACAAAACACTATTTGTGCACTTTACTGCATATTCGATGTTTGGAAGGTAATGCCTTATGCGACTGCGACATTACGTAGCAAACCTTCGGGGAAAGTAACTCAGCAGGTTCAAGGACTTTATAAAAATGGAACTTCTCTACTATTTGGAGGACGGTGATTCTCGCAGTCGTATCCATGTCTGCTAATCATACCTACGCCTGAGACTTTTCTCTGCCAAGCAAATCATTAGCCCGCAAGCCAAGTGAGTTCTAATCTTGCTCTGCAATAGATCTGCTCTGATCAGGATTTTGAGACAAAGTCGCATCTGCACATATGCACAAGTTCTTCCGTTGGGCAAAAGCTGCCAATTAGTCCAAGCAAATGCCGTTGTAAAAGACGACATGCACAAAGAATACAAAAGATACAAAACAGTTTAACCTCAGGCGGCTAGTATCGAAGTTATAAGTCTTCACAGGCATGCTTAGTTGCGATCAAAACTCTTGCGCCAGCCAGAACTTGAACCGACACGCCTTGCTTAGTATCGGTGGGTGGTGTAACGGTTTAACATCCTGTTCGCTAAAAACAGTAGGTGCGGGTTCGGCTCCCGACGCTAAGTCTGATCGCGATAAGACATCGCTGCGAAGACAGAGGATACATATACCGCGCTCAAGATATGTAGTAGGACCGCAACAGTGCTGTTAGGTTACTGAATAAAAGTAAATAAATGTGGACTAGAACTTACCAATCTTCTCCTCGACGAGAATGTACTTGATAATCTTCAGAATGCTCGGCTCTACTTGCACCATAATCTCCTGATGATCTTCCACGACCTAAAATAAAAGTATGAGGTTGAACAGTTAAAACTGATTGTATAACAATTAGTATAATAATAGTAATAATTACATCAAGAATGTTTGTGATAGTGGGAATAAGTGACATCAACGCGTGCGTTTGGTCGCACTCACCGGGGCCGCTGATGATTTGCAGGAACAGATTTGACTGAAAAAAAAAAACAAAATTGGAATGAACTTGAGATACATCGAATTTGGAACCCGGAATATAAGATTACCAGGCTCTCGGTAATTTCAGCCGCGACGGGAATAACCGTGTCCAAAAAGTGTTCGAGCAGCTCGTCCACTACCCGAACGACATCTTCAACCTGGGTCTTTGCCACTATTTCTAACACATGCACTATGATATCTTTCACGCAGGGCTCCAAAAGAGCATGAGCTGAAAAAGCGCACTTTAGCTAAGTAAGACACAAATTCACGAAACCTAAGATATAACCTTTCTCCTGATTCTTGAGAATAGACTGGATAGCAAGAGCTGCTTCCACTTTCACTGGTAGTTCTTCATTGGGTGAACAGAGGCAACGGACAAGTGAATTAACAGCCTAAAAGAAATTAGCAACATCGTAATCAATGGATTAGCACGGTTGATTACCTGCACAGAATACAAAAGTAAAATAAAATACAGTGCGTACTATAACTACATCTCCATTCCAAATTTGGAATCTTGCATGCATGAAAAACCAGAAACGCGCTCTCAAGAACTCTCGACGCACGGTAATTTTTAAAACCCAACACTGGCAAAAACACCGTCAACAGTTGTTAGAAGCACATTTAGTTGCGAGTAAAAACTGTTGCGTCAGGCAGGCATCGAACCCGCACCGTTTACTCTCCGCGCAGAATGCTGATCCATTACTCCAAGAGCGCTGTTTGACCACTGCAACATTCGATATCCTCGTAACCTAACAGTACTCCTTCTTGACGATATGGTTATGTGTCGGCCGTTGATATCGACGTGGAGCCTGCTATACAGAAGCCTTGCTAGGACCAATGTTTTACACGATTTGTTAGGCCTAAAGCGGCTGCTATATAGGATTTAAGTTGCTGGAATGAAGAAGCAGCTTAAAAATGGTGTTATACAATGTTCCTAGCAAGGCTTCAGCTTAACAAGCTCCATGCTACATGAGCACCCTGCTCATTCCCCAGCTGATATGATGCATTCAATCAAACAGCGATGAAGGTGTAACAAGCTAGCATCGTGCCCGGAAAGTAGCAAAGGGTGCTTCCCCAGTGTCCTGTTTGGCGCAAGAGTTCTCACAGCAACAGGACACTCTTCCACCAGCTTATGAACTACATAACAACCGCTCTGGGCCTAATAAAAAATGTAAAGCCGTTAAAAATCGCGCATAACTCTACAAACCTTATCAGTCGCCCGACCTTTTACAATGCGATTCTTTAAGGCGTGGAGATTTCACAGAAGTCATCCAATTCTATAAAACCGCATTTAGTCGAAAACCTGACGGAAATTCTTTCTCGTTTGGAGAAGCCTATATCGATAGCGAGCTACTAACTTCACAATGAAATCTCATTCCATAAGCAATTATCAATTTGGAGACCTTTCTCATCAAGATCTGTGGGATTCTTGAGAACCTCATTGGGATTTATCAGTTTGGAGACCTTTCTCCTCAAGGTTTTCGGGGTTCTTGAGAACCCTATTGGGAGTGCTTGCTGAAACCTTATTCCTATGACAGGTCATCGCTGCATTAAAAATGCGTTTTTAACATGATTCGGCCTAAAATCGCTCTAATGATGTGAGAAACACTTAATGAGTAAAATTCCTTCAAGAGGTGCCTACGTCGGTTATCAAACATGATACAATTGTTGTTCACATTGAAAACAAGGAAGTTTGATAGAACCTAAGATCACCACATTCTGAAGTGGGTTTATAATAATGATACACGCTACACCACGTTTGCTTTGAGAAGGAAACATACTTGAGGGCAAAAAATAAACTGTCTAACTAGTATAAAAATTTACTTAGCAGCGTGGTTCATCTGATAGTAGAAAAAATAAAGCTCCGAATGCTGCAAAATTACAAAACCAACCTTTGAAAGTATGCTAGTCGTACGGAACTGAGCTTCGCCATACTGTCTGAAACACCACGCCGCACGAGCTTTGATAAACTTGTTCTCATCATTCAATCGACTCGTGCACAGGGTGTCCAGCATGCGCTCAACATCCCCTTTGTACTTCTAAAACATTATATTTTTATTTACTTTCTGTGCATGAAAATATTATGCTGAAATAAGAGAGAAGGAAGAACCGACACGTGCTCTCACAACTCCAAGGGGCAACATTTCGGGGTCAAACTCCAAATTGCAGGTATACATCCTAGAATCATTAGCTGGATTCAAGCGTATCTTAAAGATAGGTCCTTTCAAGTAGTTGTTAACGGGGTTTATTCCAAAATGTATCCTGCCCCCAGTGGAGTACCTCAAGGCAGCGTACTGGCACCCATTCTTTTCAGCACACCTATGATATCCCGGACGTGATCAAACCTTTTGGGGTCTCGTGTAGAATGTTTGCAGACGATGTAAAGATTTTCACCAGTATCTCAACGCCCTCTTCTCGTGAGCAGATGCAGAAAGCTCTTGATGCCCTCTTAACTTGGTCCAAAATTTGGGAACTTCCCATCTCTCAAGCCAAAACCAAGGTAATACCCTGGGGCCCTATCCTGACCGGCCAACGTACTATCTTGATGGGCATGAACTATCGGTTGTTACTGGGTAACTGACTTGGGCTTCTCATACAATAGAAGGCTTGAGTTTGATAGCCACTGTAATAACATTGTTAACAAGGCCTACGCACAATTGTACAAGCCCTTTCGCTGCTTATACACCAAAAATTCCAAGGTCCTACTCAAGGCGTACACAACGTATATTGGACCTATCCTGGAATATGGTACCACCATATTTAATCCAAAGAAGAAGAGCCTGATTAATCAGTTGGAAGGAGTACAATTTAGTTTGACAAGGAAAGCTCTATTAAGAACCGGCAATTTTGACTATAGAAGCATACCCTGTGGTACTCAACGTAATGTTGTTCTAGGACTACCAACTCTGGAATGCAGAAAGAAAATCTTTGATGTAGCAATGGTACGAAAAATTGTGACTGGTCGTATTCGTCTCAGTGGCTCCTTCTTCATCATGCGTAATTCCTCTGCTAGAGGCGAGATTCAAAAGATCTTCCTACCCCTGGCTAAGACTTCAGTGAGAAAGGCTTTCTTTATTCACAGGGCGAGAGCAGAATACCAAAAGCTGTGCAAGCGAAGTTCTTTTCGCATTTCGTCTATTCATGAGATTCCGCATATCTAGCTCTTGTTTTCATCCCAGCACTGTTTTATTCTAATTATAATGCTATAGTAAATGCTGTTCAGTTTTCTTCCATGGTTCTGTGTTACGCAAATTTTCTCCTTATTAGTCTCACATGTGCTTGTAACATGTAATAAATATCAATATCAATATCAACAGGGAAATGAGAAGAATACAGTAAAGAAACAAGGGACAGAGGAACAATGCGTCAAAGCGATGCCTAAATGCGAGAAGAAACGTTGCAGAGACTCAAAAAGACATTGTGCTTCTAAGATATTATAAAAGATAAAGGATAAAGGACGGCATTACTCAATCCCTTCTGGGATGCGCCAGCGCATTCTACTTCTACGGGATGTCGTGGAGGCGACTTGAATGCGTATTTGGCCATACAATGACTTGCGGTGGCCAGCCGATGAACAAGTCAGCGCTCTATCCTTCCCAGACGAGTCTGGTACCAATTCACCGACCCCGGAGGGATGGAAGGCTTGGTTGGCCTGGGCGGAAAATCCGAACCAGTAACCTGGTATCGGGTGCACGCGGCAGTCGCGCCTCCTCCGACTGCGCCACACGCGCCCCCAAGATATTATATTCATATTTATATGCATGATAAACAACCACATGAAAAGAAGAGGATGACAGAGAACAATGATAGTGAGCTAGTCTTGCATTCTCCTCATTTCTTAACGTTATTCACATCCCAATTCATCTGCTGGTGCCAAAAAATCGTACTTCTCTGCCTACTTTGAGAATTGAGCGAGCTGGTACCCGAGTTGTGAAGAATGCACAAGCCACTTAGCTATACATAGTAGGCTTGCCCGGTTGGTTGATGAACAACCACAAAAAAAACTCTGGGAACCCTGGAAGCGCCATGGACACCAGCCCACATACAACCCTTTTCACTTCAAAAATGAGGCAAGATATGATTGCCGCAGCACATTCCACTATTTTAGTTATTTATTTAAGGACGCAGGGAAAGTGCGCTTAAAGTGCACTAGTTCTCCTAGTACGTAATACGAAAATAGTTTATGTCCCCTAACAACAATAAAGCCCTAGTGAAAAAGAACAAAAAAGAAACAACGTCAGGAAAAGAAAACAGAAATCATCGAGAAGAAAAGTAGGCAGACAACGTCAAATTGTTAAGCATAGCATGAGCTGAAGGTGCAAATAGACCGTTATATTTAGGGAACCTCTGAGTCGATATGGCTTTATGAACTAGCAAATTCGCTAGGTAAATTACAATCAAAAACTCCGAAATAACGTGAAAAACAATCCAATTCACCTTGCTCTTTGTCAGCTGCGCATCAAGCTCTCCCAACACGCGTAGAGCTCCTTCCACTTCCCGAGCACTGGAGGCTCGCGTCAGCACCTAAGAACTGAATGCAACTGACACCGGAAAAACTTTGGAAGAGAACAAACATACCTGTATGGCAAACGCTAGCACTGGTTGCACAATGTCTTTCCTCTTTGCCAGTCCGCGCAGTAGAGTTCCAGCTTCACAGACAGGACTATGCATATCCTCGAATATATCTGAAAGGAAACATCTGAACAGCAATTCTAGGTTTGGGATGCGAATTCACAGAACACATATAAACACCGACTTCATCATAAACCTTCCGCTTCTGCTAAACATGAGAACAAGTCAGGGAGGAAACTAGTCATGCTCTGGACTTTGTACGCTCTACATGGAAAATCCAGGTATCTACAACAACAAGTATGTGCCCCCTAAAATTTCTTTCTGCTTCATCTTTTTTTATCCACCATACAATGGAATTTACCCAACAATTTTATCGACACCATTAGTCACTACAGAGTCGCACCTGATGGGCAGGTCAGCGATTCCCATCTCCCAGAAATAGGAAGAGTGGAATTCAAAGAAATCGGTGACTACCCTTTCAATATCTTCAATTCTGGCGAATTTCTCTTCGCTAGGAATACTTCAAGGGAAATAAATGACAGTCAAAAGGAACAGTGTCAGAGGAATAGGGAGGATCTGAAACCGTGTCCCATGCCATCTCTAACTTTCCGCTGATCATTCAAGTCGTATGGGATGAGCGTTGTTGTCAAGTCTGTGGACAGAAGCATGTCTCGGTCGTTTTTTTTTCGAACAGCGTTTGCCAGTTTCTGAAGTTGATTGAGGTAAATGCTGTCGGTGATGTGTGCCCTTATGGGTGCAGCACATTCTAGCAAATCCCAGAAGCAGCAAAGAACGCGCTTCTTGAAGTGAAGGACGACTTCGGTTTGCAGTGGCGGATCTTCACGAGGGAGCCACACTCTCCGATGCAGAGGATCCAGGTCTCATCTCCAGTATTCAGACCTTCCAGAAGCTCCTTTCGGCCAGTGCGGAGAAGGAGAAACTGACCAATCTACACCCGGGTGAACTCCATGCTATCGGTCAAGGCGTGAGGGAATCCATCAAAGCAGCAGTTTCCAGCAGCCGACTGGAGGCAACTTAGAACTGTCGGATAGGTGCACCTAACTGTCACCGCAAGATTGCGGGTGCTTACTTTAGGATCTTTCCTGACAGCGTCGAGAACGGTGGAGCCTTCCACTGTGTGGGGAGTCCCGACCGAGACTTGTCTCCGAGATCCGTGTCCTGAAGCGAGCGAACCAGTGCTCGACAGTGCCCGATGGAAGTCGTGTTCTCTTCCAACGTCCTGTTGATGTTCCGAATAGTTGCCATCGCTTCAGTGCCCAGAAGCCATTCATAGAAGACGATTGTTGCTCTTGTCGAACTGACGTCGTGGTTAAAGACAAGGAAGGCAACGCGGCTATATACACCTCTTAAGGCCCCCACAGAGTTCTGCGGCAACGCCGCTCGCCGCAATGGTTAAGGATAGTAGGGCAGGGACGCCGCCGGCGGCGAGCTCTGCGTCTCTGCCCTATGATGAAGGATAGGGCAGCGGCAACGCCGCAGAACTCTGGGGGGCCTTTTGGCCCTAGTTTATACTTGCGCCGCCACGCGGCGCGGCATCATGGTCGCCATAGATATCGATTTTACGCGCCGCCCGGTCGATATCTATCCCGACCATCGTGCCGCGCCGCGCAGTGGTGCAAGTATAAACTGGGGCTTACGGAGAAATATCGAGAATCTCCTACTACTACTACGTGGTAGATCATGGCTACCGATCAAGAATAGAAAGCTCTCGAGCCTTCACATAATCGGTTCAAGACTTTCTGACCAACCTGACAGCTACCACTCAGCAACTTGACAGAGCGTGCATAAGCGACGGCCATACGCCACTGCCACGTGCCAAAATGGCCTAGAGGTTACTCAACGTACATGAAGAGCGTCATATCCACCGATCAAGGCTTCCTTGAAAACCCAAACCAACGTTATAGCGCCGCTGTTGTCGAGGTGTTCCTGTGAGATGTCGTAGAAACCAGTCCATCGCGGGTGTCGACAGGCCTGGTCATCTCATTTTCGCCGGCTCGGTCTAACTGACAGCATTGCTAGTTCTCGAAAGCTCTGAGCTTCGAATGACCCGTCATACTTGAAGGAAATGTGCCGATCTGAGCACTTCCACGGCTTCGATGACCTTTCCGTCTCAACAAACAGAGTCGAATCCCTTACTTAGGTGAGCGGAGCGGCAGCTTGTGTCCTCGTCATGCTTTAGTGAGCTTCGTCGTCTCTAAATGTGGTCCATCGTGCTGAATGTCTTCTCTAACCACCATCTCGCGCCCAGTCTTCTGCCTATCCTACTAGTATGTATCGCACTAATACTTTGTTGTCTTCGCGCAATACAATAAAACAACCCAGCTTGTCCTTCATTGAACAGAAACCTTATACATATTCCGCCTGATAGTTACATTATCTAACAAGACAAGATATTGAGAGTAGCACAACTAGAAAACCTTTACAAAATAAAATGGATATAGTTAGCCTATTGCTGGTTAATTGTTTATTAGTTTATTAGTTATTGTTTTTAGGATTATTTGCCTATTTAGTACGCGTTGGAATGTCACTGTCGAACGAGGAGCTAATATTGTTGTGCTGTCCTTTTATTCATTTTCCTTTCTATGCATGGCTTTACTCTCAGTTTCGTTTTCTTTGTATCGTACAGCACGTCCTCTTGGATGTAAATATGAAAATAAATCAAATAAACAAATAAATAAAACGCTCGCTTACCAAATTTGAAACGTATGTACTCCTCGACATTGTCCGCCCACATCTCCTCGTCTTCATCATTATAACACAGCAACGGGAACAAAACGTTCTTGATCAGATCCTAAATTACTGTGTTCAGTGTTGCGAAATATTCTACGCACTCAAATTTCGCAGCATCCTAATTCTGTGGTTAATATTTCAAAATAAAGAAGAGCTGGAACTCTTACAAGAGCATGTGGTTTTACGATGCGCCAACAATACGAATGAGCCACGGCAGTATTCGTGAATGACAGCGCATGGTGAAGAACCTGAAGTACTGAACGAATAGTAGAAGTCATGTGGATTCTAACAAAACCCTACACTAACCCTATCTGACACGTAGATGTTGTTGCGCTGCGCATTCAGGAGTCTCATGATGACTTCAAGGATATCACTTGACCACTTCGTCAAGAAATGCTTAGCGAAGACAACATAGTTGACAGGAACTTGATTGGGAGACCCATACCTGTAAAACTCTATACTTTCTAGCAACAGAGTCACAAAACACCGTACGCTAATTATGTTGTACCTGTCAAATACACGATCCAGCAGTTTTATCGCCCACTTCTTGCACTTCCACCAAACGGTGTGAGCGCGCTCATCCCGATCTTCGATAGTATCCAACTGGAATCAAACAGCGGTAAAAACAAAAAGAGAACTTCTGGTGTTGCTTAACAGCAAAACACACCTCAGTTGGACAATCCTGGGAAAGAACTGTAATGGAGAACTGAATCCAATCGTCAAGCCTTTCTATTGGTAGCATAGAGAAATTAATAGAAAACTGAAACACAGAGATGAACTTGAAAAATTCATACTCCTTTTTCAAACTTCCACGATGCATACAGTATCCGTAGGTGTCAGATAAATGTGTGCGCAATCAATCACACACATTCGCCTTACCTGAAGCCTACCAGTACGTCATTTCGAAATGTTCCGCCTATGGAGACCCCTCATGAAGAAGTTATATTGGCACTTCGCTCTCATCCCTTACCCTTATCATACAACATGTACATAATAGTTAGGAAAGCCATTCTTCATAAGACTACGACAGAGTATATCTGTCCAGCGAAACTTACCATCATCATTCTGACCGAAATAGACTAAATTCGGCACTCAAAATACAACACAATAAAGACAAGGTAGTGCTTTTCGAAAACTGCCTTTGTACAGACTACATCAAATTTTAGTTTATCGGTCGTCAGTAAATAAAGTATCTACACTCCATCACGTCTCCGTCGTCCGTGACATCTACTCTGCACCGCCCACTACTCAGCAATCAACGGCGTAGTCGAGTTCAGATAATGAGCTGCTTTGGGTTCATGATCAACTAACAACCTTTTCGAAGATTCGCGCTGTGGAATATCATTTTCATTGTTGTCCGTTTGGCGTCCTCTGTGCTGACTGTTATGACATTCTGGTATGGATTACGCCAGTCCGAATCAGCTTACATAGATGTAGCCACTGGTAACTACAACACTACTTACGTTCGTTTGAATTGCCTTCTCGTTGTTCTTTCACTGCAGTTGTTCCAACTGTGGAACTTCACAAGCTTCCACGTAGGACGGTTCAAGTGTCTGCCGCGTGGGACTGCGCGCTTTTTTCCCGCGCGCCGATTATTGCTATTATTCTACATATTTATAGTATTTGTTAGGTATGAAAAACAGTAACAAATAAAGTTTTCCATGGACCAAAAAAAATTTTTTTGGCATACTCTACTTCACTTACTTCGTTCTTTACTTCTCAGTAAAGAACTCCTGCAAGGTAGGAGAAAAGAAACCTACTGTCTTCCCTCTTCTCACTTTGTCCCTTATAATCTAAACGGGAACAAAGATGGCAATGCTGATCTTTCTGACGAAGTCGACCCTCGCATAACTAAAAGCATTGAAGAGGAAAAAAGAAAAAAGTTAGATATTTTTGCAACGGGGAGCGTGTAGCGCAGTCGGAGGAGGCGCGACTGTCGCATGCACCCGATACCAGGTTCCTGGTTCGGATTTCCCGCCGAGGCCAACCAAGCCTTCCATCCCTCAGGGGTCGGTGAATTGGTACCAGACTCGTCTGGGAAGGATAAAGCGCTGACTTGTTCATCGGCTGGCCACCGCAAGTCATTGTATGGCCAAATACGCATTCATGTCGCCTCCACGACATCCCGTAGAAGTAGAATGCGCTGGCGCATCCCAGAAGGGATGAGTAATGCCGTCCTTTATCCTTTATCCTTATTTTTGCAACGCAAGCTCAGGGATCGGGTGGTCCTTAACGTGTATACAAAACTACTTCGTGGAACGTGTTGTTGAAGAGCCAGCCGCACCAGGAATTCTAGATGTCGAAACGAAAATTCAACCCAATGCTCTAATCCTGCCATAGGAAGGTCTTGGCCTGTCAAATACTCCAAATGACGTAAAGGTACGGTGTTTGGCAAAGCCCATGTGTTCGACTGCACACATGCGCTTTATCCAGCGCCTATGGATACTGTATGCGTCTTAAATGTTTTGAAAAAGGAGCATTGTTTGAAAAATGTAGTCTCAAGATGGTCAGTACCTGAGTCAACACATATATGGTTTTCAGTCCCTGCTTCTTAATGACCACAGCTTCTGCGGATTGATTGTTGAGCAACTGATTACAGTGGTAGAAGACTAGAGGTTCAATCTTTGAGATTGGAACAGCAATTGTTTCCTTCTCCTTGCTTCTTTTAAATCTAAATTGAAATAATAAAAATAAATATGAGAACAACGGATGAATAAATAGTAGATCAGCTACAGAAAAAATACGCTTACTCGTAAACTTTAGCAACGGTATACAGTACAAGAAGACCCGCAGACAAAACCGATGCGTTGTCAGGATTTGAGATTTTCACGAACACTTGATCCATAAAATTCGGCCATTTCTCAGGATAATCCATCCGAACAACATTCTGCATGGCAACTGACAGCTGGATTCTGAAGAACGGGACAACAATTCATATCAACATTCTCGAAACAGCCATCTATCTTTCTAATGAGTTCTCCATACTTACTGTTTTCCGTGCATATATTACGGAGGTTGCTTAGGGTTGCTATGGATCAGGTAGCAGCCACCCCTTCGGGGTACACAACCTAGTGTCACTTGTATTTAGGTCCGCTGCTCCTCGACTCCCTTGAGGTTTCTCTTTTTATGAACGATGGTATCGAGGAAGTTTTCCTCAGTTTATGACAGCAGAAGGCTTGATACGGTCTGGAGAAAAAGCGAGCTACGACCTCGACAAGCCGTGTAGAGGTCTTTCCATCATCTCTAGGCTGTGGTTAAAGCAGGAGGGGGAACATGCTGGACAACACCCCTAAGTCGTGCTTTCTGAAAATGCACATCCCCCTTTCAAGCTGCAGCAATTCTGACTCGCCGATACACTTACAACGGAAAAAAAACGTCCGAGTTGTCCGAGGAGCAACGCCCACAGCCGCGTGATTCAAACTATGGTTTTTACTAACCATGGAACGCGCTTACTACAGGCTTTATACGTTGGAGCCAGGGATGAAGGACACTAACGACACTACGACGCTCTATGAGATTTTCTGCCCATCAGAAGCCTCCCCCCCCCCCCCCCCCCACCCCAACCCTATTTGCGCCGGAGAAGCATGCAGCAAATACCACTGGCTGCAGCGACTGATTAGCAAGGGATAGGCAACTCGGTCCCGTAACGATTTCCCTGAATTTCACTTCGAAACTGCAGTCAATAACTCAGACGGTTTTTTTTCCGGTTATAAGTTTATCAGACACTGTAATTCTGCTCCACCCTGGTTTCAGCTTTTTTAACAATATGTATAATTGCTTCAAGCATCGGCACGTTCACTTAGCAAATCATGGGACAAAAGGTGACTCGAATGAAGAGAGACGACTGTCACTTCGGTAAATGAACGGCACACTTGCGACATGGCAGAAATTAGTGTTCGATCTACCTTGACGCATCGGTGGCCTCGCACATAACATTGAGAAGATTGGCTTTCACGAAATTTTTATCCTCGTCTGATATGTAATGAGCATCAGCATCGTGGTCATCAGAATCGTCATCATCTGGAGCCTGGAAACCGATTATGAGAACCACATTCGTCCCTCTTCACTCACATCACCTTACCTCCCAAGACTTGCTGATTGCCAATTTGAAGTAAATCGCAGCGGACTGTTGAACAGGCTCGGCGACGTTGGGATCCGCGATGATGCGTAGAAGCTCAGGAACAAACCCATCCCGTTTCGAGCACTAAAACAACAACGACATCAAACAGCAGCAGTGGCTGATGAAGATGTTCTTGTGACACTGACATGTAACACACGATGAAAATACGATGAAAACGATGAGAATCCGTTTATAAATGTCTTTGATCCGTTCGTAAAGGCACGTATTTGTGGTACAAACTGGGCATTTGCCCAGCCGAGTACAAGGGAGCCATTCGAAGCTGTGACTGTACTAGGTATTTTTATTCAGCCCGTGTATTGCTGACTCCTCGAAATTAGGAAACGCCCATACTCCCTGCTGGGATGGTGAGGTGAGCCACAACATGGTTGGGTAAACGCCCGAAAAGCGTTGAGCGTTCGATTAGTATCTCTCGAATAATTGAATAATTGTGACTTCTCAGAGATCTTTGAATATTCCAATGATTCAGGATGCCGAAGAACTCCGAGCATTTGAATTTGAATATGACAGAAAACGTGATTTAAAAAAATTAAATTGAATTAATTGGAAAACCAGATTTCTGGAACATTCGAATCTAAACACATTCCAGACGTACGCCTTTTCAAATATCCGAATTCAAAAATACAAATTTGAATGAAAACTATTCAAATTATTATTCGAACATCGCGCTAAGCATTCGAATGGCACCTCTCGAATAATTGATTAACTGTGACTTCCTGGAAATTTTTGGCGGCGGGGCGAGATATACGGCCAAGTTGGCGAGGGGACGGAGTCGAATTTCTAGCCTAGCGTACCGAAGGCCCGGTAAAACTTGTTTTGTTTCTCTAAAGTTTCGTAAGACAGTCATCAGACTCTCAACGAAGCCTAGGGGGTTGGGGTGAGTAAGGCAGGGTGACGAAGGGAAGATCGATGCCCCCCCCCCCCCTCCGAGGGGCGTGGCGTATTTCGTACATCCTAGCCGTCCTCGGAAGTTTTTGAATAATCCTATGACTTCGGTGACCGAAAATCTCCGAGCATTCGACATTGGACATGATCGAAAACGTGATCTTCCTTGATAATTAAATTAAACACATTCGAAAAACGCGACTTCTTGAGTATTCAGATTTCAATGCATACAAAAAAACTTATTTTTTCAATATTCATTCGAACATTCACATTCGCATGAGAACCATTCGAACACCTACATATTCGACAAGGCCATTCGGGCATAATTGTGGGATGTAGCATGCAATACCCACCGCGATCTGACAACCAGCACAGGAGGGCCTGTTGCATTGGTCGTGGAGAAAGTGGCACAACAAGGATCCCTTCCTCGCCATCTATTCGGAAGAACCTTATAGAAGTCGACAACCGCCGACACACACTTCCGCGCATCAGCAGCGGCAACACGCAGCGACCGCCCGCGTGTGACGTCACCAGCCGCTCCGTCGCACCCTGAGCGCTCGCCTAGTGGTAGGTCAGGTCCGAATTACCGAATCAGGCGATCGTCGCAGGACTCGGTGGCAGTGCAATCCCAAACTTCGTGCCGATTGCGCCGCGCAAGTCCAAGCTTCACTTCTGGTTGAAAGTTTTTTAGGCGCGTGTTGAGGGGGGAGGCGCACTGTTGTGACGGTGACTTTTCTTATTCATTTTCTTGCTATAATTCCCCGCCTAAGGGGAGTGTCTTCCAACCCGCATAGTGCCATTTTTTCCTTATTTCATGGCCTAACAGCTGAATAGTAATAGCGTTCTGCTGACAAAATGTCGTTAACAAATTCACTGCCATTCATTCGTTAGAATGAGGGGGAGCTCAGTAGTCTCTTGATTTAGTGTGATACATGACTTTGTACAAAAACGTCTACGCTCACTACTGTATCTGCATTCCAGTGCAATCCTGAGACTATTTCGACGAAAAATCACTAATCGTTCGATACGACTTCGTATGCCGCTCTTGGTAAGTGGAATGTGTTCACTCGATTATTGATTATTTACCTCGTGTTGCTGCAGTTATCTCCAGAGGTCGATGAGTGGTCGATTTTTTTTGCCCAAACATCGCCCAGGGGTGCTTTTTAGACTGCTGATCACGAATCTGACATCCGTTTTCGAAATTTCGGTCTATTACGGTAGGTACGGGTGATTAAGACTGTTGATGTCATAATCTCAGATTTCGCTCAAACTTCGGCCAGGGGGGTTACTTGAGGTGCTGATCACGAATCTGACATTCATTTTTCGTGTTACGCTGGAGTTTAGGCGAAATCGGTGACGATAACCCTAGTCACCCGTACCTACCATAATCTACCGTAGTCCAGCGTAAAACGCAAAAACGAATGTCAGATTCGTATCAGCATCTCAAATACCCTCCTCCCAGGTTGGGCGAAATCGGTGATTATGACCTTGGCCACCTTAGTCACCCGTACCTACCGTCACCTACGAAATCGGCTGAAATTTGAAAAACCGATGTCAGATTCGTAATCAGCACCCCAAATGACCTCTGGACGATGTTTGGGCGAAAAAAATTTTCGACCTGTTCACAACCTCTGGAGGCTTGAAAGTAGAATAGTGCCGTTTTATGTATTGTTTCCATATTGATAGCATGCTCCTGACTTCTGACTGTCTATTATGCGGTATACGCATATATTTAGGGAAACAGATTTCGGGGAACAATTAGTCAAATTTTTAGCCTAAATCTGCGTGGGAATTTGGATACTTTCCAGGTAAACGGTAAGCGCTGCCCGGTAAGCGAACCTTGTACTTCTACCATCTTACCACACAACCGAAACCGCAAGTAGAGCGACTTCCTTGGGTAAAGTAAAACTGGAACTACAGCACAAGACGGAGAGCTCGTTCCCTACTTGATTGACAACACCTAGGGTTATCGGGGACGACACACCGTAGCCCGGTCTCTTTCCTAACGGTTGCGTATTGTCTTCCTTGGACACACTCTCCCTCCCTCGACAGGTTATCAGTCATCTAATCGTGCCAGTGTGAATGACCACGGAAGGGTTTCAGGCTATGTCTGAAAGGAGGAACTGGATAGAACTGCGAGAATCTCCACCCTTCATATGGCAGAACAACATGTCTCGCTTTTGCTGAGCATTTGAACCCAGAGAGCTACGGGCCCTCGAAGCTGGGTGGTACAGGGTTGGACCGTTAGCGCATACCTGCGCAAGCAATGATGTATGGATGTGGCGAAAGGCTTTGCGACAAGCGACTGGGTGGCTCAGCAGGGTGCGAGGCTGCTTCACAGTGATAGGCCAGATGTTCGACTCCCGTGCTATGCACTATTCTGCATTTTTCATGACCGCTGCCTCCTCTACCAGCTTGCTTCCTACACATCTCCTACACCACATTTACTTCACGCTGAATTGTCAGATAAGATTCAGATTCGTGATCAATACCCAGATATTCCCTATTGAGGAAGTCTGGGTGAAGACGGTGACCATGACTTCCCACTAGTCACCCGTACCGCTGTAATTTGCTGTAATTTACCGTACTCCAGCGTATTACAAAAAACGGATGACAGTTTCGTGATCAGCACCTCAAACTACCCTCGTGGAGAAGTTTGGGCGAAAATTTTTTCGACCTCACCACGACCTCTGGGGCCGTATGCTATTCGCTCCCCAACCGTCCCCGGCCGGGTATGAGGCGGTATCCGCCCACATCCCCGGTATGCACATGATGCGCCATCGATTTTTCGCCCCGGTACCGTCCCCGAGTCGGGCGAGAATAGCATACGGCCCCGGGGTCGTAAAACTACAATCGTGCCTAAATGGTATTTTAAATCAGCTTACTTTCTACACATCTCCTACAGATTTATTTCACTCTAAATTGTCAAATAAGGGTTTACCGTGAGTTGTGCTTCACTCACTTTTCTCACTCCCCGTAGTATACATTTTGTGTTTTCAGCGAATGTTAGACCTAATGGCACGAGTAACAGTAGGTAGGGTGAATAGGGCTGTCGAGGTCATAATCACCGATTTCGTCGATCCTTCGCCTATGGGGGTTATTTGGGGTGCAGATCACGAATCTGACTCTTTTGTGACAATTATTGTGAAACAAGTGTGTAGGAGATATGAAGGAAGCAAGATGGTAGAGGAAGCAGTGGTTATGAAAAAATACAAAAACAGTGCATAGCACGGTAGTCCATCATCTGGTCTAGCACCTGTGAAGCAGCGTCGCACCCCGCTGAGCCACCGAGTCACTTGCCGCAAACATCCACATCCATACATCAGCGAGCGCGCAGGTATGCGCTGACGGTGACGGTGCAATCCTGTACTACCCAGCTTTGAGGATCCGTAGCTATTTGGGTTCAAGGACTCAGCAAAAACGAAACATGTTTCCCTACCATTTAAAGGATGGAGATTCTCGCTGTACTATCCATGGAGAAAGGGAGAAACCACCGTTCCATGAATGACCGACGGGCGTGCACAAGTTTCGTTGCCCGGCGGCGGTGGCTACGTACACGGAAAGTAGCGAAGTTTATGCAAAAAAAGGAATGGTATCACTTCTAAATGGCACTCCTGTGAGGTGATGTTTTTAGTAAATCGAGGGATACAACTTCAAATGCTACTTCTAAATCTGTGTCACAATTCTGCAACGGACGACGGAGAGCGGAGTAAGAGACCATTTTCCATTCTGACTTGATTAGGCTCTCCTGAAGTAACCGCGAACATCACCGTCAGTCGTGCCTGGGGGAACAGAGGTGAGAGAGGCGGTACGTGAGCGGCGAGGATTTGTAGTTGGAGTCCCCGGTCATGTCGCTCTTTTGCATTTCGCAAAAAGGATTCGAAGTGATCAATCGAGGCCCGTATGAAATCCCGCCGAAAAAACTGCAACAAACTCCATGCAATTCATTTGCACAGTTGTACGCTCTCGAACCTAGTGGTCGATAAATCCTTTTGCCTGATCCTCATTCAAGGGGGAGGGGGTGACATAACTGATCAAAAATACGAAACTCTTATCAAAATTGGGGTCTGTTCCCATCACACTAGTTTGGTGGAAAGTGAGGGCGATAGAGTCAGGACCACCAATTTCGGCCAAAATTGCTTTAAGTTGATGTTTGAGAGGACGATCACGACTATGACTCACGGCAATGAAGAAATCGACCTGTTTTGCCAACATGTTCATTCTTCGTAAACACCGGGCATGTATACTATTTCTCATAGCTACCGTATAACGGGCGCGTGGAGCGCAGTCGGAGGAGGCGCCGGCTGTCGCCTGCATCCGATGCCAGGTTCTTGGTTCGGATTTCCCGCCCAGGCCAACCAAGCCTTCCATCCCTCCGGGGTCGGTGAATTGGTTTCAGACTTGTCTGGGAAGGATAAAGCACTGACTTGTACATCGGCTGGCCACCGCAAGTCATTGTATGGCTAAATACGCATTCAACACGCCTCCACGACATCCCGTAGAAGTAGATTGCGTGGCGCATCCCAAAGGGGATTGAATAACGCCGTACTTTATCCTTTTATCCTTAAATCATATAACATCACGACATATTCGTGATCAGCGCCTTACGATACAACACATCACGCTATGTATGTGGAAAGTGAGGGCGATAGAGTCCGGGCGAAGTTGAGACGAAATGGATGATCCTATTCCAGCGGTATTTACTCACACATACCTACAGAAAGCTACCGTCCGTAATTGGCCTAATTATGGTAACAAATACCATATTTGTGATCAGCTCCAACAATCTCCTTGGATGAGTCTTAGGCGAAAAGATTTCCTCATTACTGTATTGCAATACAGTACAACTGTGCCAATGTATTGGATAAACTTCAAAGGGAAGTTTTTCGTTGCCATTTCACATGGAAAACTTCGGTTAATCACATCGGGTCCTCTCTGCCAAGTGCAAAAGAAGCTACCTCATCGGAGGTCGAACCACCGCTAGCCTCTTGCTCCCCACCACACTGCTACCCTATCCACTGAGCCACCAATGGCAGCTTCACCCGCGGTATCTACGTTCTACTTTACCACAACGTAATCAGAGCAAAGTGAAAACGGCGCGTTACTCCGCTCTCCGGCGTCCACTGCAGATATGGAACACAGATTAAGGACCATCACTTCAAGCTGCATCCCAAGATGTGTCACACATCTCATTTCAGAGAGACTTTCCCTTGTAAGCTATTTCGCCTTCCTAAGAGTGAATGATGACTGAAAGTCTTTAAGAGTGCGCAACTGCAGGAATTCTAGGCGTTTTATTTACAGGGTCTCACACTTCATCATCATTGTTTTGTACATGTCAATATCAAAGCACTTCAAAGTTTGCAACAAGAGCGACTGATCGCTCGGGCATAGTTAAAATGTTGATGACCGCGCGATTTTCAAGAGTCTGGAGCGTGGAACCAATCGATTTTTTGCAACGTTGAGAGCGCTACTACTTGTCGAGAAGCCCAAAAATCAGTAGCCGAGATTGTTTTCGTGGACCACGCTTTTTTACTACAATACCTTACTAAATGAAGTACACGCAACACAGAGAAGTTCCTCCGGAAGATTTCAACCCAAGCAGACAAATAATTTATGAGATTGTGACACGGCGTCGTGTCACACGGTCGTACGGTTGTCAACGTTTAAATCGAATCTTTGCTCGAGTGATTAAATCGCTGACATCGCAGGGTGTGAGTAGACGTTAATTTTTACGATTTTTCCGCAGTCACACAATACCGTTTTTTTGCACAATTTCTGACTTTAATACCACACCCTGACTCTGTAAGTAACTGATGCCGCTCAAGAATCACTATAATTTCAGGTTTATTGTGGAAAAATGCACTCAGTCTCTAATGATACAAGAAGAACAAACGACAAGAAATAGGGTCCAACAAGGAAGACAAAGCACGGTTCCCAGAGAGTGGAAATGGAGCACGTCATGACACTACCCGAACAAGTAAAGAACTGAAGTCAACAGAAGAAACAAAACAAAGGCCCTAGCGTGCACACATCTCTGCCTGTTCATAGTATTTATTAGCCAGTTTCCCCTTCATCGCCTCGATAGCCACCTCGGCAGCTTCGGTATACAGATTGTAGGCGCGCTCAAAATCCTGTGTTAGCCCACACCCCCCTTCCTGGTACATTTGCGCGATCTTCGCCAGCACTTCGTATCGCGGAAGCATGACTCCTTCGCCGCTGTCGTCGTCGTCGTTGAATCCAACCAACTTCTCGTACCACTTGATGGCGTCTGGGTAGCTCGGCTGACCGTTGGGGCCCATTCGGCGTCCGGTCTCGAAGGCTTCAGCGACGAACAACATCGCACTTCGATCGCCCATCTCAGCAGCCGTTTCCATCAGCTCGAAGGCGAACTCTTCGCGATCGCATGCCACCGCACCGTTGTCGTCGTCGTCCCTCGTCCAAATCTCGTCGTCGCCGACGTCTTTCAGCAAGTCGTGCGGCAGTTTAAAGGCCATTTGCGCGACAGTGATGATCGCTTCCAGCACACCACAGCGTCGTGCAATATCGAGATGAAATAGAGCGGACTCCTTGTCGTACTTCACCGTCTCATTTCTCGAATCGGTTTCCACTTCAGTCTCTCCGAGAGCAATTCGCTTGTCGTCATTATCCTCTGTGGAAAGGAAACGTCCCAGCTCGTGATACCGGGCGAGGTCCAGGTGAATCTGCCCCAGAATGGATGCATGCTGTGTGAGCCTTGTGGATTCAGCGGCCAGTTTTTGCAGTTCCATAGCCGAGAGGATTCCAGCTGGTATGGATTTTTTCCGAGCCACATTCCAATACTCTTCTTTTTCAGTGTCACGCGTGATTCTCGAAGAACTTCCAAGCGAACTCGATCCGTGAGAGCTTGTAAAGCTGTCCGAAGAACGAGTGCGTGAAGAACTGATCGTAAAGCCCACTTTTCGCATAGGACCTGGGTGCTGCACGTCCTCGTCGTCGCCATCATCTTCGCAGCCGTCATCATCGTCATCTACGTCATCACTGAAGGGCTCACCCCTAACAGTGATAGTCGCCGCGGTGAGGCAGTCTTCACAAAGGCAGTCTCCGTCATGTGACTTTTCTTCGTCGGAGCGTGATTCCATCCTGGAGTTGCAGAGCGAAGAATTGCGACTTCGAATCGAAATGGTGCGTTGCCGAAGACACTCCATCGCATCCTCTTGGATCAACTCCGGAACGATTGCCGAACAAGCACTGGCATGCCGAGAGAAGACAGTCGACTGATTCAGAGAGTTCGAAGCAGAACCGTTATGAAGAGCCTTGCGTTCCATATCCGAAAGATCGAATTCTGTCAAACACAGGGAGTGGCAGATATCGTTACATAGGTGAGAGTGGAAGAATAGAGCCATACCACGCGTACCAAGGTTGCCATCGCCGTAGTCCGTTCCAACGACAGTGTGAATCTGCGGATCGGTGTAGAGGTCTCCGACGCCTTGAATATCCACAACGATCATCTGATGTCCAGATCTCTCGAAAGTGAAGTGCGAGAACGCCTGCGGAGTCTTTCGCGCCACTTCAGAAACGAATCCAGAATTAGAGTTGTACTTGATGTAGTCGCCTTCGATGAAATGCTCGAGATGAAACAGCGGCTCCGACGGCAAGTCGATCATCTCCAGAACGCACATCTGAACGATGTCGATCTTCTTCGGCGGATTATAGCGATTGAACTCCTCGGCCCAGAGTTTTGCATCCATCTGCAGCTTGACGTCTTCGAAGAGAACAGAACGATCCACCTCTTGGATGTAGCGTTTGGCCACGTAGTTGTGCGCATATTTCCAGTCACTCTGACGGCAGTTCGACGGAAGTTTCTTCATGCGATAGCACTCCCTCATCGCCCCTCGAGCGAATGGTTCAGGATTGAGACGCACCTCTACTATGTCCTCACTCCACGACTTTCTAATAGATGAGTAGCGGTAGCGTTTAGCACGCATGATAGGCACATCACAAATAAAGAAATGGGACCACGGATCTTGGGTGATTCTACGCGCTTTGCGTGCAGCGCGCCGCCATCGTTCCATGAGCAGTTGGACGTGATCTCGCTTTGCCGGTTCCTTCTTGCTAAACTCGGCTTCCGGACTGCCGTCGTCCTTGGTGAGAACGCACAAGTTACGCCAGTCGGCACCATCACTCGATGAGGTAGTGGTACGACGACGGGGAATATCGCTCCCGACATCTTTTGCGCCCGCTCGCTGCAACATACACTCCGATTGAGTAGTGCCGACCGACGCAACCTAGTTCTACAACAGCAACCTCATCCTTTTCATCGAAGCGAAACTAACGCCCACCTCCTTCAGGTAGCCTTCGGCGCTCTTCTCGTCCTCTGGCGTCGTTGTCGCATGAAGGGCTTTGATCACAGTTTCACGATCCATCACTCTAAACACTCACCAATTAGAATGCTCACAGCGTTTGGGAGTAAAAAATAGTGAATCGGCACGCCATAAATATCATTTTTCGCGCGTCATTTTACGCAGATGATGTAAAATTCTATAAAACAATCCATACCACAGAAGATTCAAAGGTCTTCAGACAGCGCGTGTAGCGCAGTTGGAGGAGGCGCGACTGCCGCGCGTACCCGATACCAGGTTTCTGGTTCGGATTTCCCGCCCAGGCCAACCAAGCCTTCCATCCCTCCGGGGTCGGTGAATTGGTACCAGACATGTCTGGGAAGGATAAAGCGCTAACTTGTTCATCGGCTGGCCACCGCAAGTCGTTGTATGGCCAAATACGCATTCATGTCGCCTCCACAACATTCCGTAGAAGTAGAATACGCTGGCGCATCCCAGAAGGGATTGAGTAACGCCATCCTTTATCCTTTATCCTTCAGATGGCAATCGATTTTATGAGCTCTTGGGCAGATGAAACGAAATTATCTCCTGCAACTGAGAAAACGCATCTTTTAGTGATTGGATCTTAAAAAAACGGGTAATGTATGTGTGTGGAGGAGGGAGGCGGGGGGTTCTGATATGCATCCTACGATATAACAGCATGCTGTGTTTTTCTATCGTTGACGCACCACTCGAGCTATGTATCTGTCAGGACTTAAAGCTTCATTGAGAAGAAAAGTACGAAACAGTCGTCGTCGTGAGGATTTACTATTCTCCAAATCAGTAGTGCGCACACCGAAAGACAAGAACGTGAAGGCTAGGAACTATGGCGTACCCTTTTTTGTTGCTGCTTGCACTCTTAGAATTGTTACTGGACCAGCTGGTACCCTGAAAGAAATACATTTTTAATACCGAAAATGCGAATGTTCAAAGGTTTCGTGAAAACAAGGTTATCGCGAATTTAGAACCACGCAGGAATATTGCCACTCAATAAAGAAGGAAAATAATCTTGATCTATACTTATTGCCATTATAGTTCAGTTGTTTATCTAAATTTATCCAACTTAAGAATGACCCAGCAGAAATATCCTGTACTCGTTTTGACGTAATCAATAATCAAACGTAAGTCATGTTTGTTTGTTGTTTGCGTTCTAGATGTATATATTTATTGTACAATCATACGGAATCCTAGTTCTTCTGTTAACAAATGTTCTACGCCTAGAGTTTTTAATATGATGGTTGTGTCGATGACGCATTCTGAATTGATATTCCTACTATATATAATCGGCTAATGTCACGTGTCCGTCACGGGGTGGGGGGACTGAAGCCAAGAGGTGCCTACGGTAGTGCGACGTATGTCAGCCGGGTTTTCTTTCAGCTTAATCATGGGAGATTGCTGGCGAACTATATCCTTGGCGGCGGATCGTCCAAGTTTACGATATTTTGAGCGGACAACGCGTCAGGGTATGAATGGGGATCAAGTGCAGATCGTAGGGATTCAGAGGATGGGCTGAAGGAGTCGTCCAACGAGGGTAGGGATTCAGACGACGTGTTGGAGACGTCGTCCAATGTGGGTAGGGATTAAGAAGACGTGCGGCAGACGTCGTCCAACGTGCGTTGGGATTCAGAAGACGTGCCGAAGACGTCCAACATGCGTAGGGATTCCGAGTAAGGAGGATCATTAGGAGGGGGACCAGTGAAGAGGGGATCAGCAAAGGAAGAGCATCAGAGGAGGAAGAGGAATAAGAGGGGACCAGCATTTTCCCTCAATGTCGTCCAATGTGCGTCGGGTTTCTGAAGACGGTCACAGAAGTAGTGGCACGTGTGTCGGGGTGCAGGAGTGTCACAGACGTCGTGACAACGTGGTGACACGTGAGTCAGGACTCAGCGTCACATGTCATTGCTTGGCTGTCTCTCACTCTTGCCAGCACATAGGTAAGGAAGTATTAGCGAGAGGGGGGGGGGGGGGCAGATGTAGGGAGAGTGACTATGGGATTCGGAGTACTAAACGTTAAGTACGTCGGACAGTAAACGTTGTCGACCTTCGACCAATAGCTATTAATTTTAATTATTTTTCTGCAGACTAAGCACTTTGGATTGGGACTCTAATGATCTGTCTCTCGCCACGTAGAGAACGTGCAGTTCGGAGAACAAATCGTGTACATGCGATAAAGGGTGGACGGGCGTCATGGGAGCAGTGAATATTCTGCCTTACCATATCGCACTAATCTATATAGTAAAACCATTTTTTACTGTTATAAAATTAAGGAGTGTAGAAGGAAGTTATTTTTCCGCGTAAATGCACGAGTTTTCATTTGATATACAGGCGCTGGGCGCGTGTAGCGCAGTCGGAGGAGGCGCGACTGTCGCGTGCACTCGATACCAGGTTCCTGGTTCGGATTTCCCGCCCAGGCCAACCAAGCCCTCCATCCCTCCGGAGTCGGTGAATTGGTACCAGACTTGTCTGGGAAGGATAAAGCGCTGACTTGTTCATCGGCTGGCCACCGCAAGTCATTGTATGGCCAAATACGCATTCATGTCGCCTCCACGACATCCCGTAGAAATAGAATGCGCTGGCGCATCCCAGAAGGGATTGAGTAACGCCGTCCTTTATCCTTATCCTTATACAGGCGCTCGTTGCGGGACTGCACCAGCGCAACGTATCCGTTGCATAACTGTTCCCCTTTAACTAATGGCAGTGAACGGGGTCTATGATTTGTGTTGCTCTAATTTCTGAGAAAATTCAAAGGCGCATTAGTTCCTATTTTTTTTAAAGAACAAGCACCTATTCAACACTCATTTAACCTTAATTACCTACAAAGTAGCTGATGAAATGACCAGAAACCCCTACAGACCCTACAATTCGTGCTTTACCTCATGCTAGCAATATTCCAACAGGAATGCGAACACCTCTACTCAAGATTGTGGCAAGAGGACTGCCTTACTAGTAAATGGTTACGTTTACTCATAGCAGTACCCAGTGCTGGTGACACAAGCGAAGTTTTAGAACAGTAGCTTATTCCTTAGCACAACTATCACTTTTCTGGTTTCATTTCTATCCTTCCGATCGAGATAATTGCTGAAGGGAGAAATTCGCAAAGATCAGAATGAACCTGGGGATCTCTACTGTCCAAGTCGCTACTGATTTAAATGAAGACAAACGAAGCTGCGAACGTTCTTTCAAAAGTAAAAGCATACTGGAGCTGTCGAAGTGCAGAAATATTCCTCAACACTCAAATTTAGAACGCTGTGCTGAAGTGAGAGACACCTGCTAGGATTACTCTAGCTACACAAGATTTAATTTCCTTTACAAAGCACGTTTAAAGTACCAAATCACTGATACCGTAGTTAAATGCTGAAGCATGTGTTGTCACGTCTTTTTTTTTTTGTATGTCGCAAGAGATGTTTGAAGCCGAATAAATAATTTCTTCATCTGCTGCGCTCTCTATGATACCTTGTTTGATTACGTGTTAGGTTGTCCGGAAATTAATGCAGGTTTCCGACCTTTAACTTTAGAGCGGGATTTTCGGCAAAACTTTTCCTTGGAATAGTGCATAATTGTGCACTGCTACAAAGCCGGTTTTGTGAACTACTCACTGTGCTATCCGTTTGTAATATAGACTACTTCATGGCAGATTTTGCAGACTATAAATGGACGTGTCAAAGCAGCAATTTCGGCAGATTTACTTCTATGAGTTCAGGCTCGGTCGTACTGCGGCGGAGTCAACTCAGGACATCAACCAGGTATGCGACCAAGAAAGTGTTAACGAATCAACGGTGATGCGCTGGTTTCAAAAATTTCGTCGAGGTGAATTCGTTCTTGAGGATTAGGCAGGTCGCGGACCTCGTTCTGCATTGATGACAATGAGCTGAAGACCTTGGTAGGAGCAAGTACACCAGTGACCATTCGAGAATTTGCGAAAGAACACTGCGTATCGAAGATCAAGTGTTTCGGAACACAAGCGGAAAGTTGGAAAGACGAAGAAGTTAGATAAATGGATACCACACGAGTTGAACGACCATCAAAAAAGTCGTCGGTTCCGTCAGCGCGGTTTCTTCGCAACAAGAACGATCCATTTCTCGACCGCATCGTAACTTGTGACGAAATGGATCTTCTTGGATAACCGGCGACGATCAGCTCAATGGTTGGACCGCGATGAAGTCCCACAGCAGTTCCCGAAACCGAAATTGCACCAAAAGAAGATCACGATAACTGTTTGGTGGTCTGCTTCTGGATTAATTCACCAAAGCTTATTGAATTCGAGCGCAACAATGACGGCAGAGAAGTACGTCCTACAGATCGACGAAATGCACAAAAATTTCCGACTTATGCACCCGGAAGTGGTCAATAGAAAAGGACCAACGACAACGCGCGACTACATGATGAGCACCCGACGCTGCAGAAGTTGAACGAGTTGGGCTACGAAACTCTACCACACCCACCATATTGAGCGGATCTTTCGTTAATCGACTACCATTTCTTCAAGCATCTGGATAAGTTCTTGAGCGAGAAATGCTTCAATAACCGACCTCAGGTGGAAATTGTCTTCGACGAATTCATCCGCTCCAGAACTCCGGACTTCAAGGCAACAGGGATAAACAAGGTAGCACCTCGTTGGCAGAGATGTGTAGACTCGAAAAGTTCTTACATCCATTAATAAAGTTGTGTTTGAGCTGAGATCTCGTTTTAAAGTTTGAGGTCCAAAACTTGCATTAATTTCCGAAGAACCAAATAAAGGCCATGGTGCTTACGCAGTCCCACAACGAATGACCGTATACGGTGTTTACAAGAAACTATCGTTCGTCACTGCTCCCCATGACCGACTTTTAATGAATCTTTGCATAATCAGATTATTCTGTAAAAAAAGGTGTTTGGGCTGGTAGTCTTGTAAATAGTTTCGACTTTTCCAGGCTCTGATGAAGGCGAGTTCAAACGTAATTCAAATAAAGTGCATAGGGAATCTTGGTCAACGGCTAAAACAAGGAAATAACATCACGTCACTACCGCGACAGGTACAGTTGCCAGTAATCTTACTGTATCTTTTTCATAATTGGAAGCGTTTTCCTGGATGCATTAAGCATATAATTCCTTCAACAGTTGCAGTGTTTGTGTGGCTGTGCTTAGCGTGTTCATCGTAAGCTTTGAAACAAGTTCTCTGGACGTTACGAAAAAGAAGTGTGGATTTTCCGTCCTAGGCAATAGCTGTGCAAAAGTAGCCAGACTGATACAAACCTCAAGCAAGGATCTAAATTACGGAAAACAGTGCCGACTTACCATAATCCGAAATCAGGTGACTCGCCGATACACTTACAACCGGAAAAAACCCGTCCGAGTTGTCCGGTGCGTAACACCCACAGTCGCGCGGTTCAAACCTGGTTTTTATTAGCCATGGAGCGCCCTTACTACAAGCTCTATACGCTGGAGCCAGGGATGAGGAACATTAACGACGCAAATATCACTAGCTGCAGCGACTGGTTAGCAGAAGGATAGGCACCTGCGTGGTCCCATAACGATTTCCCTGAATTTCACTCCGGACTTCGGTGGACAACCCAGACGGGTTTTTTTCGGTTGTAAGTTTATCAAACACTAATCAGATGTGCGGCGTGTTGTGCATTCCCGACACGTACTAACAATTAGCGGCTCTCCCAAAAGAAAATTGGTTCTGTATTGCATATTTGGACAATTCCTCACCATTTCAGACCAATAAACGCATGGGAATTAGCTCCAGAGCATGCTCCTCGTATACTGCGTGAAAATGATGTGAAATACGGCGGTCGTGAATGCACAACACATCGTACGACTAATTTTGGATTACTGTAAGTCGGCACTGCTTTCCCGTAGTCTAGATGCGTGTAAACCTCAATCGTTAAATGAGGGGAAATGGTGCTCATATTTCATCTAAATGCACCATTGAAGTCGTCTTAGTACTCCCACACAACTGAAGAAACAACGCAACGAATAAAACATTCAAAACAATTGCTACATTTTCAAAACGAACCAAAAAATTCGGTGAAGATCTCAGGAACACAGTTCACAACCGTGTAACGCGGCTATCGATGAGACCCTGGAACAGAATTGATTATTTCAGTGAAAAAAGTCACCAGTCACATCTACGGATAGGGGAATACGGCGATGGTGAGGCAAACGAGGACGGCATCAATGTTCCTGAAATACGACACTCACCTAACGAAGTTCTCCATGCTAATGGTAAGTAAGACCCCAGGAACATTAGTACAAAACCAGGGCTGCAGAATAAGAAGTGAAGCCGCAGAAAGCTGAAGTCGACGTACGGCTGCCAACTGGCGCACGATATTCTCAGTGAAGCGCATATCTAACTTGTCGTTGAACGCGAGACGTAATCCAGTAAGGGTTCCATGTTAAATCATGATGAAGTGGATGAAAGAGTATGAACTATCCAAGCCTAACGACTTAAAATATTCGAAATATGGGGAAATTTCCAAGTTAAGAGCTGCTATGCGCTAGGCAGCAGCTGAATATATATAGACGTTTCCCAAAAAACATCTGAAGCAGAACGGTAATTTACGTTTTGTCGGTTTAATTGCAGAACATCGCCCTCAAAAGAACATCTAATCAGGGTTGAGGAACTAGAAGTTGAGGCATGATCGAGCTCGATAATGACAAACGGATACATAACTGGATTACTAAATTCGCCACTTTCTTCAAAAGAACCGTTTAAGGTTGCAATATTAGGCCCGAAGTGAATCCTGCTATAACGCGACCAGGACTCAGTTCCGGTCCCACACGGATACTCGGCACGAGCAAGACCCCCCGACTGTGCTTAGCAGTCGCACATAATCCTCTGTGGCCTTGTTCATAGTTCCGAACTAATACCTCGCTACACAGCCTATAAGATCTAAAACAGGTTGCAGGAATGCGCCGCGCACTGTGCAGGAGACCCACAAGTTAATAGAAGGTGCTGTATTACCCAGTCTTCCACTTGTAGGTAGACAAAGAAATTTGTTGTTTGAGATGCGAGTCCTAAAGCATAATCAGAGCGCAGATTGGATGAAAAACACGTCCCAGACTCATTCTCAGTCGAAATACATAGCCGAAGTGTGAAGCGCAGCAAGAGCTAAAAATGTAGAAAATTGTCCCATGAGTACGGTAGGAACAACATTTTTGAAACGCTCCTTCGGGAAAGAATGGCGCTGAAAATGTGTAGGAAGGCGAATTTTGTTGGAATATGGTGTCCGCTCACGGAGAGCTGAATAGGCCACCTAAAGATCAACACTGTGTAGAGAAAGGTGAAGCATAACACAGATGTAACCTTCGTAGAAGCATCGAACTTCAATTTTACGGAACAACGTTGCACATATACCGAGAGGATGTTTTCATGACGGGACCACGGCATGGTCAGCGTTCCATGAAGCAACGCACCACGTCACGGAATGAAGCAATTCTGAGCGTGGTTGGAGCGGTTTAGCGCGAGTAGGAGATCGAGGAGGATCGACAGTGTGCCCATGGAGCAATCGGTAAAAGGCGTCGTCTGCGGACTGTGAGTCGGCCATGGAGAAATCGATCGGTGATGGGACGTGGCGGCCGTCGGGCAAGTGCAGTGCGGTGAGCTTAAACTCATCGACGGAGAAGTTGATGAGGTGGCCACGGCGAAGTACGTGCGCCCCACACTTGTTCGACGTCCACATGAGGTTCATCTGAACGGGAAGAGGCTTGAACGTCACTTACCCTGCCCCTCCTCATTGACCCTTCAGTGATGACCTCTGCGTTGAAGGATCGATGACGGCGCCGTTACCGGCTGGAGATGGCGGCGTACCGAAAAAGTAAGGCGGTGGTAGCGCAGTCCGAGGGGCACCGACTGTCGTGCGCACCAATACCAAGGTGCTTGGTTCGGATCCTGCCCCGACCAAGTAAGCATTCAATCTCTCCGGAGCCGACAGTCGCGACATTTGTCCGAGAAGATAAGACACTGCGGCGTACATCTCCTGGGCAGCATGTGTCAGTGTTGCATAGCCAGATGGAGAGCGTATGACCCTCCGTTACTTTGCCGGATGCTTCAATGACATCCTCTCTTCAAATAGGGAAGTGTCTGAGGTGGTAGAGGAGCTTGCACACCGTCGTTCACAAGAAGGGCGACAAAAAAAGTAAAAAAAAAGTTTCTCGAAAATACAGTCTTATTTGCCTGTTGCGCACACTTTACAATCTCTCCATGAAGGTTATTCTATGCATGCATATCAAGGATACTGAATGGGGTCCCATTAATTCAATGTCGCGAATCTGGGCAGCACTGGGATGTGGTAGTACGCTGGATAATCACAATCAATCACAGCACTGGCCAATCAGAGCATGGCCAATCAGAGCAATGACCATGCACTCCATCTCTGACTGATTAGTCCATTCGGACGGCGAGCCTGATTCAGTGGCGCGTCTCCGTCCCCGATATTTCCCACAAGTGCTCCGTCACGCCTATCGGCGTGCCTCGCACTTGCGCGCTTCGCGCGATGTTGCAGTATCACTAAGCTAAGGACAATCACATCAAGCTTGCTGCTCTACTTGTATAGCTTTCTTCCCTACTTAGGAGTACAAAAGGCTCGCAGCACGTACAGTATATAGTATGATAGGGCGATCTATTGGTCCCTCATTACTGTTCTACCCTTAGTGATACGGTCTTCCATTACTGGTACTGGTTACTCCCTCAATGATCCCGCTTAGCGGATGACGTCTTCGGTACGTCTACCTGAATCCCCAAACACGTTGATCAATCGATATTGATCGATAATATCGACCGATATCGATTGATCAACTTCAGATTCGTGTTCAGCGACCTCGATTACCCCCAAGGCTAAAGTTTCGGACCGCTTGAACGAAATACACGAAAAATCGATATTATCGATCGATATCGATTGATCAACTTTAGATTCGTGTTCAGCGACCTCGATTACCCCCAAGGCTAAAGTTTCGGACCGCTTGAACGAAATACACGAAAAATCGATATTATCGATCGATATCGATTGATCAACTTCAGATTCGTGTTCAGCGACCTCGATTACCCCCAAGGCTAAAGTTTCGGACCGCTTGGACGAAATACACGAAAAATCGATATTATCGATCGATATCGATTGATCAACTTCAGATTCGTGTTCAGCGACCTCGATTACCCCCAAGGCTAAAGTTTCGGACCGCTTTAACGAAATACACGAAAAATCGATATTATCGATCGATATCGATTGATCAACTTCAGATTCGTGTTCAGCGACCTCGATTACCCCCAAGGCTAAAGTTTCGGACCGCTTTAACGAAATACACGAAAAATCGATATTATCGATCGATATCGATTGATCAACTTCAGATTCGTGTTCAGCGACCTCGATTACCCCCAAGGCTAAAGTTTCGGACCGCTTGGACGAAATACACGAAAAATCGATATTATCGATCGATATCGATTGATCAACTTCAGATTCGTGTTCAGCGACCTCGATTACCCCCAAGGCTAAAGTTTCGGACCGCTTTAACGAAATACACGAAAAATCGATATTATCGATCGATATCGATTGATCAACTTCAGATTCGTGTTCAGCGACCTCGATTACCCCCAAGGCTAAAGTTTCGGACCGCTTGGACGAAATACACGAAAAATCGATATTATCGATCGATATCGATTGATCAACTTCAGATTCGTGTTCAGCGACCTCGATTACCCCCAAGGCTAAAGTTTCGGACCGCTTGAACGAAATACACCCCCCCCCTACACCCCCCCTCTCTCTACTCCAACACCGCATCTCCAGGCACGTTTGGCAGCGTGTTCGGCACGTCTACTGACTCGCCAGGCACGTTGGGCAACGTGTTCGGCACGTCTACTGAGTCGCCAGGCACGTTGCACAACTGCAACCCCCCTCCTCCGACGATTCCCCCTTACAGGACTCCAGCACCGCATCTCCAGGCACGTTTGGCAGCGTGTTCGGCACGTCTACTGACTCGCCAGGCACGTTGGGCAACGTGTTCGGCACGTCTACTGAGTCGCCAGGCACGTTGCACAACTGCAACCCCCCTCCTCCGACGATTCCCCCTTACAGGACTCCAGCACCGCATCTCCAGGCACGTTTGGCAGCGTGTTCGGCACGTCTACTGACTCGCCAGGCACGTTGGGCAACGTGTTCGGCACGTCTACTGAGTCGCCAGGCACGTTGCACAACTGCAACCCCCCTCCCCCCACGATTCCCCCTTACAGGACTCCAGCACCGCATCTCCAGGCACGTTTGGCAGCGTGTTCGGCACGTCTACTGACTCGCCAGGCACGTTGGGCAACGTGTTCGGCACGTCTACTGAGTCGCCAGGCACCTTGCACATCTACAACCCACACACTTCCCCCTCACATTCAACACCGGCAGGCTCACTGATCCCCCCCTGGACAGACGCTCCCCCCCTGGACAGACGCTCCGCCCCGTACAGACAGACAGCCCGCCCCCTTAAGCGGCTTATTATATTAGAAGGATATTGAATAGGGCTGTTTAATTATATATTTATTAGTACACTCATTTATTAAACAATTTACACTCATTTCTTACATTTCAATTGAGATTGATCGCAATAACACGTAGCAATATATAGCCCGTTTACCAGCCGTTCCAGGCTTAAGTAAACGTGTTAAACCATTATTTATTTATTTGAAAGTGCTGTGAGCAATTGTTGATTTCGAGGAATGACTATGACTGTGTACTGCACGATTTGCTTTTCACATTCTCGGACATTTGCTTTCGATGGGTCGCACAACCACTTGCTACTGTGATGAGAACCTGTTGCAGTGGGTGTGGCGGGCTGTGCCGATTGGCCAGTTGAGGGGTCCCGGCGAGATTATCTCACTCCGTTGACGCTCCTGTGGAAGTATACCATTAGGTTTAAGGATCGGCTCCTGTTGCTAGAGTGTTGCAGGAATTTTGTGCAGCGACATATCCATACATATCCAGCTCGTACCTACACATATATGTGCATACGCATATAAGTAGGTATATATTATGTATACACATGCATATACAATATGTATATGCATGTATATACATAGAAACAGGTTCCCATCCCAATAGCAAGTGGTTGTGTGGCTCTTCGAGAGCGAATGTCCAAGTACGTTGTAATTGCAACTCTTAGGAGCTTCAGTTGCTTAACACCAACAGAAGAGTTCTACTGAGCGATTTTGATGTTTTCTCGCTCTTAGTCCCAAAAGGAGCCTGATGCTGAAAGTAACCTTCTATCGAACATGTAATCGAATGTCAAATTTCAGGCCTGTGGCCGGTTTCTTCAGGCAGCTCGGCGGTCACCAGATGTTTGGCTGGGTCGCTTCATCAAGGCACGATGGTGATGTCGCTTGTTCTCGTTGTTCAGCGTTTCCATGGTCTTCCATGGTCCTGATCGTGTTCGGCACGAGTTTTTCCTCTGAAAAAAATTAGTCATCAACTCCCTTCCTTTGCTCTGTTCATTGCTGGTATTAGGTTGGCGCGGAAGAAATGCACGTTTTTTTTCTTTCATTGGTTTCGTCGCCATTTTTTAAAAGTAAACTAACCAGAAAAGTCTCTTAGGCGTATGTCTGAACTGCGAAAACGAATACCATTGTGAGAATCTCCACCCTTCAAGTAGTAGGAAGGGATGTGTTTCATTTTTGCAAAGTCTTTGAACCCAACGAGCTAGAGAGCCTTAAAGTTTACTATGGGATCGCCTGCACACGTGCAAAATTATCGTAAACCGAAATTCCAGTAGTGGATATCATATTCGTGATCAGCGTCCCAGATAACCGCCTAAGCCCTAGTTTATACTTGCGCCGCTGCGCGGCGCGGCACGATGGTTGGGATAGATATCGACCGGTAGGCGCGAAAAATCAATATCCATGGCGATCATGGTGCCGCGCCGCGTGGCGGCGCAAGTATAAACTGGGGCTTAGGCAGACTCTGTGTGAAATTTTTTTTACAACCCCTCCTCGACCTCGACCAAGGAGCTAAGAGTCGCGAAAGTTCAATAGTGCCGCTCCAGATTTACCCTTGACAATTGCATACTCAGGGGAGCGTACACTCATGTCACGGCGAACCATCGTGATCAACTTTTTGCAAGATATCTCTGCACCCCTATACACAACTAAAGATCTCTCCATATGTAACATTTTTAGTAGGTCGGCTCACCACAGGAGTTTCAAGACCAACGTGCCGCCGTCTAGCGATACGTTAGAATATGACGGTGACCTATACTCGGTGACCTGCGGGAATGCAGTAGCTACCAGCACGTCATCATTAGTGTGTCTAGTTCATTAGTACACTTTCGACGGGCAGTAGGATACAACTGTAGTTGTACAATGATCGGATGCCCTCCTTTGATCATGTGGGACACATGTTGCTTTATTCATGTCATATTGGGAAGGTCCATTCCCCATGTAGCCAAAGGTCCTATCAAAAGTCAGCAGAGAATATGAAGTGTCGCACATAGAGGGAGCAGCTGATGAAAATCTCTCACTGAACACGTACTTCTCAGCCTATGGTGGAACATATGCATAGAGAAAGTTGGGAAGGTGAATGGAATGGAAAAGGAATGAACACTAAAAATGCAAAAGTCCCTCGAGGTCAAGGAAACGAACATTCGACCCCGTGCCTACGACGCGCCTGCACTACCACTGAGCCGCCGACCTGCTTGAATCGAAGACCGAGCCAGACGTATTTCACCATTTCTCTTATCTCCACGTGCAACACGCACGTACATGATTGATGCTAACAGTGCCATACATTCCTGGGTGTTCAGGGGCCCCTATTTGCTTGGGTTCAAGGTCTTTGCAAAAGTGGAACATCGCTTGCTACTAATTGAAGGATGGAGAAACTACCTGTGGTATTCGTTTTTGCCGTTCAAACCTAGGTGAGGGTACAAGCGATCCCATAGTAAACTTGGAGGGTCCCTAGCTCCTTGGGTTCAACGACTTTGCAAAAATGGAACATCCCTTCCAAGTAATTGAAGGGTGGAGAATCTCACAGTTGTATTCGTTCTCGCAGTTCAGACGTATGCCTGAGAGACTTCCCTGGTAAGGTTTTTTCATAAGGTGTTATACATTGTTGGAAAGCTTATTATATGCGCTTTCTAAATATGTATATGTAATTTAATTAAAGTCGCTTATTTGCAAAGTAATTTGGCTTTTATTTTCAAATGTCTAAACACGTTTTTCGTCAAATTTACATCTACGAGTAGAGACTGGGCCGGACTTCCGCTAAAAACCGTCGAAATATCAACGGAGTAAGGGGTCAAGGAAGTGTCAGCGAATGCACAGTGCAACGTCAGTTCGAATTGAAAATCGTAAATCGTACATCTGATGAATTCCACGTCGTGGGTATATTTCTACCCCTGGTCCTGAAATGTGGAAATGTGGGAAAATTGGCCGTCATGTATCTAACAAGGGATGGGTCTGAAGCGTGTGTCTGGACGGGGGGAGCGAGTCACATAGGGAGAGTCTTCACCCCTCAATTATAAAGCATAATAAGGATAAAGGACGGCGTTACTCAATCCCTTTTGGGATGCGCCAGCGCATTCCACTTCTACGGGATGTCGTGGAGGCGACATGAATGCGTATTTGGCCATACAATGACTTGCGGTGGCCAGCCGATGAACAAGTCAGCGCTCTATCCTTCCCAGACAAGTCTGGTACCAATTCACCGACCCCGGAGGGATGGAAGGCTTGGTGGGCCTGGGCGGGAAATCCGAACCAGGAACCTGGTATCGGGTGCACGCGACAGTCGCGCCTCCTCCGACTGCGCTACACGCGCCCTCCCTCAATTATAATAGGATAAAATGTGTATATTTTTTTTGCCAAGTTGTTAAACCCAAGGAGTACGGGGTCCTTGAAGTCACAATGGTGATACGGCGCATCACGAGTTTGGGGGTCTTGTACGCCCGCGGTGCCTCTGTTGGCGAGAGGCTCGGAGCGCAGTGGAAGTGGAGTTGCTTCACGCGAGGAATGTCGAAGGTTTGGTTTTTGTGCGCTGCTGCATTTTTGCATTTCAACTGACTTGTTGAGATTTGTGGATTCTGATTCTACACCATTTTCAGAAGTTTTTATGCCTAATTTTCCAGCTGAATGCTGTGGTCATCATCGGCGATACGCGGGTATAAAGTGCATGAAGCAACATTGGGCACAATACGGGCAGCGTATAAAGGCTACAAGCTTCTCACAGTCTGTTTCCATACATGGACCAATGACCTCGGGAAAAGCCATCCTGCTCGGATTTTCAAAAGAGACCAGGATGCGACATCGGAGGTGGTTCAAGTGAGAAACGCGGTCTGTGGATCCCGCAAACTAACCTAAACGGCATCGATACCCTCCGTTCCTCATCTTTGCTTGTCACATAGAAAGCAGAGGTCTACTGGAGGTTTTCTAAAACCTAGCACCAACAATGTCCTCCGATGGTCGAGTGGTGATCCACCTGCTCACGCTGAAGTGTGGCCCATCTTTAAACAAGGAAGCTTCGAGGGAAGGAATCAAGCTGGCCAAACAGATGGCGGCATACTAAAGAACTTCGAAGGTGTTGAGCGTTTATACATCATGATGTTGAAGAGCTTTCTCATTGCCTTCTGGTTAGAAAACCGGTCAGTAATAAACAAGTCGCAAGAATGGTACTCTCCACAGTGTACAGCTAGGAAATGCGCAGTTCCCCAAATCCCAACCAGTCAGTCGAAATGCAAAAATGGAGCAGCGCACAAGAACCAAGTCCCCGACCTTCTTCGCATGAAGCAACCTCACTTCCACTGCGCTCCGAGCCGCTTGCGGGCAGAGGCATCGCGGTCGTACAAGGCCCCCGAACACGTGATGCGCCGCCGTATTCCATTGTGACTTCAACGACCCCCTACTCCTTGGGTTTAACGATTTGGCAAAAGTAAACACATTTTTATACTAATTGAGGGGTGAGGATTCTCCCTATATGACTCGCTCCCCCCGCTCAGACATACGCTTCAGACCCTTTCCTTGTAAGTAGGTTAGTAATGAGTGCGGTATGCGTGGTGCAGTTCTTAATCGGGCGGGGCAATTTTCTGCTGTCACCGGATGTATCTTCGAAGTTGTCCGCAGACAAAATCAGCTTCATTCGTCTAGGCGAGGAAGGTATAGCGTTTTGAGTCTCCCTAGACGACGAAACACACATGGTGCTCATGACGCTGGTCACCAATTCGTTGAGCGCTCTCATCGAAAGTGTATACAGAACCGGACGCTGTCGAATGTTGATCTGAAATTGGATACTGTACGAAACTAATCAATACTGACACGCAATCAATGTAGCTGAACACGAGTGGTTCATATTCGTGTTATACTCTAGAAATTGTGCTACCTTCATGCTCATCTGCTTATCGCAGGCATATCACCACACCTGGGATTCTTCACTTTTTTGCCAATAATTGCATAGTTCTCAGTACAATTTGGTAACTTTTCGAGACTTAATAAGACGGTTAGAGTAATTTTTTTCTTTAGGAAAAATTTGGTATAGAATTCTGTTTAATTTTTTTGTTTACTTGCCCCATAAGTGTAATGATTTGATGAAATTTTTGCTTCTAGAGAAAAATAATAAATTAAAAATCGTCTTGAAGCACAGCAAAGAAGCAAGCATATAGTGCATTATAGGATCAGATCGCGAAATGCACTCAAAAAGTTATCTAATTTTTTCTTTGATTTTTCACACAGGTGCTTAGGGTTGCTATGAATCCTATGTTTTTGTGTGATTTTTGCGTATGCATGAATGTGCGTGACACTAACCTTTTACATTTCAAATCTAAAAACAGACCGAAATCGCTGTTGTGACTCCATTTTCATGTTCTCGTAGCTCTGTTTAGCGCTGATAAATTTCGACTTGGTACAATCGGGGGATTGCACCTGGGCGTATACAAAGAGCGGCTTCAAAGAAGGGACCAACCAATCATATCGCTTCCTCTGCCCGGTTTGCCGAACTCTGTGATTGACTGACCCCTTCCTTGCACCTGTCCTTTAAACCCGGCCAGAGAGACTTCATTGATACTACTGCTTACCTTTTCCGAATTTTCTCACTTCAGGCGAAGCGTCTCTCGGAATGATGAGATATTCGATGTGCACAGAAGAAGACACAGGTTAGTATTAAATATTTATTCGAAAAAACAATTGACGAGATTATCTCCGCATCAGTTTTCATTGTAGCCTACTGTTCTTTCTCGGTCGGAACGTATACATAGCTCCAAATCAGAAGAGCTTTTTCTACAAAGGAAGAGACCCTTCAAAATGGTTTGAGCATTTTTATTCAAAGAATTTGTTATGACTTTCTTTGACGAATTCTTCAATTCACCTCTCCTAGTTAGTGAAAATATTGTTTGAAAGATTTTTTACTGTTGAGGGATAGATAATTGTTTAACACTTGTTTTCAAAGAGGAAGTAGACCGCAGCTAAATAGTACTTAAAGAAGATATTGCGCCATGTACTCCTACAGGAAGTCGTGATTTTTATTTCATCCACAGCGAAATTTGTATTAGGTGGATCGAAAAGTCCTGCAACACTTTACGCTACTGCCTGTTAAATTTGTTAAAGCTCTTACAGTGTTGATCTTGTGTGGTGACGTCACAGTACATTCTCGAAGCTTCCTCAAGCATACTATAGCTATACAAGGCCTCGTCGAGTACGAATACAGCAACGATAAACAGCAGCATCCTACGACCTGGGCGCGTGTAGCGCAGTCGGAGGAGGCGCCGACTATCGCCTGCACCCGATACCAGGTTTCTGGTTCGGATTTCCCGCCCAGGCCGACCAAGCTTTCCATCCCTCCAGGGTCGGTAAGTTGGTACCAGGCTTGTTTGGGAAGGATAGAGCGCTGACTTGTTCATCGGCTGGCCACCGCAGGTCATTGTATGGCTAAATACACATTCAAATCGCCTCCACGACATCCCGTAAGAGAAGAATGCGTGACGCATCCCAAAAGGGACTGAGTAACTCCGTCCTTTATCCTTTATCATTTTATCCTACGACCTATCGTCTACTACGAATTTTCGCAGAACTGTAGCCTCCAACATTTGCGCTGCATTCAAGGAGGAAGTGGCCCGTTGGTATCAGCGCTTCAAGGGCGGAGGTATCTCTCTCGAAGATCGACCTCGTTCCGGACCCCCCTCTGTTGTGGAAGAAGACAGCTTGCGCGAAGCCTTCAAGATGAGGCCAAATTCAACCACTCGCGAATTGGCGGCGACACTTGGATGTACGCAAAGCGCCGTCGTGAGGCAGCTGGAGATCTTATTACTGATGATGAAAGCTGGGTTGTTTATGCTAACCACACCGGCAAGAGCCCATGGCTCTCACGCGGAGAACCGACTCCAAGACAACCGAAACGTGGACACCACGAAAAGAAGGCTCTTCTGTGTTGCTGGTGGGTCTCAGAAGGCATGCTTTACTGGGAGTTGCTTGATAGTGAGACTACAGTCACAGCATCTGTCTACGCTACCCAGCTCCAGAGCTTGGAAGACGCCATCCGCCAAAAACGTCCGGAACGGGAACACCTGCCACACGACAAGCGCGTTCTCATGTCGCAGAAGTGACTCGCGAGAAAATCCAGGAGTTACCCTGGGAAGTTCTGCCTCATCCATCGTACTTTCCAGACGTCGCTCCTTCTGACTACTACCTGCTCAGAGCTCTGAAGCAGCATCTTCGAGGTAGAGAGTTCGATGGTCGACGTCAACTGGAAATGGAGGTTTCTGAATTCGTTTCCTCACAGCCCTCGGAATTCTGGTAGAAAGGAACTGAAAGGCTGCCTGAAAGATGGGGCAGGATCTCAGACTTGGATGGGAAATATATCGTGGGCTGAGTTTTTGTGTATTGTATTATATTGTACTGTATTGTAATATTGTTGTGCTAGTGTTGCAAGATTATTCGATCAACCCAATAGTACTAAAAGATGAGATTGTGCCATGGACTCCTACAGGAAGTCGCGATGTTTATTTAATTTTTTCCAATTTTTTTTCGAAAATTGTATTTGCAAGGTGTTAGGCACTTGTCAATGCAGAGCAAAATCAATTGCTAGAAAACCCACAAATTCATTCTGCTGTTTCAAATAGGCAGCATTTGCACTACCTATCAAATGAAAATGGCAAAGACGAGTGTGCATGGAGTGATATTTTCTTTTAGTACGCTTCTTGGCACTCTACAACAGAATTTAACCAGTTGTTTTCACTTTGCAAATAAAATTTCAAAACGAATACTGTACTTGTTGAGCTATGTGAGTTGAAAATTTTCAAAGAAAGTCGTCCAAAATTTTTCCAGAACGAAAAATTGTTCTGATCTTCTTGGAGAATCTCTATTTTAGTGTTATAGGTGTTGGTTTGATTTAGAAATGTTCAGTTTGAATTTTTTTCGGCGAGCTTGTTTAGAAGACTGGCTATGGTTTGGTTTGAAAAGTGTCCAATTTGCTCGAAAGTTCGTTCTTTATTCTGGTGCTGTTTCTGTTTTTTTTTTCTGCTTTTTTCTGACTTGTTTGAGTTTTGTTCGGGGCCGTGTTCTAATGAGTATGACACGCCATTTATGACGTAAATAAACAAATAAATAAATAAATAAAGTGGTGTGGTTTCGAGACTCTGGAAAGAAAGTACCGTCTTCTTCTTCAGCGTTTGTCCCGCTATGCTGCGGGGTCCGCTTTCCTAGATTGTTGGCGCCACTCTTCCCGATCAAATGCCTGATCAGGGTGCAACCTAGCCATCTTCAAGTCCTGATGCAGTGTATCAAACCACCGTTGTTTAGGTCGCCCTCGTGGCCGCCTACGGAGCACATCAAGGTTATAACCAGTCTCTCGGTATGAAGTACCGTCTGGAATCATGATTTTGAAAAGTCCAATTTGACGTGAAGCTGGCATGTAGGGCTTGGGTGGGGGAGGAAAGTCGATCTGGTATTGTAATTTAATTTTGAAAGGTGTCCAATTTAATGTTAAAGTGGTGTCTTCTAGGCTTGGAGCGGGGAGGGGGGGGGGGGGGAGTCGTGTCTGGTTTTATGACAAGTCACGTTATAGAAGTCAGTGTAGACGTAGTAAAAACGTCTCATAACTGGAGACAAGGCGGGACAAGCGCAGGCCGCCGAACCCGCGCGGTGATCAGAGAACGCGGCGCAATCTCGAATCACGATGTTTCCGTCCGTACGGGGCGATGTAGAGAGGCAGGGGACGGAGTTACAAAGTTCGGCCTTCTAACTGTTCTCGTTCTCCTTACAGTAAAACCACGCTGAAGTGCTTCTCACCTCCATTACTCCATGGAGATGCCTTTAAGAATTGCGTGGTTCGTCGTAGTCCACACCTGCTGCCCTCATTAGCGACAAGGTGTCAGGCTGGTTGCCACCAGGCGACAATCGGTGACCGACAGAACTGTTAACCACGACTTGTAGATGTTCTGCATATGAATGGAAATGAGTGAGCGTGCGAAACCCGCCAAGCATCCGTCAATTTCTTTTATACGCGTAATCGAATTATCGTCTGTCATCGTGTATTTGGGGACTGTCTTTGCTGCCAACCGGAAGTCCCTCTGTTCAGCTGAAGATCGTCCAATTCACACTACTTCACGGTAGCACTGTTGACCGACCAACCGACTGGGCGACCGACTGCATAACCCGCTTAGAACTAACTATTCAACGTCTTTCCTCCAGATGGTGCGCATTCGGCTAGAATCATCTTCGTGAACTCCTTCTGAACAGGTTTCCAATTCACCGTTTCCTCCGGTAATATGACTTCTATAATTAGCCGTGGCAACGGAAGCAGTTACAAATGTGTAAATTCTGAGAACCTGTTGTTTCAGATGAACTATGCAGACGAGTTTTATTTCATATGTAACAACACATAAAAAATATTTAAATTTTTACGGTAAATTGGATACTTTTTGAATTAAACTGGAGTCCACCACTTTAAAATAATCCAGTTATAAATTGAGCTAATCACGTTTTAAAAACGATAAAAAAATTAGTTTGACTTTTTTCGAAAATTTATGTCGTCGCTGTCTAACACAGATCCGGGTGCCCAAAAAATGATTACATTGTTAATATATTCACAAAATTCTTTTTCTTTTAGTTGCTGAAGAGCGCATTGTTTCCGGCTTTCCGCCCGATTAGATTGCGCCGTGCACTGGCACGGTTCACGACGCGTTTCTTCAAATCGATTTATAGTGAAAATTTTGCACATTCTACTCGCAGTAAACTGAACCTTGGTTTATATCGTCAGTCAGAAGGACGCCGTTCTGAGAAACCGGTTTTTTGTGCTTTGAAGTATGGATAAGCGAGTTTAGAGCTAAAGTTTAGAGTTCAAGTTAGAGCAGGTTTCGGCACTGAAAAAGTGGGAATCTTTTGAACATTCTATAATAGCAGTATACTTTCCATGATTCGTATTTATTATTGTTGTTATTTTTATTAATTTATTTGTGTTCATTTTTATTTATTTGTGTTCATTTTCAAAAACATGTCTGGCTTGCTTTGAGAGGTGGTTTTATAGGTGTTAAATTTGATTGGAAATCTTCAGTTCGAATTAGGAAGTGTTCAGCTTGGAATGAAATTGACATGGGCATTTAATATAGGGAATTATCCGCTAATAGATTTAGAAATCAACTAGAGCACGTTGAAAACCAATTGTATGTATGCAAAAGTACTAAAGTATGGAGTTGGATATTACAGTGCGGATTTGTTATAACTCCAGCAAAAGGTTAGCCATACCACCGGTAAGTACTTGCTACAGCCTGATTCTTATCAATCAATAATATCTATCGATATTGATTGAACAATGTCGATCAATCGGCAATGTTTATATGCCGTGGGGTTTAATGGACTAATGCTCATGTGCCAAGTGGAGTAAATCAAGAAGCTATAGGACATTAGATTTCCAATCTTCAGTGTAATCATTTTATTAATCAAGTTGAGCACTTTTCAGATTAAATCGCGGATTCTTCATGCCAAAGTGAAGTTTTTTCGAAGCACGTAAAAGGCCATAAAAAATGATTTTTTCATGTCCGACTGTCGTTGAATCTTGGCATGTCGTTTGACTGTGGCGTAGGATGTCGTGAAGCTGTTGAGCCAAGATTGTTATTGAAGCTTTATTCGGCTTACGTTTCGGCGTAACCGCCTTCTTCAGAGCCTGGAAAAGTCAAAAAGAGTTCGAAAAATTACTCGTCCAAGGGTCATCTCAAGCTACAGGAGTCTCAAAAGATTCCTGTAGCTCAAAAGATTCCTGTAGCTCAAAAGATTCCTGTAGCTCTTTTGAGACTCTTGTAGCTTGAAATGATCCTTGGACGAGTAATTTTTCGAACTGTTTTTGACTTTTCCAGGCTCTGAAGAAGGCGGTTACGCCGAAACATAAGCCGAATAAAGCTTCGATAACAATCTTGGCTCAACAGCTTCACGACATCCTACGCCACAGTTGATTTTTTCAATTTCTCGAGATAAAACAATTTGTTCAGCATGACGAACAGCATAGCAAAGTGCTAGATTTATTACCGTGCACTGAGATACCTTTAGCTATTAGCGAACGAGGAATAATTTTTGTTTGTAGCGAACAAACAAAAACTATTTTGTTCGAAAAATTTATCAGTTTGCACGAATGAAATGAAAGAGTGCATCCACATAAAAATGAAAGGGGTGAGACAATTGCCAGAAAATTCAGACGACCATTTAAGCGTTTTTAGAATGTACGCGTATTTTTAGACAACATATTGAACGTCAAAATTTTATTTTAAGCTTCAAAAATCGCGTCGTCTACTTTGATTTGAAAAATGCTCAATTAGTTTCAAATTTTCTCAAGTGGTTCGAGGTGCTCAGATTGGAAATGATGCAAATATTGGTATCTCGAATCTATCCTGTTGGGGGGGGGGGGGGGGGCACAGCTAGAAAGCCAGAAAAGTGAGCCAACGCACTCATAGTGGTGTATTCCGTTTAGGAGATTAAAAAACATTCTCTAGCGTGTTGTTTTTGTATATTTCTTTACACTAAATTTTAACGCCGTTGTCAGACCAGTAGAATGCAGTACTCCCCTCCGACTAGGAAGCATCCGTTATCTGTTGTTTGAAACCGTGCAAGTGACAGCAGACTAGGAGCCATACTATCTTCCCCCCCCCCACCATTGAAGCTTCAACAGCCGAAAGACGTTCATCGCTATCACAGAGTGCGTGTGCTCTTTTCTGGGCGGTGAAAAGTGTCAATGTAGTACCGTCTGCTCCATTCAACTGCAGTGCCATCTGCTCCATTCGTCGCTTTCTTCCGCCTTTCCTTCCGTTGATATTCTAAAGCAACATTTTAAAGAAGTTAGTCAGAAATGGGATCAACTCTGAGAAATGAATACCGGAAGCTAAAGCTTCGAACAGCCCTTCTTAAACGATCAGTGTTTAGCCCCGTCGCGAGAATGTGATTTTCTCTAGGGGTCGTAATTGTTAGTAAAATTCTTTTTGGACAAAACTCATCAAAAAACGTTATCATTTATTGTTTTATTAATGTATGGAATACGAACGGGCGCGTGTAGCGCAGCCGGAGGAGGCGCCGGCTGTCGCGTGCACGCGATACCAAGTTCCTAGTTCGGATTTCCCGCCCAAGCCAACCAAGCCTTCCATCCCTCCGGGGTCGGTGAACTGGTACCAGACTTGTCTGGGAAGGATAGAGCGCTGACTTGTTCATCGGCTGGCCACCGCAAGTCATTGTATGGCCAAATACACATTCAGGTCACCTCCACGACATCCCGTAGAAGTAGAATGCGTGGCGCATCCCAAAATGGATTGAGTAACGCCGTCGTTTATCCTTATCCTTATTCTTAATGTATGGAATAGGAATAGGAAGGGATTGCTTCAGGACAAATTGTTTCGCTTTCCTGTAACATTGCCTGAAGTTGTCTGATCCCGCAAATACACATCGGAGAGCCTTGTCCGATATTGTCGCGGAGGGGTTAGATAAGGATAAAATAAATTATTTATGGTTAAGACACCCTAAATGTAGTCCAACTGTGTTTTTAGATGATGCAAATTTTCTATGAAACCAGTGCTTTGTGAGACAGATGGCGTGTTCACTCTTGCACTGGAACATCAACCAAATTCTACTAAATTCTCGATAATTGAAAGTCGCAACACTCTTCATTTTTATGGGTCTACTTTATACCGCAAATTTTTAGCCATTTGCGTTTGATGGGCGCGTGATAGCGTAGTCGGAGGAGGCGCCGTCGGCTGTCGCAGGCGCGTTTCTTGGTTCGTCTCCTGCTCAGGCCAATCTAGTTTTATAATTCCCTCGCATAGTGACTTGCTAGCACGAGTTGATCAACTGGTCATCGCAAGTTATTGTAGAGGTCAAATACGCATTCAACTAACCTCTGCGATATTCCGTAGAAGTAGAATGCTTGGCGCATCCCAAACGGGGATTGACTAACACCAACAGTGTCCTTCATTCCTTATTCTCAACGCCTTCTTCTTTGTTTCTTTCTTCCTCTTTCGTATCTGACGCCGATTCGAGTCGGAAATATGCACGCCTCATTGGGCCGATTATCTGTTCATGATGTGAGTGTGTGACTGAAAATTAGCCGCTATCATGGTGTAAGCGAACGCATAATTGCGGCCAAGTTGCAGGAGAGACAGCAACGACGTCGCCTGATGATTCTCTTCTCGTCGTTCGTCGCTGTTTCACCCGTCAAACGCTGAGCATTTTGTTCCCGATCCAGGCGTCCAGCATCGTTTCTAATTGAGCCGGACTGAAGTCCACGCCGTTTTAGTCAGCTTTAACTATGACGTCTCGCAGTCCGTTGAATTCGTTGTTATCATGCGCTAAAGAGCGCTGTGGTTAGAGCTTTTGGACAAGGATGGGGGTGACGAGAAACGTTAGACGTTAGCCAACCCCTTCGTGGGACGCACCACGCATTCTACTTCGACAGGATGTCGTAGTTGGGTGGTGCGATGGGGTAGTTTAAGCACACATCTGGGCTGGACCCGCAGTGATCAGCTGATGGACAACTCAGTGTTTCCTCCTCCCCCGGCACGCCAGATACCAGCTCTTCTACCCTGAAGGGATGGAACGGCAAGTTGACTTGTGAAGGCCAGTATTCCTCGTCTTCAGGGTTCTCCCTTCTTCCTTGAAATGCTAGAACCTCCGGCGTTCAGCTTCTGATATAACGCACTTCTCTGGGTTTAACAACAAATAAGTACTGTAGTAAAAAAAATAATAAATAAATAAATAAATAAATAAATAAATAAATAAAGGTAAATCACTTTCTGCCAAATGATGAGCCATTAGGGGAATTTATAATAAGAGGGTCCGTTTGAAGGAAAGTGACGATTTTTAACAACTCAGATTCCTTGCGTATAATTTTTTTTTTACCTCGCTTAGCTTACTTTAGTTTACCTATATAGATTCGACATTCGAGCGACGACGGCGGGCACCTGCTACCGACTGCGCTACGTCGGAAAAATTGTTCAATGGTGCTATTTTTATTCATAAGATTAATTATTAATACCGATACTTATGAAATTCTCCAGTACTGTACCTGGAGTTTTTATTCGAATCGTTGCAACATTACTAAACTACTATAAGCGCGCGGAACACAGTCGGGGGAGGTGCCGACTGTTGCGCGTATGTTAAATCGATGGAAAGTTCGGTTCCCGCCCAGGCCGGCCATGTCCTTCCCTTCGGAGTCACCATATTGGACTCCAACTACTGCAGTGGACTGCAGACTACCGCCCAGAATGCTCGTAGCACCGACTTTCCCATAATCAAGCCTGAGCGATATCTACTTGAAGTAGAATGCCTGGCGCATTCCATAACAGGATTGATAATAACGCCGACCTCTTTTAGTCATCCTGATCTATAGGATTGAAGGCAGTTTCCTTTGTTTGTGTTCGGTGTATTTTCTGCTTCTAATGCAGGATGATCAAGGAAATTTTTCTTCGCTTTTTCAGTTGCTCGAATGGAACTTAGACGATGATGGATCTGATCAAAGAAGTCGGCAATGAAGGCGAGAATGTGTCACAATCGTTGTCGTCGAGTTCAACAGCAGCCGTACAGGAGTGCTATAATGATCAAGTCTTCCTTATTTTCATGTACACGGTAGAGTTCCTTATCCACAATTCGTTTATTTTTCGATATTTTTTGTATATGTACAAGCTTCGGAAAAGCTATTTATTTCAAATCATGTTCAATGCTAAAATTTGGGGGGGGGGGTAGGGGTGGGGCTAAGCCTAATGCCCCGTTTATACTTCCGACGCCGAGCGACGCGATGCCATGTATGGTGGCTATATTGATTGAGCGCGCGATCGATCAATGTGGCCAGTTTACATGCCGTCGCGTCGCTCGGCGTCGGAAGTATAAACAGGGCCTAAGCCTTTACAAAATTCATAGCGCAAAACCAACCAAGAGGAATTCGTAGTTGGCTTAGTGTTACTCTTTACCGGCCTTTGTTCTCATTTTTAAACACAGAAATGGTAGTATTTTCCGAAATAAGATCTTTTGATAACACGGTAAAGAAGAAACAGGAACTGAAGGAAGTTGTGTTGCAATGTTGCTAGAGGGGACTTTCTACGTATAAAATAACCCAACTAATCAGAACTATTTGAAATCTATTCGAGGTTTTGCATAGTAAGCGACAAGGAAAAAGACGGCGTTAGTCAATCATCATTCGGAATGCGCCGCGCACTTTACTTCAATATCAAGGAGCCTTCACAGCGAATGAATGACTTGCGGTGACCAGCCGATGGAAAACCAGCGTTTTACTCTTCCCAAACACGTGTGGTGTTAATTCACCGGCCCGGAGGGATGGAAGGCTTCTTTGCTTGCGCGGGAGCTATCGAACAATGAACGCTTCTTGTTTTAATTTGCTTGTTAATGCTATGTATTTTTTAAATACAAATGGAAATGTCGGAAAACATTCTTTCGTAGGCCATAAGCCAAGCGATCCTGTACAATGAATAGTCGACTTAAAAACGGCACAATCCACATTCCACATTTTTTACAATTATTTATACACTTTTGAATTATATAAACATAATCATTTTTACATTTTCATTTTACCTTGTGAATAAAAATCTTGTTAGTGTTCCGTATATGTAGCATGATTAGTGCGGGTCACTATGAATAACGATAGAATGGTAAACATGGAAATTAATAACTGATGACATTAAAGTATTCTTTGGTTAATTGCGAAGAGGGTACGCCTCTTGCGCTAACCGTGAAGTCGAAATTCTTCGATGAGGTTCCTGTAAGGTCGGGGTCTACCAGAGGAGTCTATGAAGGAGAAATCACTGAATTGCCCAACGACTGGACACTGTTTAGGACAAATACACATTCAAATTCCATCCAAGACCTCCCGTAGAAATAGAAGGCGTGGCGCATCCTAAAGGAGGATAGTTAAACGCCGTCCTTTGACCTCATCCTAATTAGGAGTGCGTTCCCTGCGGCCATAATTGCCTCGACCAAGAGAAGAAGTTAGGTTGCCGTGGGAGTGACAGAGTTTGAGGATAATGATAACGGACGGCGTTACCCAATTCCTTTTGGAATGCGCCACGTATTCTACTTCTACGGGATGTCGTGGAGACAATTTGAATGCGTATTAAGCCATATAATGACTGGCCATGGCCAGCCGATGGACAAATCGGACAAATCAGTGCTTTTTCTTCCCAGACAAGTCTGGTAGCAACTGACCGACCCCGGAGGGATCGAAGGTTTGGTTGCCCTGGGTGGGAAATCCAAACCAGGAACCTGGTATCGGGTGCACGCGACAGCCGGCATCTCCTCCGACTGCACTTCACGCGGTGGTCATGCTCGATGCAGTCGAATAATTATTGACGACTTTTTGGATCTTAAGTCCCTCTTCAGTTCTAAAAGAACCATGTCCCTTGTCATATACATTCATAAAAACATAAAATACAACAATGCACACACAAAATAAATATACAATCAATATCCGTTTTCAAGCTATCGCTTGTAGTGTGTTGTTTTGAACCTGAAGTAAGACTTAAAGCCCGAAACGTCGTCAATAACTAGTATTCGACTGCATCGGGCTTCACTACTAAGAAAACCAAAATAATCAATTAAATTGATCCACTTTACAGCCTTATTAGGCATAGAAGCAGTGGCACACAAAGATCTTACTACGTCTAAACTATCCATCATTCCCGAATTGGACTTCAGTTATATGCAATCAATAGACCTCGGCTGTTCAAAAAAACAACAACAAAAAGTTGGAAAAGGAAAGAAATATATATTGTACCATCGTTGGGCTAAGATCTGAGCAGAAACAAGGAGGGCCTTTTTCAAAAATTACATTTATTAGAATCCACCGTCAGGTGTTTCCTTAATATCTGCACTTTCAGACAGATGACCTTCTACTGGCTGCTAGCATGGCAGCTACTGTATTCAATGTTATGGTAATATTTTGTGCTGTGAAACTATTCAAGCGAAGTGGCGACACTATGCATCTATTCATTCTCAATATGACTGTCGGAGATCTTATATTAACCGGTAAAGCTTTGTTAGGCCTGTTTAAGAAATTTTGTCGAACACATGAATGAAGGAATTTATTCGATGTAGAAAAATTCGGGCAAATGAACGAGCAAATTTAGTCACTTACCAAATTTTTCGAATGATCGAAAATCGAGTGAGCTCGATTTTTCGTTCACTGGAATATTCGAATTCTCGAACAATTTGTTTGAATCAGGTTCTGGGATTGAACATTTGAAGTTTATTCGGCATTCGAATAAGATTACTCGATTTTCGAACTAAGGTGTTATTCGATTTTCGAGTAATATTCGAGTATGGCTCCCTTTCGATGTTCGAATTCCAGCCATCGATGTTCTATTTCGAAAGAATATTCGAAAATCTAGAAATGTTGAATACTCTACTATTCGAATAATTCGAATATATTTGTTCGAGCACAACTATATGGCGGGTGCGGTTGTACCTGCCTCACATCGGCGCATTTACCGTGTCTTTCTTACATTACTCCCCTGACAATCTACTTCACCAACACCTCGGGCTTTCAAGTACAGGAGTTTTGATGAGTTATCGCTGCTGCTTTTCAGTATTTTGCCATCCGAATGAGCTGCTCATAAGGAAGCACGATTTTCTTCAACAAATTCACTTATGCGCCGTGGTTCACTATTTTAACTGGATTGGACTGGCTGTTTCTGGCTTGTCACTCACAATGCTTAACATCGATAAGGTAAGGTGGACATTTAGAGGCGTAAACTCCTATCATCATTTTCATCATCTCTATCATTTTCACGAGAATGCGTTCCATCCATATCTCTTCCTCAAACCATCTACGTATGTATTGATCAACGAGCTCTGGGAATCATAACAACCTATTTCTTCCGATTTTCCTGTTTTCAAAAAATTCCCGTTTCGGGGACAGCATATAGCTAGAGCGGGCACTCCTCTTCCGTTCCTGCTTGGTGAACATCGTTCTTGACATCAGTTTGAGGGTAGAAAAAGCGAGAAATATTGGGACGAACCCGTTCCAACCTTTCTTTGACTTCTGACTTCGGATTAGAGGGCCGCAGATAAAACAGTGGATGCTGTTACCGTGAGCAAAGTTGTTGCGAGTTCGAGTCTCGTCTCGTGCAAAAATTACTGCGCTAAAAACCCACATTCCTATGATTACCGTAATCAAGAACGCCATATTTTGTTGTTTGATTGGATGCTACGTGCGATCAATTAACCCGATTGCGCAAGACGTAGCATCTTGCCCGTAAAGAGGATGCGGGTTCGAGTTCCGCCCGGCGCAAGAGTATTGGTCGCAACCAAACATCCACCTAACAGCTATATTTTGTATGCCATACCATTACCCATCATAACAACTTATTTCTTCCGATGTTTCATTAATCTCGTGTATTCAAAAAATTCCCGTTTCGGGGACAGCATATAGCTAGAGCGGGCACTCCTCTTCCGTTCCTGCTTGGTGAACATCGTTCTTGACATCAGTTTGAGGGTAGAAAAAGCGAGAAATATTGGGACGAACCCGTTCCGACCTTTCTTTGACTTCTGACTTCGGATTAGAGGGCCGCAGATAAAACAGTGGATGCTGTTACCGTGAGCAAAGTTGTTGCGAGTTCGAGTCTCGTCTCGTGCAAAAATTACTGCGCTAAAAACCCACATTCCTATGATTACCGGAATCAAGAACGCCATATTTTGTTGTTTGATTGGATGCTACGTGCGATCAATTAACCCGATTGCGCAAGACGTAGCATCTTGCCCGTAAAGAGGATGCGGGTTCGAGTTCCGCCCGGCGCAAGAGTATTGGTCGCAACCAAACATCCACCTAACAGCTATATTTTGTATGCTATACCATTACCCATCATAACAACTCATTTCTTCCGATGTTTCATTAATCTCGTGTATTCAAAAAATTCCCGTTTCGGGGACAGCATATAGCTAGAGCGGGCACTCCTCTTCCGTTCCTGCTTGGTGAACATCGTTCTTGACATCAGTTTGAGGGTAGAAAAAGCGAGAAATATTGGGACGAACCCGTTCCAACCTTTCTTTGACTTCTGACTTCGGATTAGAGGGCCGCAGATAAAACAGTGGATGCTGTTACCGTGAGCAAAGTTGTTGCGAGTTCGAGTCTCGTCTCGTGCAAAAATTACTGCGCTAAAAACCCACATTCCTATGATTACCGGAATCAAGAACGCCATATTTTGTTGTTTGATTGGATGCTACGTGCGATCAATTAACCCGATTGCGCAAGACGTAGCATCTTGCCCGTAAAGAGGATGCGGGTTCGAGTTCCGCCCGGCGCAAGAGTATTGGTCGCAACCAAACATCCACCTAACAGCTATATTTTGTATGCCATACCATTACCCATCATAACAACTTATTTCTTCCGATGTTTCATTAATCTCGTGTATTCAAAAAATTCCCGTTTCGGGGGTAGCATATAGCTAGAGCGGGCACTCGGCATTCGTTCCTGCGTAGCGAACTTCGTTCTTGACATCCGTTTGAGGGCAACAACAGCGAGAAACATTAGGGAGAACTCCTTCCGACCTTCTTTGACTTCAGACTTTGGATTAGAGTGCCGCAGATAAAACAATGGATGCTATAGCCGTGAGCAAAGTTGTTGCGAGTTCGAGTCCCGTCTCGTGCAAAAATTATTGTGCTAAAATCCACATTTCTATGATCATCGGAATCAGAATGCCATATTTTGTTGTTTGCTTGGATGTTAAGTGCGATCAATCGGCCCGATGGTGCAAAACGTAGCATCCTGCCTGGCAAACAGAGGGTATGGGTTCGAGTCCCGCCTGGCGCTAGAGTTTTGTTCGCAACTAAACATGCACCTAACCTCTATATTTTGTATGCCGTTGCCATTACCTATCATAACAATCATTAAAATAACTAAATAAATAAATAAATAACTCTTTCTTCCGAGTAGCCAGCTATCTCGCGTCTCCAAAAAATTCCCGTTTCGGGGGTAGCATATAGCTAGAGCGGGCACTCGGCATTCGTTCCTGCGTAGCGAACTTCGTTCTTGACATCGGCTTGAGGGCAACAACAGCGAGAAACATTGGGGCGAACTCCTTCCGACCTTCCTTTTTCTTCTGACTTGGGTTAGAGAGTGCCACTGGTCAAACAATGAATGCTCGCTACGTTGCTGCAAGTTCGAGTCTCGTCTCGTGTAAAAATTGTTGTGGCGCCACCCCATTTCTATGATAATTGATCAGGAATGCTATATTTTGTTGTTTGTTTGGATGTGGCGTTCGATCAAACAGCGCCGGCGGTGTAATGGTGTAGAGCATTCCCGCAGAAGGTACGGGTTCGAGTCCTGCCCAGCGCTAGAGTTTTGCTCGCAACAAAACATCATTGTAGCAGTTCAGATCTTCTTTTCCCCGTCTAGGAAAGACTCAACGGAATGATGGTTTCTGGCAGACCAGAGATTTCTTTTTCATCGTCTTATTTTCAGCTGATTTATTTTCGCTGGCCGCTGAACTACGATCGCTCGATGTCAAAGCGACGAGCTGCTCTATTCTGCCTTCTGATTTGGGGACTCTCCGTTGGGTATGAAATTTTTGTGCGTCCCTCAAATCGAACTAGTACAATTTCAAAACAATTTTCTGGCAAAGGTGGAAGAGAAAGGCCCATTTCTACATCGATTCCTTTTGTTTTTCTTCAGGTTCATATCGTATTGTTGGCTCTTCAACATTGTTTATATTCATTCCTTCGACTGCTCTCTTCAGGTAACGCATCGGATCGATTTTCAAATTTCTCAATAGAAATTTTTCTGAATCTTTTAGCAAAAACAAAAATTAGAGGTGGCTGTGAAGTCAACAATGTCATACCGAATTCACGACTACTGTAAACTAAGACAACGTCAAAATAATCTGGGTTATCTTACCCCCTTGCAGATTGTGCCACGCTTTTTCTTTTTCGGAATATCATGGACGCCGCTTGAGTGCACTTTCGACCTACACATTGATTTGTGGAGATCAGCTGATGGGCAATACAATATTCTATTCTTTCCAGAAGCATTCTAGTAATTACTAATTCAGTGACCTCAGCGGAATAAGGTTTGGTTAGCTTGGTTGGGAGCCGAACCTGAATCGATTTCGGGTGCACGTGAGATCGCCGCCTCCTCCGATAGCCCTACCTCACCCATAAATTGCTCACCAGATAGCAGGGTTAGATTAGTCTGTTGGACGTGGGGAAACGAGGGGCTTTCTAGATTGACATGAGCGTTCTACGAGGGTGATTTCACATATGACAATGCATTTGTAGAGCTGGCTGCGGCTTCTCTTCAAAAGTCAATAACACCGATCGATATGGATTAGCAGATCGATACCTCTATCTTGTCGAAAAACCTGTTCACTGACTCCAATCGCATGATCCTCACCATCAGTGTCAAGATCGATAATGTCGATCGATATTGACTGACTAACCAATGCAAGGGTTAATTCGTCAAGTCTGCTCGCCGATCTTTATGTTCGTGTGATGCTCATTCCGAATATTTGACCCTGAATGAAGATTGATATATCTGATCTAGATGTGAAGGCCCGGAAATTAATTCTGCGCGGGCGCACACACAGACGGACGGATGTTTTATTTGTAGTGGAGTGGACAACTATAATAGTAACCATTTATTTGACAATTTTTTGTTATACGTAAATAATTTAAAAGCTCCTCTAGTGTTAAAGCGGCGAAATTTCAGCAGTGAAAAAAAAAGACAACACAAGTCTCACGAATTGTATAATTTCTAGATGTCGCCGGGTAGGAAGTTCTACTATGAAATATTTCTGATCCTCTTCTGTGTTCTGCCAGTAACGTCTTCACTGATCGTCTCGATATACCTATTCAACTTGACTCGCCAGAAGAGAAATGCAGGCAGCGGAGGCGACACGTCGGCGTTCAAAAATAAGGTGCGCTTTGTCGATTTCGATGATTCTGCGCCTAAGCACAACATCTGATTGTCACCAGGTCAAGTCGTTGGTGTTCATCTTTGCTACGACCGCGTGGACGTCGTGCAGTTTGCTACCGTACCGCATAATGAACCTGGCCAGAATTCATCTCTTCACGTGAGTTTACACCGAATTGTTTTGCACACGAGTAACTGTATTGAAACCAGTCCCATCCAGTCGACATGCGCGATAATTCGCAGAGGCGCCCACCAATTGTCCGTCGTGAATTGTTCCATACAGTAACATCAGCAAAAACCAGTGTTGTGTAAAAACGCCGCCCCGTACACGACGGCGATGGGTCAGGAAATCGCGATAGAGCGCGCCGACAACAGGCAAATTACAGTAGCGGGTTAGGACGTGTGGCCGAGTTGGCGAGGGGGTAAAGTCAGACTCTATCCTTGTGCAACAAGGGGCCGCGAAAATTTCTTTTGTGTCTCTGAGGTTTTTTAAGGCAGCCGTTAAACTCTCAGGGAACCCTAGGGATTAGGGGTAAACAAACCAGGGGATGAGAGAAGGATCGTATGTCCGCTAGAGCGTGCCCATATCTCGTATCTCTGTCTTGATCGTCTTTCTCGCGTTACTAGCTGTTTGAACGAGGTCGATTTTCTTTGTGAGAGGCTCCAGAACTTGTCGGCAATGCGATCCGTATAGGGAAGTGAGAACGCGCTAGCCAATCAGAGTAACGACCATACGTGTCGGAGTTTTTTGCCTTGCCGAGTTCCAACAGAATCCAAGTGTGAATATTTTTGACACGGCTAGTATTCCAGATTTCCGTCCCTAGCTCCGACCCCATAAAGGGGGAGTGGCATCAGGAAAGAGTGTGTAGGGTCAGTGCCTTGATTTTTTGAACGATCTGGCGTTGTAATGCAGGCCACATTGCCGAATAGTGTTGAGGTTTCAAGGATTCAGAAAAAAAGGAAGAGAAAAAAGAAGAGAAATTCAACGAAAAATTTTTGTGGCGCATGCATTGAACTCCAGACTCTAACAGGTAAGGAGAGAGGGTTCGCCACTACTCCTCCAGGGACTCACTGCTTCTGATGTTGCGGAGTTCTCATTTGGCTCAGTTACTTCCGTATTTGGGGATTCCTAGACAAACTGGTACCAATTCTAACGATAAGATTCGGAGCGAAAGAAGTCGTTTGAATAGTCTGGGCTGTGTCCGAACCTTGATTTGATTCGGATGGCGTGACTCTTCGGGAAGGTCGGAAGCGACACATTCTACTTCTACTGGATATCAAGTAACAAACTTCAGGACAACTTGAATACAAGTTTAGCCTATACAGTGAATCACAGTGGTCGGGCCAAGGGTCGACCACGGGAGGACCGAAGGTGTAGTAGACGCGAGACCCGAACCAAGAACCTCGAGACAGGGTGCTCGCGCCAGCCGACTTCCGGCTGCACTACCCCGTGCTCATTTTTTAATGGCCTCATTTGCTCAAAATTATGTCTTCCAGGTGGTCCGAGCTGTCATGTGAAGGGAAGCAACTAATGAACTGGATTGCATGGATTTTGATATATCTGCTTACGATGAATCCTGTAAGTTTGCGCTATCGATTTAAAACCCACCGCTTCTTGTTTATACGAATTCTTTGTTTCAGATTATCAATCCCCTTATAACATCGCTTATCTATGCTCCTTACCGAATGACGATTAAAAAGTTTCTCGTTAATATACCCGTTGGAAATCGGCCGTTCTACAACTATCAAGGAGAGCAGCTTCATTTGGATAGCAGGTATTCCTTAGAAGTTGCTTTGAAATGTTCTGCGAAATTCGCATAAAGCGTTTAGCGAGAGTTTCCAACTGCGGGAATATGTCTGTAAAGGATGCAAGTTGTTCATTCTCTCGAATTAATCGACCCACCCCCTCTGCCTTGATCGGATTTTTTTTTTTTGAAAGTCGTAATAAGACGCTGGTCTGATCTAAGCGGGGGAGGTGGGAGGCACCCTAATCTGACTCTTTGGCAACGGAGTCAAAACTAAAAACGAATTAATTCACCAAGGCAACACGGTGAACTGGCCTACGAGAAGACCTTTTTTTGTGATTTTCTAGCCATTAGGGAGCTCACTGTTCACATTTGTTTCGCTTTTCCAATCGTGCCCCCTCCGACTAGGATAGATTTCGCTGCATCTGCCTAAAGCAACAAAGCGTTGAGCGAAATAGCATAAATGATAATTTGTGGAGTGCGCCACGTATTCTACATCCTCTGGATACGCGGAAGCAATTTGAATGCGTCCTTCGCTCAAAGGCGCGTGTAGCGTGACCCAATACCAGGTTCCTGGTTCGGATTTCCCGCCCAGGCCAACCAAGCCTTCCATCCCTCCGGGGTCGGTAAATTGGTACCAGACTTGTCTGGGAAGGATACATAGAGTGCTGTCTTGTTCATCGGCTGGCCACCGCAAGCATTGTATGACCAAATACGCATTCAAATCGCCTCCACGACATCCCGTAGAAGTAGAATGGCGCATCCTAAAAAAGGATTGAATAACGCCGTCCTTTATCCTTATCCTTATTTCGCTCAAGCAATGAGGTATGTATGGTGGCCAGCAGATTCACATGTCAGTGTCATACACAGAACCCGAACCGAGAACCTCGGCTATTGGTGCACGTAATGGCCTGCGGCTCTTTCGACTTCGCTATCACCCACTTTCGGGAGCCTGGAAAAGTCAAAAGAGCTGGAGACATTAATCCTCTGAGGACTATTCAAGGACACAGTCGTTTCGAAAGCTAAAGCCAAAGGGGCGGGTAAGACAACCTTCAGGCTGCTTACGCAGCTGACATTGCGTAAGCAGCAAAAACGTTCATGGGTCACCCGCGCATGTAGTCAGACGTGGGTAGATGAGGTTCTCCCTTCGATAGCATTCTTGACACATCACGAAATTCCTCTTTATTTGTTACAGTTTCGCTTCTGTTCGTCGCAGTCGTACTCGTCGTTCGTCGTCAACGGAATCTGCCAGCTTGAGGCAATCCACAGAGGTAGGTTGTAAGAGCATCGAATAATAAAGTTTCAGCTTATTGAGATGTTCAAAAAGCCTTCAGCCGTCCGGTATTTTTTCATTATTTTTTATTCGGCATCAAATAGAATTTATTCAACAATGTAATCACCGTTGTTAGTCACTACCGTGTGCCACCTAATAGGCAGGTCGACCGAGCTTTGTCTCTGAAGTCCGTGTCTCCTCCTCTGAAATTGCCTGATTTGATCAGTGCTGGTGGAAGTAGTGTCCTCTTCCAATGCATCGTTCGAACTGTTGCCGTCGCTCCAGTGTCTCGATGTCATTCATAGAAGGCGATGGCTCGAAAGTGCTCCTATGGAATTGACATTGTGATTAAAGTTAAGGAAGGCAGCGTGGCTATATATACAATACCGCTCAAATTCTTTGCAAAAAAGACGCTTTGCGACGGTTTAATTCGTCACAAAGCGTCGCATTGCCATAACTCTTTTCAAAGTTATTTGCTTAGAATCTAATTAACACCATTAGAAGCCCCGTCTCATTTTCTATCCAGCGATCTAAACATCATCTAAAACGATTGCGCAGTGGCATAGTTATGAAGCTTTCGCTTCCTCGGCTCCTTTAATTGATTTACGACCCCTCCGAGATCCCCAATGGCATGTCCTGAAGGCTTTTCGTGGACGAGGTTCATCGAAACTCAGAAATCCTCTATTGTTTCAGCAGATCTGTATTTGTCACGCATCAAGTGTCATTGTGGTACTAAATAGTGCCAAGTTTGAATAACATAGGCCCGATTTCAGATAAGCACAATCATGCGGAAACCTAAGATTCAGTTAAGAATTACCCAACTAGTAGCCTGCTACAGAAGACAGTATTCTACTATCTCATTGTGGGAACAATGATCTTTATAAAACGTGTAAAATGGCTTTGAGAAATGGAGATAAATGGCTAGATTTTCTTTTTTCCAACAAGGGATTGGTTCAATCTCAATATGCGGCGTAGGATTTCTCCTATTTTTGAACCTCGGTTGCTCTTGAACAGGATAAGTTCGAAAGCCGTGCTTTTCGTAGCCTACAGTAGACTACAAGCACATTTGAATCTAGAAAGAACGAAAAGATTTTTGCCGTACAAAGTAGATTTCTATGCGGCCAAAGTTTGACGAAAACAACAAAAAATTTCGTTTCAGTCGCTTACCTCTTTATGGATGAGTTTATTCGAAAAATCAACTGGACAGCATTTCTCAGCTCGTTGCGAGCTTTCCACAGATGTAATATTGTTCGTATTGAAGCTGAAAACCATTTTCACCTCTTCGGCCGCCGAAAAAAGTTTGGGGCTGCGCTTCGACCCGAGTGTGAATAATGGCCTCAAAACCTTACAGAACTTTCCTTACAACCTAATATTATCGGGACATGTTGCTTGCGCTATGACTTGCGTATGCGAGTTTTGATCGCAAATGCAGGCATCCTTGGGAGTGGGACGTTCATCTGATGGAAGCTCATTTAATATGCTCGAGTTTGCTTATTTACTGGAGAATCCCTGTATCGTACTCACCACCGCTACAGTCGTAGGAGTTATATTTCAGGTACGAATGTCGCTGGGCGAGCCGTGGACACCTTCCAAGAGTCCTTCGAAGGATCGAGCCGAGCAAGAGTTTTCGTTCGACAAGAAAATGGAGGTGATCACCGAAGACTCGCAGTCGCGTTGAGGTTGCTGTGTGATCCCCGTTGCTTTTTAAGCTGACGAGCCCTTCGTTCGTGGGCCAACGCTGTCCCGAAAACCAGTGTGTTACATAGAGCCTTACAAGCTCTTCCCTTCCTAATGGATGTTTCTCATCAGAAGACACCTAGCGGATATAGTTGCGCCCGAATAAATATTCGAGCATTCGAATTCGAATAATTCTATTCGAAATCGAATATTCGTATTCGAACGTTTGAAAAAACGCGATTTTCGAATGTATTCGAATTCGAATGCTCGAAAAACCGCAATTTTCGAATGCATTCGAATTCGAATGCTCGAAAAAACGCGATTTTCGAATATATTCGAATTCGAATGCTCGAAAAAACGCGATTTTCGAATGTATTCGAATTCGAATACTCGAAAAAAACACAATTTTCGAATGTATTCGAATTCTAATGCTCGAAAAAACGCGATTTTCGAATGTATTCGAATTCTAATGCTCGAAAAAACACAATTTTCGAATGTATTCGAATTCTAATGCTCGAAAAAAACGTGATTTTCGAATGCATTCGAATTCGAATGCTCGAAAAAACGCGATTTTCGAATATATTCGAATTCGAATGCTCGAAAAAACGCGATTTTCGAATGTATTCGAATTCTAATGCTCGAAAAAAACGCGATTTTCGAATCTATTCGAATTCGAATGCTCGAAAAAACGCGATTTTTGAATCTATTCGGCTATTCGAAATTTTTGGGAGAGCACAACTATACTAGCGGAATAACAGTGCAAGCCATCTGAAAGCTAGCAAAAACGACTGATTTCTTAACGAATTCAAAGCTGGTTCACGGCAATGCAACCCTTTGTAAAAATCCTGAACTGAATTCTTTTGGTAAATTTTGATTGGCCAATCTTTACTTGTTGTGGAGCCTGTCAAATATAGTGATGAATATAATAGTTGTGGTTTTTAAAATTTTATCGAACGAATGAATGAAGGAATTTATTCGATGTCGAAAAATTTCTAGCGAATGAGCGAACGAATTTATTCGCTCATCAATTTTTTGGAATGATCGAAAATAGAATAATTTTTCGTTTAGTCGAATATTCGAATAGTCGAACAATTTGTTAAAACCATGTTTGCTTGAAGATTTGAAGTTTATTCCATATTCGAATAGAAATAATCGATTTTCGAACAGAGTTGGAATATCCATTTTCGAATAATATTTAAATATGGCTTCTTTCGATGTGGGAATTTGAGCGAATATTCGACTTATTAAAGCACTCGATATTTAAGCACAAGTAATCAAAAATCTAGGAATATAGAATATTCGGCTATTCGAATAATTCACCTGTATCACCTGTATCACCTGTCGTCCCGTTGATCATCGACTTGCTCGAGCGGGCGCCAGCAGCGTCTCCATTCGTCCCTGTCGCGTGCCAGAGTGGTCCAATGGATCCTCCTCGCTCGAGGGACACGAAGAGCGTCATATCGGTCGTTCAGGGCTTTCACGAAGAAGTCCGACCAACGCGTTGGTGGGCGTCCTGGTGTTCTTTTGACATCCCGCGGAATCCAATCTGTGACGGCTCTCGTCCAGCGGGTGTCTGCGAATCGCATTACGTGGCCGGCCCACCTAATTTTCGACGACTTGGCCCATGCGACAGCGTCTCTGATCTTCGAACGTCGGCGAAGCTCGGAACTCCGGAGGCCTTCTCTCACTTGCGTGAGTCGTGTCACTCCGAGCATCGTCCTCTCGATTCCACGCTGCGCGACGCTGATCGCGTGTTCATCCTGCTTTCGTATAGCCCAGGTCTCTGAGGCGTATGTTAGGGCAGGAAGAACAGTGGAGTCGAATAGGTGGGCACGGAGTCGGACGTTCTTCGTTTTCTTCACGACTTCTTCGACGCTTTTGAAAGCTCCCCAAGCCGCTCGTTTCCTTCTGCTCAGCTCTGGTGCTAGGTCGTTGGTCATGTTGACTTCGCGACCCAGATACACATAGCTGGAGCATTCGGAGATGTTCGTTCCGTTGAGCGAGAATGGGGCATCAGAAACCCATCCGTTCTTCATGAACATCGTCTTCGTAAGATTCAGCTGCAGTCCAACGCTTCCACATACACGATCGAAGTCGGCCAGCATTCGTTCCGCCTGACTGATGCTCGGGGTTATGAGCACGATGTCGTCAGCGAAGCGAAGATGGTGCAGTTGCCGGCCGTCGACCTTCACTCCCATGTCTTCCCATTCTAGTTCGCGCATGACGTTTTCGAGGGTGGCGCTGAAGAGCTTCGGGGATATGGTATCCCCTTGTCGAACCCCTCTCTTCACGTCAATGACGACGTCGTTGTAGAATGGTGAGATCTTGGTCGTGAATCCACTGTACAACTCTCGAAGAACTCTGATGTACTGAGTAGGAACGCCCTGGGTGAGCAGGGCTTCCATGACCGCTTCAGTCTCGACGGAGTCGAATGCCTTCTTCAGGTCAATGAACGTAAGGCACAGCGGCAGCTTGTACTCTCGCGACACTTCGATGAGCTTCGTAATGGTGTGTATGTGGTCGATCGTGCTGAATCCTCTCCGAAATCCTGCTTGTTCGCATGGCTGTCCTTCGTCCAGCGTTCTACTAATCCTATTCAGGATGACTCGAGTGAACAGCTTGTGGACTACGGACAACAGGCAGATCGGGCGATAGTTGCCAATGTCGTGCACGTCTCCCTTCTTGTACAGCAAAACGGTCTTGCTGGTCTTCCACTGAGATGGAACCTTACACTGCGACAGGTAGCGTGTGAAGAGCCGCGCCAGGGTGTTGATGAGCGCTGGCGGGAGGTTCTTCAGGTGTTCAGTTTTGATCCTGTCAGAACCGGGTGCTGTACGTTTCTTCACCGACGAGATGGCGTGTCGGATCTCGGAAGGGAGAACAGAGGGAACGACGTATCCATCCTGCGGAAGATGGCATGGGGGCAGGTGGACGTGGCTATCGAAGAGATCGGAGTAGAAGTCGTGGATGACTTTCTCCATGGTCCTTCTGGAAGAGGTGATGGTTCCGTCAGGACGTCGGAGAGCGGTCATCTTGGTCTTGAAGTTGGCGAAGTTCCGGCGGGCATTGCGAATGCTCAGACCTGCCTCTGCTGCTTCAGCCAACACTTCCGCCCTTCTCTCCTTGAGATCTTCCTTTATCGCCGCTCTGCATAGCTTTGCAAGCTCGGACGTCAGTTGGTAGTTGCCTGACGCTCGTGCTGCTCCACGCTGGCGTATCAGCTCGAGAGTTTCCGGAGACAGGCGTCTCTTGGTGGTCTTCAAGCTCTCGGCTCCCTTAGCACTATCGTGGAGATGGTGCACGAAGCGATCGTATTCCTCGTCGACGTTGTTCATGACGGCATCTTCCCAAAGGCCGACAAGAGAGGTGTAGAGATCCCAGTTGATGGTCGTTCTGGGATTCCTCTTCTTGAACTTCGCGGCCTTCTCTCCTTGACGCGAAAAGCGGAACCTCGCGCGAAGGAGGCGGTGGTCCGATCCCGTGTAGAACTTGGGGACAACGGAGACATCGGTCAGGCAATACTTGCGATTGAAGATGATGTGGTCGATCTCGTTGTGGAACTGGCCACCGGGGGATTCCCAGGTCCATCGTAGGGAGGGAGGCTTCTGGAACTGCGAGTTTCCATGGATGGTCTTGGTCGACATGATAAACTCAGACAGCCTTTCACCTTGCTCGTTCCACTCCAAACCGTGGGTTCCGATGTGAAGTTCTTCCGGCGACCTTCGTGGCCCGATCTTGGCGTTGAAGTCGCCGACGATCACCTTGTAGAAGGTGTGATCTTCCTTATAGAACTTCTCCAGCTCCACGTAGAAGGCCTCGACGTCTTCGTCGTCGTAGTCGGATGTTGGGGCATACGCGACGAACACAGTCAAGGCTGGCACGGAGCCACATCGCTTCAGTCGCAGACGTCCGATTCGGCTAGTCAGAGACTCGTACGAATCGATGTTCATGGCCAAATGCGTGTTGACGAGGACACCAACGCCGCCTACTCCCCTGCTGTCGCATGTTCCGAGGAACAGTTCTTCTCCGGAGTCGTAGGCGGCGTGTAGGGGGTGGTGTCTTCTCGTCTCGGTCAGTCCGATGACGTCGTACTTGATCTTCCTGGCTTGCATCATCAGGTCCTCGACGGATGCTTCGGACGCAAGCGTGCGGGCGTTGTAAGTACAGATCGTCATCCTAGTCCTTCTCAGTTTGCGCAGCCTGGTTAGGCCCTGAGATTTTAGCAGCCTCTCCGTACTCGTCCTTCCCATCGCTGCAGAAATGGGGGCTCTTTCGGGGTCAGGGGAATGAGGCCCTTTAGTGCTGCTGTGTTTGACTGGAATACAACACGGGTAGCTAGTCAGGCTCTGTCGTGCGGGCGGGGTACTCCGGGCAGCCAGCCAGACTGCCCGAAGGGACGGGGCGAGACTTAAGGCGGCCTCGAATCGCCTTACATGTACTCCCAGTCTACCGAGTGCAAGCTTTTGGCCGAGCCGACACAGTTACAATCCGCACAGTCACGGACACATCCACGCACACTGTGCACGAACATGCCGCTCCCACGCACAAGGAACGCATCGACCCGACACAGCAGGAGCAAGGAGTCCATCCCCTGCATCCCACCTGCGTCTCTGGGCAGTACACGGTCGCATTTGGTTCGCGTTTAATTCCCCTATCCACCACCCGGGGACGCGCCACGTGGCCCTGCGACAAGCGGCCCGAGATCCCTCTTAACAAGAGAGCCCGAAGGCTCTCTATCGAGGGAGATCCGTGGATTCGAATAATTATCCGAATATATTCGACCGAGCACAACTATAACACCATCAAGCAAGTATTGATTGGCCGATCGACACGGCTCACTTGTTATTGATTCGTACTGTTCACCGATAGTCTTATTTGCATGATTCTCACCATAGACGGATATCTCTGGACAAATTTCAATAGTATCCATACACGCTTGTTGGCCAGCCAGTGCTGGTTAATTGTCGTGCAGTCTTTCCACCGGCTATCGTTCGCGTGATTCCCACTTCAAACAGATATTTCTGGATAAATTTCGATATAATCGATCGATATTGATTGTTTAGCCGACTACGATTGCTGATTACTTGTTGCAAAGTCTTTCCGTTGGCCATCATTTTCGTGAGTTTCCGACCATGAACAGTGAACCTGGAGGTGTAGTGAATCATATATCGTCTGAGCTGTGAAAGCTTATGATCGCAATTAATTTTGCGCGGATGGTCATGCAGATGGATAGACTCACGAGCTGGCTCTTTTAAACATAGTAGTGTTTATGGTAGTAAAAAGGTTTGAAATGAAGAAAGGGCTTACACAGGTGCGTAAACACTCAAAAAACTCAATCCATGATAGCCTTGCTTCTTGATGACGATCCTTAGAGCATCTGCACCTTCCTTGTTATGGAATATACTCAATTAGTCCGCCCGTGTGTGTCTCCGTCTGTTAGTGAAAATGTAGAGATTTTGAATTTTATTGGTACTGATTATTGATTGTTGGACTACTGTATGTAAACCAACACGATCGAATCAATTTTCGTTCACAGTAGAGCATTTGGAGTGAGAGCCACGTGAATAGAACCTTTGTCTGGATCAACAGCGATTAATCCATATCGATCAATGTTGTCGTTGAAGACCATTTGAAGTGGGAATCAAACGAATATAAGGGACGCTAGGTTTGCCTATTAGCAAGCAATGAACAACATCGACATACTAGTCCATGAAGCGTTAACCGTGCGAGGAGAGAATCAACTCATCATAATGTACTGTAAGTGGACTTCACAATAAGTAGCTCATATCGATTAATCAATCAATCTAATCAATACGTCGGGGGATTAAGAAATCACCAGCCAATAGGAAAAGCGACCGCCGAACGCGAAAGAGAGTCAGTGAGTATCAAGCTCGCGATCATTAGTAAAGCGGAAGGGGAGTCGACCAGAAAAATTTGTTCATTTCAGGGTCCACAACAGGAGGATGCTCGATGCAGTCTACTCCACATCGACGACTCATCTAAGGCGTCGATAAGTCAGTGAAAATGTCGAGCGATGTGCGATCTTCTAGAGTGAATACGCTGTCCGAAACTGTGCACGATCATCTCAATGCTTTTCTGTCACTATTGCAGCATGTGATTCCTTATGCAGCGAATTGGATGTGTACACATGAAGGAATGCCGAAATGAATGAAATTTTTTTGAAACGTTCATTGCTTTCATTGCCCAATAAATACGGTGAAGTTTCAAGGACGATGGAGCACATCTGTGGCGGGGATAATCCTGAAAGCTCCAGCGGTCAACCACGTATTAATTTTCGGTGAAAGGAAATCCCTTAAGGCCCATGCACACTTCTGCGACGGCGCGGCGCGGCCATGATAAAGCATAGGGCGCGAGGGCCGCGGCGCGAGACTGCGACACGTTCCGCAGGGAGGGGACATGCACACTCTTGCGACTGTCGCGGCGGCTATCGCAGGCGACGCCGCGCTGAGTGCCGCAGGCTGGAATGGTTCAAACCATTCCTGGCGGCGCGGCATCCACGGGGACGTCGGTCCCGTCGCCTAAAACGGTGCTCTAACGCGACCGCGCCGCGACCGCCGGATTTCGCGGAGGTAGCCGTCGCCCCACTTGCCGCGCCGCGGTGTCGCAGAAGTGTGCATGGGCCTTTAGGGCCCATTTATAGTACTTCGACGCCGTACGACGCGACGCCATGTATTGTGGCCACATTGATCGAGCGACGCGATCGATCAATTTGGCCACTATACGCGCCATCGCGTCGCTTGGTGTCGGAAGTATAAACGGGGCCTTAAAGCAGTTCCACAGCGTGAATGGCCTTCAAGCAGCCTTCCCAAGCCTAATAGATTCTTCTTCATAAAACTATAACTCTAGTGGAATTGTTCGAAAGAGTTTTTCTTTCTAATTTTGTTGCCCTAATCCACAACCATGGTTGAATCCCGTCCAATTATCTCCTTCGGCAGATATGCATCCTGTTCACTCAGTTATTCTGAAACTCCTAGTCGTACTACTGATGTCATTTACTAAGTGGACGATGAAAATCGCCTAAATGATAAAAAATTGTGATCAAGATTAAAAATGACGACTGAAAAGAAGCTAAAATCATAAGGCGGTTATTATTGAGATAGGTTTGATATCAAAAAAAAAAGTTCATAGAAATGGAAAGCTGAAACATGTCGAGAGGTTCTTTTCAATCCAGGTCCGAAACTTTAAAAATTTGATTGGGAAGATCCACTTCTGTTGGAGGATCTAAATCGAGATTCATCGATGCTTGCCGCTCTGGTCAACGCACTAGACTTCTGATCTTTGTCGACGTTCGAGGATTAGGACGCTCACGCCGCGTTGGCCAAGTTGTCCAAAATAAGGTGGGCCAGACACGTAATGTGTTTTGTTCACGCTAGGATTCCAAAGGACACGAGAAGGCCTACTAACGCGTTGATCAAACCTCCACTGTATCACCTGTTCGGGCAAGTGATGAACGAACGATATGACGTGTTCGTGTCCTTAAAGTGAGCAGGATCCACTGAAACACTCAGGCACGCTACAGGGACGAATGGAGATGTTGCTGCCACCCGCTGAAGCAACTCGATCATCAACAGGGCCGCTGGTGATACAGGTGACAGGTGATTCATCACTTGAAAGGCGTGGTAACGGAGACGGAGTAGAAGCCTTTTATCGCATGCACCCCGACTTGAGGTTGTTTCGGGTCCCGCAAAGCTCAGCCAAGCCTTCCATCCTTCCGTTGTCGGTAAATTGATACCACACTTGCCTTGGGAGAGATGAAACGTCTGCTTGTCCGTTGACTGGCCATCGAAAGTCACTGCATAGGCTAAATAAGCATTTAGATCACATCCACGATGTCCGATAAAGTAGAAAGCGTGGCGCAGTCGCAGAAAGACGCCGGCTCTTCTACAAAGATATCTACAGAGTGGGTTCTTGTCAGAGTACATCCCTCCAAAGCGAAACCTGGCGACATTTTCTATTCTGGAAGATGGAGGGAGCAACTCGACGACGTCCATGAAAGTGAATGATGGTCCGACGGCGTCCAACTGTGGTGATGTCCGTCATTTTTTCCTCATCGCATCTACGTGCAAGTTCGTGCTCCTGTCCTCATATGAGCGATGATTCAGTGCGTTGTTCTGCAGTCCCCGTGCATCGTCGGTGATGGATACCAGTCGTGCTATCCCGTTCTTTCTGTCCAGTTTCTGCTAGACGTAGGCCTTCATGTGAAAGCAGAAAATTCGTCGTAGAGGCGAGAAGATAGTGCTTACCTCTTCCGCGTATGCGTCGAAAACATGTTTACGTTCCTCATCTTGCCAGAGATGAGAACGAGTGAAAAAATATTGAACGAAAATATTCAAACGAAAATATCTGATGGTACCACGCTATTAGAAACGTAGCGATTCTCGAGATTCTGTAAAAGATAACATGGCTAGAAGAGCTATCATATATTCCGGACAGCCCAACGAAGGCGTCTTTTCGTGTTCTACTTCTGAATGCGATGAGCAGCTGTAATGTTGACACGTCTTCATCGTGCGACATCCGAATCCTGTGTGCGAGCGCAAATTTGCTTCTGTCACGACATAATTTTTCTTCATGTATAACCCATTCAAAACGAAAGACATTGCCCTCTCGTCTTCGTAGTCGAAGAAAGATGGTTGACATCGCCATGATGTTTAAAATCCTTACAAATTGGGTTTCGATTGGCCCCACGGCATTTCTTGGCCCACCTTTGACTGGGAATTGGAAAGGGGTCTTAGGCTTTATCTTCCTCTTCCAAAATCGCAGTCGAGGTCGAACTTACTTACTTGTAGAAACCCCAAAGAGCTGACTTATTGCCATGTAATAAGGAAGATGTAAACAGTATGTAGGTCTGTGAGTTCGTCCAATTCCGTTAGCTGTGCTATAGTTACTTTCATTGTATTCGTCTTAGATGTGAGCTTCTATTTGTTTATGTAACATTATTCATTTAACGTATGACTACGTTCATATCTGATAAATAAATAAATAAATAAATCGCCTGTATCACCTGTCGTCCCGTTGATCATCGAATTGCTCGAGCGGGCGCCAGCAGCGTCTCCATTCGTCCCTGTCGCGTGCCAGAGTGGTCCAATGGATCCTCCTCGCTCGAGGGACACGAAGAGCGTCATATCGGTCGTTCAGGGCTTTCACGAAGAAGTCCGACCAACGCGTTGGTGGGCGTCCCGGTGTTCTCTTGACATCCCGCGGAATCCAGTCGGTAACGGCTCTCGTCCAGCGGGTGTCTGCGAAGCGCATTACGTGGCCGGCCCACCTAATTTTCGACAACTTGGCCCACGCGTCAGCGTCTCTGATCTTCGAACGTCGGCGAAGCTCGGAACTCCGGAGGCCTTCTCTCACTTGCGTGAGTCGTGTCACTCCGAGCATCGTCCTCTCGATTCCACGCTGCGCGACGCTGAGCGCGTGTTCATCCTGCTTTCGTACAGCCCAGGTCTCTGAGGCGTATGTTAGGGCAGGAAGAACGATAGAGTCGAATAGGTGGGCACGGAGTCGGACGTACTTCGTCTTCTTCGCGACTTCTTCGACGCTCTTGAAAGCTCCCCAAGCCGCTCGTTTCCTCCTGCTCAGCTGCGGCGCTAGGTCGTTGGCCATATTGACTTCGCGACCCAGATACACGTAGCTGGAGCATTCGGAGATGTTCGTTCCGTTGAGCGAGAATGGATCATCAGAAACTTGTCCGTTCCTCATGAACATCGTCTTCGTAAGATTCAGATGCAGTCCAACATAAATAAATAAATAAATAATCGTCCACGACAGAAGTAAGAACTACTTATATGAGTCGTCGGCCCAGGTGCTTAATCTTGACTTCAATAGATGTTCGGTTGAAAACCTTCTCACCGCAAATAGCATGCCCCTCAACCAATCAGGGGACCCGGTCCCTTAAATTAGCCCGATTTCGTAGTACTTTGTGATTTCCATTCTTAAAATTCCTCTTTCGCGTTACTCTTCTTAGATGTGACGAGAACTAGGCTGGATTTATACTTCAGCCGACGGGCGGCTTGGCATTGTGAGATCCACCAATATCGATCGTATGTGCTGCCTAATCAATGTTTGAATCACAGATCCCGCTTTAGAAAATTTCACAGAATATGGTCACAGTCGCAACATGGTGGGAGAGATAAAAATGTGAATCCCCCACCACTGACGTAATAACGGCCACGTGGTTTGTGCTTAATATCAGAATAGAAAATTAAAGAAGAAAAAAATGTCGAACGGTTTAAGACCTTTTGACCAACCCAATATGCTGAGTTCAGATCATACTTTCGCGCCCGAGAATTTTTGAACTACGACTGCCTTCGAAGTGCAGCTTGTTTCTTCAACAGTCAGCTTCATGGTAGTGACTGTAGGGGGGAGTATGAGTGTCGAGCATCACTGGGCGGAGCACGGAGGCCGATTGGACGTCAGACTGATGGAGAGCGGTGCTAGGTAGGTGTTTGTCAGCGGACAGCGACCACGCCGCCGCAGTCCCCATCGAGGGAAGTCGTCTTGATCACAATGGACGGCCACTTGAAGTGCCCCCGCCTTTCCGCGCCGTTCCCATGTTCAGCGCTTCCGGCCCCAGCTGTGCTCGTCTGGACAGTCTCTGAAGTTCACTCCCTCTAGCATCGCCTAATGCTTCTCAGAATCCGGTGAGATG